>JAHWFO010062772.1:2199358-2270019 GCA_023313115.1 Rhysida immarginata
AAAAAAAAAAATGTTCACAGATTAAAAAAATTGAAAAGCATTGTTGTTTTTATTTTTTAATAATTTTACATATAAAAATAGGAACTCAAGCTAATTTTTTCTAGAATTAGCATATCTTACAGAATACAATAATATAAAAATGGTATTGACATCTTCATTTTTGACGGAGTTATGATTTTTTTTATAACAAGCGCACAGAGGTCGTGGAGCTGCGGAAATATCTAAACGCCTAATTTACTTAAACTATGACACCGTATATCTCTGAAAGTACATGACTTAGGTCCAAAATAATTTGGCATGGCTTCATAACTTGGCAACATGTAAAAACAAATTGTCAAAATCTGAAGTGTTGGGTGACATTTCTTTTTTATTTCCTGGGTGATCTGATATGGAATGACCCTATAACATTTACTACAATAGGTTTCTTTATGGCAGCCATGTAATTACTGAGTAGTTATAATTAAATTTCCCCACTTCTGCGTGGGCTGTAGACCACTAAAGCACTTTTCATTGCACGGATAGTGATGAAACTTTGTGTATAGTTTATGCATTGAATGGGGAAGAGAATTCCAATGGAAAATTTATTAGTGCATATGATTGCCACCAGGGGAAAAAGTGGTGCTGCAAGATGGAATCCAGAGCTTTAATACACAGATGGTAGCAATGCGCTACTGGAATGCCGTTAAAGGAACTGTTCTATAGCGCACCCTCTGCATCTATGACATGCTGAAGTGCAGGGCAGCATGTTCAACAGTAGCAGGAAGTGTCTCCCGTGAAATGGCTGCAACATATGAATGATGTTGGCTTTCAGTTCAGGCAAGGTTCATACGCCTCCATGATAAACATGATCCTTCAGAGTTCTTCACAGCCAGAAGTCACATAGATTGAGTTCTGGTGAATGGGCAGGCACCTAATTCCCCCGTCTCTTCGAATTTCTGCACGATATTCCATAAACCTCTCACCGCCATGGGTCCTGTTCGCAATCTCTTCGCATGCCGATATTCTCGCAGCGCTGTTGCACTGTTGCTGCTTTTCTAGTACAGTAATAGAGCTTCACCAGGAGCACACATTCCTTCTTTCCCGATGGCATGGTGACCTCTGCAAATTGGTTGTTCACAGACACATTGCGCTTTTGCATACGCCACCACTTTTTCCCCTGGTGGCAACCGTATGCACTAATAAATTTTCTGTTGGAATTCTTTTCCCCATGCTCTGCATAGTCTATACACAGTTTCATTGCTATCCCTGCAATAACACGGCCTGCAGCCTGTGCAGAAGTGGGGAACTTTAATTATAATCACCCGGTATTATTCATTATTGAATTTGCTTGATTTAACATGTAATAGTAATGGTTCAAAAGTATCAAATGACTCCATTGTGATAGTAGATTTCTGAGAAGAATTATAGGCAACGGTCCGTCTTGATCTCTATATCTACGATATTAATGTTTTTAACGTATGACATATTATATAGTAGGTAATCGGTTAACGAACTTAATCTGTTTTAAGATTATGTTCGCTACTTGAATTGTCCGTTAACCGATCATTGATTTACCATAGATTATTTTGGGAATTTGATTAATTCGTTCCGGAGACTCAAAAAATAAATAAAAACTCTGAGATTTCTTACTAGGGGAAGAGTGGGTACCCCCGGACACGCTGTATTTCTCCTAATTGCCAACAGACTTTACTGCTGCTGCTGTGCTGGATTGAAGAAGCAGCAGCAGCCATTATTCTTCCTGCTTTTTGTAGCACTGAGGCACTCGTTGGTGAGAGGAAAAAAGAGTGCGAGATCGTCGTGAAGTCTGCGTGCATAAGATAAGGCTTGAACACCTTTTGTGACACTTGTATCCGTGTATCTGTGAGTAACGATTTTAATACCACAATACGCACAGGCATCCCTTTAGTGGGGTGAAAATTTTTGTTGGGATAGCTTGTGTGTGTTAACACTTAACTTTTTATTATTTTTTACAATGGCGTAGGCGGGTAGCTCCGGACATGTCAGTTGCGGGTAACCGCGGATGTGTGTTAGCTGGGGACCATTGCCTGGTTTATGCTTCGTACAGTTGTAGGGTTTAAAAAATTATGGTTCTTGTTGATATTTATACTGTCATTAGTTTTGTTGATATAACTAAATCTAGATTAAAATTTTTACAACGAATTAGTAAAAATACATAATAATAAAATATTGCTAATATGCATTCATACATTTAAACTTGTGTTTAAGAAGTTGATTAGTTGGGATTTTTAAAAAAATTTTTTTCAGGATTATGCCAAAATTCAAAGGACGTAAAACCACCAGAGGCCAGTGGGATGCAGAACAAATGAAAAATGCATGTGTAAAGGTGTAAGTGGAGAAATGAGTCTTCATGGTGCTGCAAAACAATTTGGTGTCTATAATGCCCGTATTCACAACCTAGTAGCAAACCGCGTCTCAGTATCAAAAGCGAGTACCAGCAAAAAACGGTATTCACGACAACATAAACTGCGTATCACGTCTCAGAAATGACGCCAGCTTCATCACAAATTTGAGACGGAGAAAAGTAGGTGGCAAGACTAGTATCAGAAGCGACGCATGCGCAGAAGTTGCTGTTTGGCCACATCCGCCACATCGAACCGCCATTTTTTCTCGTTCGCTTCATAGCGCCAAATCGACTAAACTTTTGTAGTCGTTTTGTTTGTTCGATAGCGCTGGCTTCATTTCAGGATTTCGATGATTATGATGATTCCGATACGCTCCATGTTATTGAGTCAGTGGAACGTCGATCGCGAGTAGTTCAGTATGAAAGAGAGAGCGATATAGAACTACTCGACGATCTAGAATTCATCGCACGCTATTGTGTTTCAAAGTCAACTGTGAAGCACTTTGTAGCCCTGGTAAGCGATGCTTTGAAGCATTCGACCGATAGAAATGCCTGCTTGACGCCGATGGAACAAGTACTGCTGAATTAGATGAGGTGAGTCGAAAATAAGTATTGTGTCGTTCATTAAATACAAAAGGAAATTATAGTTAATTTTAACTATCCGCACAAATCGCAAATGCAAGTCTCACTCGCGGGCCTCGCTGATCAGTGTTTTCCGTTATTCGAACGCCAGTCCCACTCTCGGCCCTGTGGGCCTCGCGGGTCACTGTTTTCTGTTACTCGAATGCCTTCGGCGTTCTGTCTACGACGTCCCCCTCCGGGGGTAAATAACTGATATATACCCCAACCTATTTGATTACAGGGGGCAGTTGGTTTCCCCCCGGCTGTTTACAGGAATCGAGACAATTCAGTTTGCGGAATCAGTCATCGCGCGATTTGTGCGGATAGTTAACATTAACCGAAATTATAGTTATATCAGTGGTGTAGAAAAGCAATACATTCTAACGTTTCCAAAGCAATTCAATACTGGGATTTTTTTTTTCCTTCCGGCCAGCGAGGTCATGTGACTCTATAGAGCCCATGTTGTTACTTTAGTAAACCGTCTCAAAAGTGAGTAGCTGTAAACCGGTCTCAGATAGAAAGGGTGAATAGCAGCAAAAAATCTGAACCTAGTATCACTTGATACGCAGTTTTCAGCGACGCAGTTTGCTACTAGGTCGTGAATACGGCCGTAAGAGCACATTGGCAGAAACGGTATGTGCAAAGAAAGGAGGGCAAGAATTGGTTGCTTCAAAATTCATGAGTGAAAGATATCGATTTGCCCTCTGGTGTTTCACGGCGAAAAAACGAGAGTGGTATTCGATAGTGGAAAGCAACAAGTGCGTAAGCTGGCATAATCGTCGTTGTAAGGCACGTTTGTTTGTTTTTTGCGAATTTATTTTTCGTAAAAAAAAAAAAAAAAAAAAAAAGGCCTCCCCTTTTTCTCAGCCTTAAATTTATTACTGTTTCACCTCGAGTTAATAAGTAAATGATTCGCCTTCTTTTAGAACTTATTTATAACAAAATCACTTGAGATAACGCGAGGTAAAAGTCCAGAGTAGCGTCCCCTAATTTTCTCAGATGACATCGATCAGCCCCTTCGCGTTTATGCTCTGAATTTATTATACGGAAAAAATTCACAAAAGTCTCGTGACAGTGTACGTTGAATGACGGGCGGCAAGGCCGACATTAATGACCAGTGATAGAGAAATATGGCTGCATGTCATTTAACATACATCGTCACAGGACTTTCGTGAGTTTTTCCGCATGAATTTCTTCAATACAATTTCTTTAATATGATAAATCATTTATTATTAGATATGTTACAATAATAAATTCAGAGCATAAACACGACGGGGTGATCGATGTCATCTGAAAAAATTAGGGGACGCTACTCTGGACTTTAACAGAAAAAGTTCCAATTATATGCTTGCATTTTCCGGAATTTCCAGGTATGCATGTGCAGATACACTTGAAAATTCTTCTGTTTGCTGTAGCCTCCCCAACAATGTTAATTTCATGCAGAGGTGATGACAGACTGTATCATGGATGTTTGTAAGCAGAGAGAAAATAGCTTCATGCTTTCGTTAGTGTGATGAATACAGCATATAACGATTTGTTTCGCATCCGCCACCGCCTCTCCTACTACGAAACATCGTCTACCCTCTCCTCCTGCATAATCAAAAATTTTTGCCAAGGAAATTGTGTGAAAAATTACGTTCATTTCTCTTGAATCGACGATATCTATTCTTTCACCAACGCACGTTTCTGTACCACTCATGGCAGTCATAGTAGATCGACCGTGGCGCCCTCTATATTTCCTTTCACTTGCGAATTAGGAAGATTTGAATCTACTTTAAGAATCAGCTAGAGTGGCATATGAAGGATTTGAAGAACAGACTAATGCCACTAACAAGAGATGAATTTTTTTCATTAGCTTTTAAGCTTGCAACCACCTTGAAAGTCCAAAGGTTTAATGTTGCAAAAGAATGTGCAGTGATTTCATGCGAGGACATCCGGATATCAGTCTGAAAACAGAGTCAACTAGCATTTCCTGTGCTCTTGGTTTTAATTAACCACAAGTGATGAGTTTCTTTGAGCTGCTGACGCAACTGATTGACCTGCACAACTTTCGCGTCAACAGAATTTACAATTGTGATGAAACTCGTAAGCATTGTTCATAGGAACTCAAAAGTGCTAGCTTCAACAGGCAAACATCAGGTTGTTAGCTAAACTGGAAAATGCTAGCCTACATCGCATGTGATAGGCTAGGTTAGCCTAGGCTAAATGTTGTCATTAGCCTTATTTTTTCAGGTTGGCAAGCTTACGAGCACCGAGAGAGAGAAGAATATCACGCTAACTCTCTGCATGAGTCCAGTCGGAGTGTTTATTCCTCCCCTATTCATTTTTCCACATGTGTGGATGGCAGAGAGGCTTTTGAAAGGGGCTGTAGACGGAAGCATCGGTTGTGCTCAACCTTCAGGATGGATGACTTCTGAATTGTTTTTGCAATGGCTAAAACGTTTTCAAAGTCATGTCCATTCCTGTAAGGAAAGTCCCATCCATTTTGATAACTGATGGTCGCAGAAGTCATGAAGACTTTGATGTCATTTTATATGCAAAGGCTAATCATATCCACATGCTTAGTATTCCACCTCACACGTCCACATGCTACAACCACTTGATAAATCATTTATGAAGTCATTAAAGATTGCATATAATTATGCTTGTGGGATGTGGATGAGACAGAATTCAGGTATGCAGATGGCGGAGTATGATGTGGCTGAGCGTGTTTCTGAGGCTTTCAGCAAAGTTTGTAGACTGGACATTGCAAAGAGTGGTTTTGCAAGCACTGGAATCCATCCCCCCCCCCCCTCAATCCTGAGGTATTTGGTAATACATGTATTGATTTCCTTGGGACAGAAATGACTGACCCACCAACCAACCAGTGTATAATACAGACCACCAGTCCACAACAACCAGTGAAAATGCACCAAATCAGCAACTCAACAATCAGCCAGTGCTCAATGTCCAAATTCCAGAATTGGGCAGTCAGCAGACATTAGTGATTGCAGATATCATCCCTGTGATCCAATCTATCTCACCCCTTACCAGATGCCTCATCTAGAAGGCTGACAAGCTGAAAACGAAGAACACAAAGGAGTGAAATTTTAACGTCTTCTCCATATACGAAGCAATTGGAAGAAAAATCCTGCAATAAGAACACTAAGAATCAGAGAACAAAAAGATCACACAACCGCGTAGAGCAACAGCAAAAGACATGGAAAATAACAGGAAATCAAAACAAGGCAAGAACAGCAATGCTTGGTTCTAATGAAAAAACTTAGTGCATTATCTGCAATGAAACCTCCGAGAAAGATTGGATCCAGTGTTGTTAGTGCTTGGGGTGGGCACATGAAGAGTGTGCAAACCTAGAAACTGGAGAAAATTATACCTGTGATATGTCTTTAAAGAAATAATATTATTCCTAACCTAAAATAATCCAGAAATACAGTTTAAAGAAAAAGAAAGTGGATGTCCGTGGCTACCCTCCCTCTGTCCGGAGCTAATCTCCGTACTTCTGTTTTTCAATAATTTTTTTCGTCATTGCTTTCATATTTCATATTAAGTAACTTAGTAATGATTAATATTTGGCAATTTTTTTTTCACCAAAATATTTATTTTTTAAGCCTTGAAAAATGTCAAAGATCTTATGTGTCCGCTGCTATCCACGCTTCCCGTATATGAAACGTTTATTTATATATAATAATGATGATGCATACAAGTTACATACATCCACGGTTTTACATTTTCATCATCATGTTTTATATTTTCTTTTGTGGGGCATAAAGAATCCAAAGTAGATTGCTTTATTGAACAACTAATAACGATTCAGTGAACACCCAACAGCTCTCGCTAATATCGCATTTGTGTGTACATTACGAAACGTAACATTAGGAAAATTAAAGAGTCCTATGAACTTATTCATCTAACTAGCTGATGTGCCCGGCATTGATGGGGCTGTCGAATTTGATTATAAGTATGAACACATAAAATATCCTTAAGAAAGAATCTTTAAAATTCTCGTAATGGAATTTTGCGTACAATTGGGTTTAGCCAAGAAATTTCGACCTTGGATCCTTAACTTTTTAGAATACCAAAATATTTTATAGATGGATTGAAAGAGTTAAGAAACTGTTTACAGCCCCATCAACATCACTCTTCATATTGTAAATGTTTCATTAGAGTTGTATTCAGTCACAGAGGGTGGAGTCGTGTTCTGAATGTGGTTGTTTATATTTGACAGTATCAGTTTTAGCAGCAAGGATTGCCCTCTCACACAATCAGTTGTGGTCTTTATAATTTTCTAATATGTTTAGATAAACATTACCCATAACTTCTCCATCGTCATTTTCGTGGACCTTGAAATTTACCAAAATCTTGGTCTTCTTGCGAGAAATAGCTCGAGGCAACGTAACTTACAATTGCCCATGAGCAAAGACAGGTGAGGCAAATAGATTCCCATTTCATGGACTGTTTGGCCTTGGGCTTTGTTGATTGTCATGGTGTATGGAAGCTGAACTGGGAACTGGCGTCGACGCAACTGATAAGGCAAACCACTTTCACTTGTAAGCAAAGGTATTTTCTTTCCCATGCATATTGTCAATGTTGATACCATTGTTGATACAAACACGACGGGCTTATTGTTCTACTCATCATATAACCCCTTGTTCTACTCGTCAGTGTGGAGAATCTAACTACATGCCTCCCATCGTGTAATTCTGTGTTGTTCATGATTTTGTGTTTTGAAGATTTTTAATTTGTACCAATCAACAGCTTGGTGCTTTGGAAGTAATTTTTTTATTATGGCCTATTTGCCTTGCATTGTGGGACCTGAGATATACATTGTTAGTCCGTGCACGTTGTTGGGAACTCGATAAGCTCATACATTGTAGGCTCGTAACAGGCAGACAGAAGGACAAAGCAAAATATATACAGGGTGTAAATTATCTCCTTCAAAAAAACTACACTATGATGTAGACGAAAATTCAGGTGATTAAAGTGATATAAGACACTTAGGGTCGCAAATCACAAGCAACGCCGTAAATTGAACCGCAAACTAAGCTGAATGGTGTGTCACTGCATAGCACGAGCCAAATTTGTTGATACTGGTTCCCCTGCTCCTTACTACCTCATCCCTTCCACTCCAACGTGATGATAAATGCTATCGGTATTAGACAAGGTTGGTACTGTTCGTGCTACTGACTCTAGCGCGAACGTAGAGTACGTCACATTGGAGTGTAAGGTGGACCTCTTCGGAATGTGGTAGTGGGGAGCGGGGGAACCAGCCAGGCCACACCGCGCGAACACAGACGCCCAAATTTGGCTCGTGATACACAGCGCCATGCCATTCAGCATAGTTTGAGGTTCAATTTATGGCGTTGCTTGCGATTTGCGACCCCAAGTGTCTTATATCACTTTAATCGCCTGAATTTCGTCTACATCGTAGTGTAGGTTTTTTGAAGGAGATAATTTACACCCTGTATATAGATGATTCTGGTTGTTAAAACTGTCGGTCTTGTTCCAAAAACGATTCATAGAGTGACAGAAAAAGACAGTTGTGCAAAAATCTTACGTACAGCATCGCTTCTTCTATGTTTGTTCTGTGAGGTGTTCGTTATCCGAACAAAAAAATCTTTCGTGAAAATGTTCGTTAACTGATTTGTTTGCAATCCAAACTGTTTGTTAACTGATCACCCACTGCACTCCTATGTTTGTAATTTGTCTGTGCATGCTTGTTCAATTAAGCCCATTCTCTCTACATATTCAATTTTGAAAATAACAGCGGCCACATGACTGCAGGAATGTTCTTTTCTTGCCATATATGTGCATCCTGCATGGAAAATATGATTACCATTTCTAGAGACTGATACCGAATGGTTGGAGCTTGGGATGGAGCAACTATTGCTTATAGAAAGATAATATCTTCAAACTTATGATGCAGAAATATTCCCACTTTTTCACTTTCGAAGTATACTGTTGCCCCTCTATTTCGTGATTCCATATGTTGTGATATCGGATAAGCCATGTTTAGTGGTGCCATCTGCCGCTGTTGATGTATTGTGGATTCGACTTGTCGAGGGCGGTGAAGCCTTTGCTCCCAATTTCCACGACATAGAGGGGCAGCAGTGTAGTTGTAGACTTCTAGAGATTTATAATTTTGCATTAGTTGGTGATCGTAAGTTTGTGTGTTTACAAAAAAATTATAAATCATTGGATATTTGATTGGTAGCCACTCCTGAATGTCATCGTACCATTGGATTATTTTAGTTAGATGCTTATAAGTCATATCACCAGATAATAATAAAACACAAACAAGGTTTTAAAATGATTTGATAATTTTGTTTATTTCCTGTTTTTTTTATTAATCGATCATTCCACTCAGGGATCCAGATCTTACAATTTGACTATACATGACATTACATGGCATTAATTTCATCCATATTACAAAAGATGTTCAAAGTGGCCACCATAGGATGCAATGCAAGCGTCCACATGTCGCTTCATGGGTTACTTCACTCTTTCAAAAATTCCAGCTTAGTTTTGTGTGTTGGTTGATACTGTCTATCAAGGTACGTAGCTCGGTAAATCTGTGTCGCTTCTGGATCGTTGCCATGTTCTTGATTATAGACAGAAATCATCTCTGCTTCTTGATTGGAATAACAGAACATTGTTCTTTGACGTCGCTCAAATCACATGATCTGCCACACAGAAAAGCATACTAAATGTTGTTATCAGAGATTGATGTCATTCATCAGTGCTCATCCATCTGGGCAAATGTGCATTTCCAGACATTTGTTAATATGAGCTTTTATGTTCCCTTTTCTATCAATAATCACCTCCGGAAGTTTGTCCCCTTACTTATTATTCAGCTGAACCCTAATGATCTCGAAGTGACCACATGGAAGAAAATTGCATTATAATAGATAAAAAAATTTAATTTCCTTTAATGTAAAGTTTTTTAACCTATTATAATGCAGTTTTCTTCCACGTGGTCGCTTCGAGATCACTCATGTTCAGCTCGGGTCACTCTTGCTTTAGCTGTAATGGTGGATCTACCGCAGCATCCTCAGTGACAAAATACATGAAACATGTTTATACAAATATTTGATTTTTGCTGAAAATGACATGTACACGTCGAGACTTTGAAGAAAATATCATAGATTTTAGAATAATGTTTTCATGTTTCCTTTCACTTATTGGCATTATTCAGCAAAATGGAGCTGGTACTGGGCGTCATGAACATGGACGAGTTGAAAAATCAATTAACGAAAAACGGAAGGTGATAGAAATGTATGGTTTGTTGTATTCTGCTTAGGAAACCAGGGAATTTATTCTTACCAAGTTTCAAAATTAGTTAAGAAGTTTGTCAACTGATACAGATGGTGCTGCTATTCTCTACACATTCTGTCCCGTCAGATCGGCATTCTCTACCTCGCTCAGCTTTCCAACTGAAATGTTAGCATGGGCATCTGCGAATTTTGTCTGCAGACTGTGTTACATTGTTGCTGCAAATGGTGGTTATTTTGAAAATATGGTTTTATAGTCCCCCCCCCCTCCCATCAGCAGCGCTATCTTAGCATTTAAGCACTTTACCGCACATGCATGATACGATTGCATCTGCAGCCAACGAAAAAGAGAGGTTGCAGCACTAAAAAAGTAGTTTGAGCAACAATTTTTTTTTTTTAACTTCTACTAGAAGAGATATTATGAAACATTTAAAGTGTGGTTTTTAAAGAAATCCTTTTTCTCCTAAATTTTATTTTGTAAATTTGTTTTTGCTATAAATTTGTGTGTTTACATTGTTGTCTTAAAATTCTTTTTTAGATAAAAGTAAGCTTAGTGCATTTTGTTGATGGACAGCCGACTGAAAATAATCCACTTCTTCAATTGCAACTCGGTCATCAGGCAAAGGTAATGGTTGTGCAGAGTGGCACTCCTAAAACCCCCTACAGTGCAAATGAAAATCATACTCTGCCGGAAGTCACAGATTCAAGCCAATCATTCTCAAACACCTCAAGAGAATTTTTGAGTGGACCACATATAAACTGTTCAGAAAAACATTGTGTTTCCTGCTGCTGCAATGAGAAAGTAAGTGTAAGTACATAATGGGAGGATCAAAACATTGCAGATCACAAACCATTACAGAGTATGTCAGACAATTTTGCAACATTTTGTGTGGATATTTTAACAGACAAGCATTTTAAATTTTATACGTCATTATCTATAATAGCCTCTAAACTGATTGCATTGCTTGATCCCGTTTAGCGCATATGGAAACTCTCATTTCCTAACCAAATCTTGTTAGTTCTAATGCAACTAAAATTAGGTCTTAGAAACAAGCATTAGAACTATACAGTAGTAGTTATTTTCTTTTAAATTAGCAGCTCAATCTAACGGGCATAACCATAGCAACCTTCATCTTTTCAGAGGCTATCAAGCCTATTGAAATAAATTGAATTAAGCCACTGTTAACCTGCTTTCTGATAAAGAGAAATAATCTATGCATATTCAGATATTTACTAATAATGATGGTAATAATAATAATTGTAAGATTCAAAGTGGCAATATTGTTATCTTTAAAAAAAAAAAAAATAGATAAAAAGTTTTAATATCCTTAAATGGTGTTGGCCCTCACTGACATGAAGCATTCTCAGGTAGTAGCATTCAGCATTGCTGGAATGAACAGTATAGACATGGCCAATAGCGTCAGTTGCACGTACATCCTGACGTGGAGAACATGTGACCTTGAGCTGTCAATTTAAAAGAAAGTTACTATAACAAGATTTGGTTGAGCGATTGTATGTAAAAATTATTTTTACTGGTGCACTTAGGATTTCTTTAGCGAATATGCAAATGATGTCTTGTAAGCTCCATGATTTGATTTTTTGGTTTCCAAAACAGACAATTAGATATTCATTGCCTGTTGCATTTCATTTATCCTGCCCAAATACTACCTATATCATTGATTGCATAGAGGTATTTCTTCAATGATTAAAAAAGCTGCAAGAAAGAGCTTAGTGTTTCAGCCACTATGAGTCTCGCAAATACAAGTGGAATTTTTATGTTTGCATCTGACTGTTAGGCCAGGATCCCAATTGCGTAAAAAGTTAGGCAGAAAGCAGAAAACTGAATTTTAAAAATTTACACTTTCAGCAAAAATTCTTTTCTGCCTCGGTACATCTGTTCTCACTTGCTTAAAGCAAAAGAAGAACTAAGATTTTGAAAACAATCTCCACACAGTGACAAGTTCATGCAAACTTCATTTCACTTCCAAAAGATAAGCGTAGGAACACGACAACAATTAACATACTCTTTTTATTTATTTGAAATTTAAGATAAAGTTAAGTATATATATTATTGCATAAAATTACAGATACATTATATATATTTTTAATCTGATATATAATTCTTTATATTATTTTCATAAATGAAAACATTTTGCTTAATTCATGAACTGGAAAAGTAAGTCACTTTTATTGTAATGCAATAATTTAAAGGATCTGTGCACTTTTTCTTATAAAATTTTTGCTTTGTTTAAAATACAATAACCTGCCACTAATTATCTGGGGTTCAATTGATTTTCCGTTTATTGATTGGCCATTCATTTTCCAGTAATGTGTTATATTTTATCCAATGATACTTTTAAATTTATCATCACAACATAACATTTCACGAATTTGGATCAACACCTTATTGAGAGTCGTTTTGTCACTTCTTTCATTTTTTAGCATATTTATGAATCTTGTTTTTCTTTAGTGGCTTTATTAGGAGCTTTAGCATAAAAGCTACTTATAAGAATGCGCCCTTGGGCTGTACGTTTATCCGGCCGGCCGGCCGCCCGCCGTTTGCATGATAGCTTGAAAACGGATTAACTTTTTCAAATTCTCTTTTCAGAAAATATGACCATCAAAGTCTTAGTTCGGCCGTATCAACTTTTCAGAATTTTTCGTAGACCCCCCTTCAAGTCGAATTCACGTGTTAAAACAGTGAGTGTAAACAATACCAAGATAACGGCATGTCATATAACAATTGATTTGTCAAGTAGGAATACATTGTTCATCTTTTAAGCATTACTGACATCGGCGCGTGCACGTGAAATCGCTTTGTCGACACACTATTGCTCAAGTGCTCATAATCTATATTATTAAGTAGCGGAAGAATGGAACCTTCATAATTTCTACATTTTTTGAGATAGAAGGTTGAAATTCGGAATGTAGCTTACTATGGGCAAGTTCATCTGCACTATTTAGTTTGGTTTTGATTGGTACACTGGGGTCGGAATTACGGGGGTGGGATTCAAAGAGGACAACATATCTATGTGCTATTTAGGTAGATAAAGGTGTGAAATTCAGTATCGAGATTCCTCTAGGCAAGATCTGCATTACTATGAAGTTTAGGCCCAGTTGTTCCATTGGGATCAGATTTGTGGGGGTCACTTGGTCTTTAGAACTATGGCAACATATGGCATGTGATATATCATACGTTCGGAAATGATGAAAAAGGAAAGAAAATACAAGCTTTCTTTACATTTTCTACATATTACGTTCGAGAAAATTTTTTTGATTAAAAAACTTGGGGAGAGGTAAAAAGTGCAGATAAAGGGGTAAAAATAGATGGCTGCAGGATCTGCTACTTGCCTTACCCTACTCGGGGGGGGGGGGGGGTAATTTCTTTTTAAGAAATGTATAAATGCATTTCTGCTCTACTGCTAAAGCTCCTCCTTGGAATGTTTACAAGATTTTATTAAGTGATATACTCCTAGGTCAGACAATCGTCAATCAAATTTCCTTCCACCAAGAGGAGGTAAGTTTTCTTCATTCATACGGTGAGTGACCTTTATGTACATCAAGGCTTCTTTTCTAGTTCAGTGTATTTTCTTCGGAATATGTTTATGAAGGGTGAGATTATGAAAGCTTTGCTTTAAGTTCCACATCAATACCAATACACTACATTGTTCGATTGTCGATTGTTTTATCTTTTTTCTTTTTTCCAATTCAAGCATACAATTCAATTACTTAACGTGGATGGATCTTCTTAATTTTATATTAAAAATTTAAATATCAAATTTAAATTCCATTAAGATATAGTATCCTTCTTTCATATTTTTCGAGGTGGTAGACCAAAAACTCAAATTAGAGATCTCGCTCGAAGTCATCTGCTCCAAAAGCATTCGGTGCAAAACTTGACATGATTTCGGATTGAACTTTTTGTTGCATTTACATTTGGTCACTAAAAGTTTACTAAGTTTATCTTTTGGAAATGTGAAATATTTTTTGTGTTGCATGCTTGGGCTTTGATTAGTATTTATTAAGCTATATTATATGCAGCATCAGAACAGCATATGCCAAGCATTTTCCCTGCATTATTTGCTCGTCGGGTCAAATCAGTGACATCATAGTTATTTCGCATCAGCAATCCTTGCTTCCTTCAGTTGCTCACTTCTCTTATTTCTAGTTTGGTCAACATGGATGATTTTATTTGCACTTCGCCCATATCTTTTTTTTTTATCAAATATTTGGAGGTATTTGTTGAGCTCTTCAATAAAAAGCTCTGTTGATACATGAGGCTCATGGCTGACTTCCATTTTAAATTCGGTAAAAAGTGAAAAGTGTCTTTTATGACTTCACCAAATTACGATCTCCTATTGGCTGAAAGAAAGCATACGCGTAAAGCTTACACGGAAAAGTTAAGGCAAGCTGAACTCCTTTTTCCATGAAATTTCTGTAGTAAAAAGCGTAATATTTTTTCAATTTTTATGCAAGTGGGACCCTAGTTTTATAGTGGAAGAGCTGGTAACAAATTCATTTGCTTAAATTGAGGTTTCATGAATTACGTGAAAAGAGATGAAATAATGACATATAGGGATTTAAAATTGAAACAGAGTTGGATGCACTTGGAGCCAAATTAAACATACCATCTTTTACAAATGGAAGAATTGGCTATTTGAACAAGAAATAACTACTTCAATGAAATTTGCAAGTGTATGTATTGAGGTTGAAAGAGCTTTTCAGAGGTCCAAAGTGTACAGAATATTTCAGAATGTTCTGCTGTTATTACAACAACACTTAATTGGTGACATGACAAAGGTTAGTGATGTAATTTGCAGCCACCACTGTGCACTGAATAAAACCACAAGTTTCATGCAGCAACAATTATGATATATTGTACAAATTTAATTTAACATTACTTTCATTTGTACACAGTTTGCCTGTATAGCAATCATCGATAACTTTTGGTAGCCTTTTTTAAAAATAAAATTCCTTCAAACTTAAGAAATAAAATTCAACTATCATAAGGAACTTGAATTATATGATTGGTGAATCTACTCCACGTGTATGAATGACATAACAGTCTTTGTGTAACCTACATTTGATATTGCACCTGCATAAAGTAACCTTTTTTACCTTTTTTTTTTCTAATTTGTGGTATGCCATGTTCATCCAAATAAATATCCTAGTCTTTAGATTGGAACAATTTAGGGAATGGCTTTGCACTTGGACATTTCACTTCCAAGAGTCCATGTTCTCCAATTAATGCACGTAGACTTGCATCATTCCACAGTTTAAATGATGACAAACAAAAACCTGTTTCTTTCAATACAGATGGAGTTTCATTGATGAACTGTTTATTGGCATCAGCTTCATGCAGTTTTCCATATCTGGTGTAAGTGTTACCGTTGAAAGGGACAAAGTTTTCTTTTTAAAAAAGCATCTGAATTTTTTTACACCTTTGTGGTTTATGCTATGAAAATTAATCTGTATTGCAAATTTGCTCAAGAAATATGGTTGTCCAGAGCGATACAAATATAAAATACATAAATATATTGTATTGTTTTACATAATTTAATGGTACTGAACATCTCGGTTTTTTGGGCGAGTTTCAACTAAATGCATATAAATCTAAAATATTTTTTCGACAGCTCATTTTATTTACTGTATGTCCCAGGTTTTTTCAATGCAGATGCCCACTGATGCTAGCCATTTGGCAACAAACAAGCAAAAAGGTAAAGAACATGCTAACATAATTCAACCATTGAGTTCATAGTGTGAAAATTACATTTGACATTCCAGCCGTTCGAAAGAAATATTATAAAAATTTTTTTTATATTATGCCATGTTGAATGTGAACCTGAGTGTTTTTTAGCCTGACAATATAAATCTTTTTTCTAGTCTCCGTTGATGCATGTTGCCAGACAGATGCCGTGCAATGCAGATGCCCCAGCATTAATGTACAAGAAAGCCAAGAATTGTTAACAAACATCACAGCAGCAAACAACAGCATTTCAAATAAATTGGAATGGTGGAATGGTACATTTGAAAAGAAAAATAATTATTTTTTTTGCAAATGAAAAGGGGATGGGGGAAAGGAGATTAAGAAACTTAATAACTAAAGTAGGGAGCATAAAAATTGGCAAAACTGCAATATTTACATAATGCTAAGTGCATGTAAAATAATGACCTTACAACATGCAAAATTGGTGGATGGGTTCATTATAAACGTAGGTAGGGCAGGTATATCGCATTGAAGCCACATAACTAACGCAAGGTTGTTGCATAGTTAATTTACGGATAATATGAGCAATGGAGCAGCATAATAGAAACACACTCCGAGTTCTTTGGGAAAGTGGCATCAGAAATAGACAGGAGGCCAGTGAAAGATCAGGTATACCTTTGAAAACATGTTACCAAATAATGAAGAAATTGGATTCAGGAGAAGACATCGAATGCAAGGCTGGATCAGGTAGACCCAAGATACTAGAGGCTAACGATCGACGTCGTATTGCACAGTTGGCCGTTCACCATCCGCAGATTTAGTAAATGTGCTCTTGCCAAACATGGCCCAACAGATTTCAATGACTGGAAACGTCTGGTAGAAGAAATGTGGGACAATATGTCGTTTGATCTGTTGGAGTCGTTTTGTGATGGCATGCCCAGCAGATTGCAGGAGTGCTTGCAAAAACAAGGAGGGAAGATCAAGAAATGATTTTGTAACACACATTATTATCAAATGTTGCCGGTACATAACGATACCTTACTTGTATGAATGTCACGTTTCCTTATATTAAAACGCTTGTTTTGGTTCTTGCCAATTTTTATGCTCCCTACTTTACAAATTAGACCTTCTAAGTATGTATTGAATTTTTTAAATGAAAAAAAAAAAAAAAAAAAGCTGGGGGGGGGGGGGGGGGGGCTTTGGGGTTTATTAATGTCTCCAAAATGGCACACCAGAGCCAAACAATTTATTTACAAAATTTATTCTTCTCAATGAGAGGAGTCTGTACATGTTGAATTTATTGACTTTGGTTTGCTGATTGCTGATATGAATACTGCAGCCATTTCTTCATTTTTAAAAGAAAAAAATTAGTATCGCTTAAAAGGCTTAATTAATTATTATAAAAATGTCAAGGAACAGTTTAAGATGCTATCTAAGTAGTAGGTAACCACAAAAGTTCTTGCTGTTTTTAATTCCGGAAAACAAAATGATGTACACAAAAAGTAGCATATCGCTAGTCTCCAAAGAAATCCCATTGGCATCTAGCACCTTCTGCCAACGTTCTCCAGTTGATCAATCCCCTGGCTGTAAAACTTGTCGGTCTTGGACTCATAAATCCGTGAGTGCCTTTCGCAGGTCTGTGTCATTGGTATAGGATTTTCCAGAGAAGACGGTTATCCAGAGAATGGAAAAGGTGATAATCCATTGGAGCAATATCCGGTGAGTCAGGTGGATGACACAAAGTTTCCCAGCCAAGCCACTCTGTGGTTTCCTGGCCACCTGCACCACATGTGGCCAGGCATTGTCATGAAGGAAGAGTACCCCCTTTGCGATTCACCAATGCTGGCCCCTTCTGCTGCAATGCCTGTTGCACATGTTCCAACTGCTGGGAGTATAGGTCCCCAGTGATGGTTTGGCCAGTTGATAGCAGCTCGTAGTGAACCATTTGGCATCTAGTCTACCAGATACACTAGACTACGGAGTTCATCAGAAATGGCAAATTCTCCCGACCTGAATTTCTGGAATCAATACCTTGCGGTGCGTTCATTCACAGCATCATCCCCAAACACAAGACATATTCGGCGACTTGATGCTGCTGCTGACAAGCCCACCTTGAAGTCATAAAGCAAACAACACCTAACCATCTCCTTCGATACCTCCATTTTTCTTCACTTCGAGATGTGATTGATGTGAATGCCCAACAGCCCAACAACCCCTTCCTGCTCCCCCCTGACAGATTTTGGACCACACTGTACACTCATTTGCATATCTTCTATCACTTCCTTTTAAGGCAACATAAAAACGGCAAGAACTTTTGTGGTTACCTTGTAGGTATTAATTTCATGCTTCTGCTATTTGTTGTTTCAGAGGGGTTAGCAGCTCAAATTTGATCACATACGTACAGATGGAAATGTTTTTTTATTTATTTTTTTCAAAATTTCAAAATATGCCGTTTGAAGTTGAATTCTCTGAGAAAAAAAAATCGAGTTGGTGAAACGAACACATAGGCCAAGTTCGGTTGACCAGCGAGGATAAAATGTTACATTCAGAAGTATCTGATAACATTTTCTATGATGCAGCTGGTGACTCTCATGAAGAGTCATTTGAATGTGACATAAGATTTTCTCATCATATGTTAGCCTTCTAAGAAGAAGAGTTTGAAAAAGCTCAACTAATGGTATGGCTTATGCGATAATTTCTTTTGAATCCTATACCTCCTATTCCAATATGTCATATCCTGTACATTGAGGAATGTTGCAATAACTTTGTAGGGTCAGTGATGATTGTAACTATGACTTGCATGAATGGATTGTCGTTTTCTGTGCAATCTTTTGATATGTGCCAGTACATTGTATATTTCTTACACTTAGGGAAAAATTTGCCGATTTGCAGGTCTCTTTCAGAAAGAGACACATCGTAAGTCATGCAAAGGAAAATATTATGCAGTGTAGTAAAAGTGTGTTGTGAGCAACAACAGGCACTTATTTCAGGATTCAGAAGTGAAGATCGTATACCAAGGGATGGGATTCACCAGGGTATAGTGGAAAATAATGGAAGAAAAAAACGAAGGCTATCTTAGATTTTGGCCTGGAGTACAACCAGGGGCTTTTGGGTTACTATCCCGATGCCATAAGCACTAAGCCACTGTGAACATGGAAGCTGTCACTATCAAACATGTCCTATGAGCATAAGCTACCATGTGGCTCCTTGTTTGCAAATTATGATTACCTTTATTATTAAATGGCAAATAATAAATATTTAACCAGAAAATGGGTCTAGGAGGTTTTCATGCCCTATCTCTGTATTTTAATAATTCAATAGAGAAAAATGGTAAAGAAAATTCCATGGCCTGGATTAGAACCAGGGACTTTCAGGTTACTGTCCATGTCCTTGTCCACAGTGCTTTAGTGGTTATGGCCTCATGTGGTAGCTTGAAGGTCTCTGTTCGAGTCCAGGCTGTGGAATTTTCTTAATTATTTTTCTGTATTTAGTTATCCAGAGGTATTGTGTGAAGAAATCATCATAGACCCATTTTTCAGTTATATTTTTATGTAATTTATATTTGAACTTTTGTATTTAAAGATTTATAATGATTTCAATGTTAGGAAATTTGTTTTCTTTATTATTTTGATTATTTTTTAAATTTTGTCAATTAAAGGAAGCTCAAAAGACCAGAATAAAAGTGTAGCTGATATGAATGCTATTTCGCAGAAAATAAAATTAGAGATGATTAATCCAAATATTGAACAGGTGAGGAGATTTACCTGCATAGGTTACTTATTATTAAATTTTTAGATTTTGTAATACATATCTTAAATTTGGTAATTAGGCTTAATTTTTCAAAAACATAATCTTTTAGATTATTAAAGGTAAACTCCACACCCAAAACAACTTGTTTTAAAATGAAAGATGAAGGTCTCAATAACAACGTAGCATGTATAAAAATTTTCAATTCGAACTCAAAATTGATAAAATATATAAAAAACTTTCATTTTTTCCCCTCCCCTGCGATCAACATTGGTGCCATGTTTCGGCAACTGTTACATCACAAGTTGCCGAGAAGTGCGAAGGAGTTTCGAATTCATGACGTCACACATTGGATGGTATCAATCAGTTGTCAGTTGGGCATTGCAATAGACTAGGAATATGAAACAAGACTGGTAGTCCATTGTGATGCCCAACTGACAACTAACAAGACTGCGCTTTTGATAACAGTGACAGTGATATACAAGGGCCATTAGCCGAATTAAATTCTACTGCAACTTCTGCGATATACAGCCCTGTGCATTAAATCGTGAAACGGAATCTTCTGCTTGCCATGTCGGCATGTGCACATTAAGGCGTCTTGTTTCTAATCTTGTTCTTAAGATAGGCCTAACTTATTCCGTCGGCGTTTAGCACATGCAGTTGCGATCGTTGTTCTTGAAGAATGCCAGGCCCGTTTAGATTTGGAAGAGCATCTAGTTCCACCTTATACATGATCTAGTTTCAGCAAATTTCTTGTTTGAATTGATACTGAATTTAAAATGGCGGATGTGTAGACAAAGCAAGATGCTTCAAAATGAGCTGAACACACGATGCTATTTGGAGTTGGATACCATTTCTCTCACTGTCAAAAACTAATCCATTGTTTTTTAATCGATTCTGATTGTGGAAATCTATGAAACGTGAAATTTCTATCTAACTGTCTATTTACATATCCAGACAGAGAACAAACTGAAGGCATACCGACATAAAACAGGTTAGCAAAATCTTACGATATGTAGAATCGTTCTAAGCAAAACTAGAAAGCGACTAGAATCTCGGCGACGAAATTCCCCGAGGTTCTCGCAGCAGGAAATGATGCCTTGTTCCGCTGTGTTCTCTGGAGAAGGGATGGAAGATCCCACGCCAATTTTCAATTTTCCAAGGCATTTTTCTTAATAAAATTTTAGGAAAAATCAAAAAATTGTGAATGATATATACTCTATGAACATGGATTAATGGTATGATGCAAAAAAAAAAATAAAGTTGATTTTTTTCCGTGGAGTTTACCTTTAAGAACAACATTATCTAAGTGAATAATAATTGTTTCAAATTTGAGGAAAGAAGATTAATGTACAATAAATATAATGTATTTTATTTTATGGAAATTAACAAAAGGTTAATATAAGCTATTTCTCTAGCCTTAGGTATTTCCGTTGATTTCATGTGATTTGTTCTTTGATTTCTACCCTTTAATAAAAGTTCTTTGGCATAATTGTTTATAATAATGATTTGTTCAGTGATTTGTTCACCTTGAAAAGCTTTTACTGTTTGATCTTCAATAAATAGACACCAAGAGATTTTCTCTGGTCATGGAAGAATGCAATTATCTCATGCATAATTTTTTTTCTTTTTTTCAAGATTGAGAAACTGATAGAATAATCAAAGTTAGAAATGAATAAACAAAAGCCAGGGATATATGTAGCTAGAAATTACTGAGTGCTGGTTCATTTTTCAAGACGTAGTGACATTCTGGTAGGCATTTCAACAAGAGTGGTGGTCAGCTACCATTGCAAAATTTGGTGTACCAATATTTATAACGGGCCTATGCTAGTCTGTTTTAATTCTTACTAATATACTTTATAATGCATATTCCAAATGAACTATCTTCACAAGAATTTTGCAAAGTATGTTAAAACAAATTCATGCAACCACTGTATCTAGATCCCTGGAAAGCAATAATAATGAAATAGTGAAATAAAAATTGTGAACTGGATAAATTGATTTGAACTAGGATACAAACATGTAATTTCAGAGAATCAACAATTTTGAAAGAGATTTCTGTTGTCCTTCAAAGAATGACAATTGGGAAAAAATTTATAATTTTTGCTTTTCATGACCATTATAATTAATAATAATTTTAATATATTGTGATGTCCATGTTCCCTTTTTATGATGATAGCTTATTATTGGTATACAATAATAAAAGCATCATAGAAAATCCCCAGGTTCAAAGAAAATTACACCTCAAAAATTCACTTAGAAAATTCGATGAAATAAAAACTCATTTTCCATTTACAATAAAATAAGATTTATTCAAAATGAACATGTAAATAATTACAGCTTTTTGCAATTGGTAAGATGTAGTTTTCAAATGAAAAAATAATCTTTTCAAAATAAAAAATGTGGTTTTCAAATTAGAAAATAAATAGACAAAAATTCATAAAGTACAAGTCAAAGAAACCTAATAATTTAATTATATACAGGGTAAATACAAAAGTCTAAACCCCCTTTTATTTTTTGAACCGAACCAGATATGTCGATTTTGATGAATCCAATGAATAGGAAGTTGTGAGTGGCCTATCCCGTGGTGCACTTTTCATCATCCCAAATATGCAAATTAGGACACATTCAAAATTTATCTCAAAAACCGTAAGGGATAGAGAAAAAAACCCAATTGCAAACTTGTTCAGCATAAAAAAACAAACAAAACAAAAAAAAATCATCGAAATCGGACCAACCAATCACCTACAATCACGTGGTGAACTGTTTGTAGCTTACAAACAGTCACACTGCACAAGGAAAACTGAATATTGATATTTCCACCATGTAAAGCATGCAAATCAAAAAGTTAACATAAATTACCATACTTACATTCACTTTCATGCAGAAAAGCAAATAAAAGGCATGTTTTGGCATCAGTTAGGTTCCGTGCCCAATTGTGTTATGGTGATTGTGGCGTCAGTTCACCACGTGATTGTGGGTGATTGGTTGGTCCGATTTGGATGATTTTTTCTTTGTTTTGTTTGTTTTTTTATGCTGAAGAAGTTTGCAATTGGGTTTTTTTTCTCTATCCCTTACGGTTTTTGAGATAAATTTTGAATGTGTCCTAATTTGCATATTTGGGATGATGAAAAGTGCACCATGGGATAGGCCACCTACAACTTCCTATTCATTGGATTCATCAAAATTGACATATTTGCTTCGGTTCAAAAAATAAAAGGGAGGTTCAGACTTTTGTATTAACTCTGTATATTGTTATATTACAGTAAATTACAAAATTTTATTATATAAATATTAATATTATAAAATTATAGATTATTATACAAATTACTGTAGATGTAATGTAAAAATACATAAAAACTGTATAAAAACATTGGATATTACCAGGAGTAAATACAGTTCAACTGTGTACAGTAAGAAACATAAATTCTATTCTATTCATTCTCATCATCATCATCATTTTGAGGAATTTCCGGAAGATCATTTACTGTAAGTACACAAGTGATAAATGAAAGAAAGAGGAGTTGAAAAGGAGTGAAAAAATTACCTATCAATCTAACTGGATTGAATTGAATCAAATCATAAAATCAAGAATAAAACTTCAAATGCACCTACTCAACAATGAATTGTTAAGTAAGTAAACATTCGATAAAGTCTTTAACTTACAAATCATAAAATTATACGGCTGAAAATTTGAATTGTTCTTAATTCAAATTTTAATTAAAAAGAAAACAAGCACAATAACAACATAAAGTCAAAAACAAATACACACTCATTAACACAGGACTTGCAATAAATTACTCGATGTCAAATTTAATTGCTGTAATGAATTGTTCTTATAATTTAGAATTTTGATGTCATGCATTGTTGCACAAGCAGGAGATTAAAATAAAGAAATGTACTTACAGTTATTATGATGGAAGACTGAGTACTCAACGATATAACAAGGTTCGCGCTAGGACAAAAGATCTACGAGTCAGTTTGATTCCCAAGCCTGAAAACTGCGAGTCAAATTTCAGAAGATGCAAGTTGAATTTTGAATTCTTTTGAACTTCCATTTTTTACATGCATTCACAATCTTTATTGTTGCTGCTATAGTAATTAGAAATTTAAACAAGACCGCATGTGACAAAATGAAGTGAGGTTAAAATGTGATGAGAAGGATATGGGGCCGATGATATTCAAAATTTAACAAGTCAATTTTTGACTCGCTAGTAAAAAGTCATGAGTCAATTTTTAGCAAAAATGCCCATTTGACGCATAAATTGCGAGTAAGCACGAACCCTGATTTATCGTTGTTGTTTTTGACCTCGATAAGTTTTTAATCTGAAGATGTCAATTTTCTCTTTGCGTTTACTTTTCGTAATTTACTGTGAGTTTCAGTCGCACTTACAGATTTGCATAAATAGATTCTCTGACGATGACGGTGGATAATCTGAGGAATATCCGTAGATCTCTTTGGAGCACTGCTGCTTACTGTCGCAGGCAGTTTGTTCGACCATCATCACCAGTTCGCATACAAATTTAAGTTAAAATCATTGGTGACAGGCTGAGTCGTTTCAATTGTCATTGACAAAGCTGCCAAATTGACATTATTTGCTGCTTTCACCTGCAC
The DNA here is from genome assembly GCA_023313115.1 of Rhysida immarginata. Taxonomy (NCBI): domain Eukaryota; kingdom Metazoa; phylum Arthropoda; class Chilopoda; order Scolopendromorpha; family Scolopendridae; genus Rhysida; species Rhysida immarginata. The sequence continues at coordinate 2,223,679 of JAHWFO010062772.1, forward strand.
TCTGATAAACATTGCTTCCATATAAGCGCATGCTTTCATTGCATTGCGTCTTGCGTAAAGGATCTTTAATAATCTTCATTAGCATTCAATATTATGACTTGGATCAGTAAATCCTGGTTCAACATATTATATTGATTTCAAAAAAAGCCATTATAATAATTTTATTTGTGACCTCTTGAACATAATGGAGATGGAATGCATAACTTACAAGTTTATGAGATTTCTCTCTCGCAGCAGTCTTCCTCTCACAGTCATTCATACTTTTTCTTACTGTCCATTCATGGATACTCTTCCATGAAAACACAAATTCATATATAGTCTCTGTCATAACTATTCATGGAAAACTGTCATAACTATTCATGGTTCGTTTGCTGCCTTCTTTCTGTTTCCCCCTTCCAAAACTGACCCAATCGATCACCACGAGGAGAAAGCAAAAAGAAAAAAAAAAAGACAAAAAAAAACAGGCAAGAAAAACCACAAAAAGAATTGGAAAACAATAATAAAGAAAAGGAAACTTTAGAATAAATTTTCTGTGAGATGTACCATAAATACCTGAGTATAAGTCGCACCCCCCAAATTTAAGGTAAATTTTGGTAAAAAAATTTTTTTTCCTCTTAAAATTCAAGCCTTGACATCATAACTGATAATGCTCATTACATCACTGAAAGATCAAAATAAATGCACTAAATGTAGCATTGAAACTAGTTTATTTACATTGTAGCGTTTACTCGTGGGGCGTGAGATTCCTTTCTCTTGCTGCCACAAGAATCACTAACTTAATTTATTTTCCCACTATGCCAATTGCTTAATCTTAATTACCTACTTATCTGCTAAGATGTCTAGCAACGCTGCCTTCATTAAAGTAAGCACCAGCCCATTTTTAATTCAATACCCATGCAAGTTGTCCCTTTTAAGTAGTCCTACCCCTCTAATCTTCGGTTAAGAATTGGCCTTTATTGTGATCCGTATAGTGCTTGGTTTCGTTTAGTCAGAATACCTTATATCAAGTTTTATTCAGTCCAGCTCAACTTGTAAAACTCCCCCTCCCCTTCTGTTGTTTCTATGGCAACAAGACAGATTTAGCAAGCTAAGGTTAAGACTTAACGTCGCCCATGGTAAGTCAGATGCTGACTCTTGCGTGCTGAAATCCGCACGTGCTTCTCCTGAACAACTCGGCTGTCGGAGATCACCCCATGGGCTACCAGCCTACAGGCTCGCCACTCACACCACTCGGAGCCCCAGTGGTTAGAGACAGCTGGCCACTTATCTCAGAGTAGGGTTCGGGAAGCGAAGTTATGGTTTATCGTCCCCAAACCCCCAAGTCTGCCAATAACAGCCACTCTCTCCTCCTTCCCTGCCGCTGTGCCTCACGTAAGCTGGTGATACCTGCTGCCCAAGTCAACGCACTCACCTCCACTGCTGCGCTGTTTCGTTCCCGATCAACATCAAGTGTCTCGTGGCTCTTTACCCGGCGGTGCCAGTCTCATCATAGGCGGTCGTGGCTACGCTGATAGCTTGGCTGTTACATTCTCGTGAACACATGCCACATGAGTGTTCTTTGCTCTCTCACACTCGCTTGTACTTAATTTTTTCTTCACACGTTTTTTTTTCCCGGAATGTCCGCTCTCATCTCCCTTAGTCTCAGGAGGTGACCACTGTCATGACGACTCCTGCTCTCTCTCTCTCCCTTCCCACTGAATTGTTGGGGACAAAGGGTAAAGAGAAAAGATAAATAATATTCTGTAGGCGATTAAACAATAATAAATACATATTAATTTAATAAAATTTAAGTGCTGTGACATATAAGTTAATTTCGTTTGAAGTTCATCACGACAAAATGCAACGTCGCACCCCTGTTTTTCACTCAAAATTGGGTACAAAATTTTGCGATTTATTCTTGAGTATTTACGGTAGATCAAAAAATTTGCATATCACAATAAGTTTTAAGATGAGAACACACTATTATAGCGACCAATCTCATATTTTTGAAATTGGATAATTCCAAAAACACAGAACACATACCTTGGTGTAAGTCTTTCATTCCACTGCTGCAAATCGGTTTCACATAGAGCAGAGAATGTTGTTAATAAAGTAATTAAGCAGAAGGCAGATAACATGTTCACATTGTGTAAAACCATTGAGACCACATATTCATAGTGCAGTATTCTAAATAAAAATGATAGCTCTCAAAAAAAATTAAAAAAAAACAATAAGTGCATTCTGCACTGATCATTGAGTTAGCTGTTAGGGATGGAAAGTCAAATGCTAATAAGCTAAATAATTAAAAGATTATATTGATGATTATGTTCAAGCTTTTAGACTATTTTGTTTTCCATGTATAGGGTTCACTCTAGGACAAAAAAATCTGCGAATCAAGTTTTAGATCCTTTTTAACTGCCATATTTTTAGATGCATCCTCCACAGGCTCTATAGTTAGAAATTTAAACAAGACAGCATGTGACAAAATGAAGTGAGGTTAAATTTAATGAGTCAAATTTAAAATGTGGTGACAAGTATTTAGCTTGATGATATTCAAAATTTAATGAGTCAGTTTGACTCGCTGGTTAAAAAAAAATCCCAAATTTTTAGCAAAAATGCCCATTTGACAGGAAAGTTGCAAGTAAGGTTGAACCCTGATGTATGTCGAAGTGTCTGTTGAGTAATATGTGAATTTTCTTGATTGGATCCAATTCAGCAAGATAAAAATAGATTTTTATCAGTTTTATTTTTTAGGAGTCATCTCAAGTCGCTTCTTCATCTTCTTCACTTCAAACTATACCAAATGTAAAAGGTATTTATATTTGATAATCATATTTATTAACAGCATTTTTAAATTTGATATTTTCTCCTGCTCGGTATTTTGTTTGCAAATTTAATTATTTACAAGTTGTTGAGCAAAAAAAAATTCAATTCAATAGAATATTCTAAAGCTTGAATTCTAAACATACCGGGTGTTTCATAGGCTATGACCAACTTGTTAGTTGAATAACTCGTCAACAGGTGGAGCTAGTGCCGTCAAAGTTTGTACACACATACAGGGAGTCAAAGGAAATGGATTAGGCTTATTTTCGACGAATACAATACTTCAGTTGTTTACGCCGAAATGTCTCGATATTCAGTCAAAGAGCATGTTTTTTTGATCAAGACTTTTTATCATTGTGACCAGAGCCCTGCCAAAACACTCAGGAAGTGGTCTAGTGCCTTTAATTTCCTTTAATCTCAAGTGTTGATCCTGAAAGTTTGAAATAAAGATCTTTTTCCGTTCAAATGTTATTCGCCTTTTTCTTTGGTCTATACCCTGTGAAACAACGGTAGTACTGTATTCGTTGAAACTAAGCCTAATCCATTTCCTTTGATACCCTGCATATGTGTACAAACTTTCACGACACTAGCTCCACCGGTTGACGAGTTATTCAACTAACAAGTTGTTACAGCCTATGAAACGCCCAGTACATAGGAATAAATGTGAGCTTGGAGAGATTGTAAACAAGGAAAAATAAAAGGGGGGGGGGGTCAGCAAAACTGAAAAAAACATGTGCCACTAGTAGAATAAAGTACCCAGGGTTCTCCCCAGGTGCTTTTGAAGGGGTATGCTGCCTAGCTGATTTTGGTGATCGCCCGGCTGAATACACAAAAAACTGCACAACACTACATAATGTTTTTGTTTTTTTTTTGAATTGTTGTCCACCCGGCTATTTTATCTTTCCAGCCACCTGATAAAATTTTCTGGTGAGAACACTGGCAGCAGAGCTTTAGAAATTACAAATTACATCGTGCAACAACAGCCTGTTGATATTGTGAAATTTATTATACATCCGTTATACAAACCTCAATTCCAAAAATGTTGTGACACACTAAAAAACAACTAATAGACACAGACTTTGGAGCTTTGCAACCTGTTTGCGATGTGATTGTAATTAAAACTGATAGAATAATCGCGATATATAATTATTTCATTGAAACATTTGTACTTGATGCAAAATGCTGACGTGTATGCTCGCAACACGTGTCAAGATGGTTGGGACATGCGCAGAAGTAGCCCCTGAACGTTGTCGAATGTTCGAGAAACGGCTAGAATGTGACGAATTCGAGATTGCATGAGTATATAAGACGCAGAAAAGTCGAAGAAAGCCATTATGGGTCGAAGAAAGCCATTATGTCACCATTATGGCGAATAATCCAAAGGTATGAAAATAATGAATCGCAACGGGAAATTGCTAGGATTTTAAATCTGCCTCCCTCTACCATTCATAATATTGTTAAATGTACCGTGAATCCGATAAAATTTCCATATGTAAAGGACAAGGACGAAAACTAATATTTAACGCATGTGACCTTCGATCCTTCCAGCGATATTGTGTTAAAAATAGACATGCTTCTATTGGCAGTCGTCAGCCCTCTAGCGGCCAATGACTCAAGCTTCCAATATGGCCGCCGAAGAGGGGAGGTGATGCAGCAATCGATACCACACAGCATGGCAGCTAGTGATGCAGATACTTTAATAAGCACGAACCACTCTATATCCATCGCTGATATTTTAAATTATCTTAGATTGAATGCCAGTAATGAAAGAAAAAGGTGCTTGGTAGAGGGGGAAGCAGTTTTAAATGCTCAGCATGTAATATTCTGTGGGAGAAACAGTATCGCATCTTCGCCTTCAATATACATAATAGCCCTTGTGCTAAGGAGTAGCAGTATCAGTTCCACCCCACATGAGATAAACCTAATTATCAACCCTTGCCAGGGTACTGATCATATAAAGGTACTAATCAAAACATATTATAGGTCGCGCAAAGAAAGAAGGGGGTCAATCAACTGTCAATCAGATTCGTTCTCTTATCGAATGCACATATCTAGCGATTAACGAACGATTTGGCAGACGAATCTTGCGATGAAGATTTTATAGTATCACAGCCAAAGATGGGAGCGACAACCAATCAGAATCAAGACTAACCAGTTGATTCCTGATATCCAAGGTATGTTATCTTTATATACCTTGCCTGATATCTTTCTCTTTTGGTGTGATTTTGTGTCCTTTAAAAAGGACGCTCTTTCGGAGATTGTGACTGTGGCTGAATGCATCGATCGTTATCTTCATCGAGGGATTCGTCGGTCAAATCGTTCGTTAATCGCTAGATCTGTGCAGTCAATAAGAGAACGAATCTGATTGATCCATTTTTTCGTTGCGCGAGCTATAATATGTTTTGATTAGTACCTTTATATGATCAGTGCCCTGGCAAGGGTTGATAATTAGGTTTATCTCATGTGGGGTGGAACTAACACTGCTATTCCTTAGCACAAGGACTATCATGTGTATTGAAGGCGAAGATGCGATACTGTTTCTTCCACAAAATATTACATGCTGAGCATTTAAAACTGCTTCCCCCTCTACCAAGCACCTTTTTCTTTCATTACTGGCATTCAGTCTAAGATAATTTAAAATATCAGCGATGGATATAGAGTGGTTCGTGCTTATTAAAGTAGCTGCATCACTAGCTGCCATGCTGTGAGGTATCGATAGCTGTTCACCTCCCCTCTTCGGCGGCCATATTGGAAGCTTGAGTCATTGGCCGCTAGAGGGCTGACGACTGCCAATAGTTGAAATCACCTCATGGGCTCAGGATTCTTTGGAAAACGTGTATCAAAACGTGGAAATTCGTCGCTGTATTCGGAGATGCAACCTAAAGCTGTTCTATGCTCAACGCAATCCATACATCAATACCGTCGACTTCAGTGGGCACGAGCTCATGCAAGATGGTCCATAGTTCAGTGGAAACGCATCCTATGATCTGATGAATCCACCTTTCAAGTCGTTTATGGAAATAATCGACGTCGGGTTCTTCGGACCAAGGACGAAAAGAACCACCCAGATTGTTACCACCGTACGATTCAAAAACCAGCCTCAGTTATGGTATCGGGGTGCATGAGTGCCCAGGGTTTGGGCCACCTGCACTTCTGTGATGGTACTCTTAATGCTGAGGCTATATACGTTTTCTAGAGGAACAAATGTTGCCATCTAAACTACGATTATTTCATCAGCGTCCCTGCATATTTCAGCAGGACAATGCTAAGCCCCATATTGTGTGTTCCACAAAGGCTGGATGCGTAATCGTCGATTGCGGGTACTTGATTGGCCTGCGTGCAGTCCTGACCTGTCTCCTATTGAAAATGTTTGGCTCATTATAAAGTGCAAATTGCGCCAACACAGATCACGCACAGTTGCACAATTAAAAGCCTACATTCAGCAGGAATGGGAAAGAATTCCAGTCGAAAAATTAGACAAAGTTAACACCTAAATTTGATAGGCCGTCTTATATTCAAAGTCGTTTTATGCTTGGGGCAGTACGGTAATAATAATGAAAATGTTATTTGATTTAACAAGTTTCAGATTCATTAATAATTAATTAATTTACTTACGTACTTTTCAACCCGCTTATCCGTTAGGGTCGCGGGGTCAGCAGCCCTATGGAGGATCTCCAGCGATCGCGATTTTCCGCGATCAGGCGCATGTCCTCCCTGGTAATACCCAAGCAACTCGAACCCAGATTCTCCATGTAGTCTAGCCACCTGGTTCTAGGCCGACCCCTTGGTCTCTTACCTACCGGCTTAGAAAATAACAACTGCCTAGGAAGGCCGGTTTGTGGCATCCATATCACGTGGCAATACCAGCGCAATTGAGATCTCTCAATGCGGAGAAGTAGCAGCTTAACACCTAAAGACTCCCTTATTGTGCTGCTGTGCCCTCTATCTAGTAGGATAACACCTGCCACACCTTTCAGAAATCTCATTTCGGCTGCTTGTACCCGCAATCACACTCTTTCGGTCTTACCCAAGCCTCTTGACCATATGTGAGAATGGGGACAAAGATAAATTTGAAGACTGAGAGCTTGGATTTAAAATAAAATCCTGGCCAAGTTAAATTGCTTATTTGTTTATCTTCAAGTTTGCGGTTTACTACTACAGTTGACTCCGCTTATAAGAGCCCACTCGCAGAATTGAAAAGTGGCTCTTATAAGCAGAGTTTACAAAAGATAAGATAGTTATCTCGGGGAAATGAAAAGTAGCTCTTTAAGCGGAAAGTTCTTTTATCCCGAGCTCCTAAATGCAGAGTCAACTGTATTCCTTTTACTTGAAATACAGGGCATTTCAAAATGAATATCGGGGTTCTGAGGCTTCGTAGTATTTATTACATTTAACTTACAGTTATAAATAATACATCAAATGAAAGAGCAACTCATCGGCCTCGTGGCTCAGTGAGGAATTGCCTCTGATGGCCGAGGACGACAAGCATTTTTTCAGATGGGAAAATTCTGAGATCAAGCACTTTCTTTGGAAGGGAAGTAAAGCCGTTGGTCCCATGTAGTCGTTTGCCGGCTGCACGTCAAAGGCAAAATTTGCGACCCCTATAACGCTGTCCTGAAATGACCATAGCAGTTGAAAAGGATGTTAATACCAAACAAAACAAACCAAAAGAGCAACTCAAACAGTTTTGTTGGTACACCTGTGGCATAACTCGGTACACGATTGGTTAAACGTTGTTGCACCCGAGTGCTGGATTGGCCACAAGGGGCTGAATGATGGAGCTCGTTTCGCATGCCCTATGACGCCGTGCGATTTTTTTTCCCCTTTGGGGGTTCATAAAGGATAATGTGTATTTGCCTCTGGTACCAGCTGACTTACCCAACTTAAACAGCAATGAAGCAGTTGTTGCAACAATCACTCCAGACACACTGATCAAGGCTTGGGAAGAACTTGCCTATCGATTCTATGTGTGCCGTGTGATGATGGTGTTCACATTGTACATTTGTAGGAAAAACTGTTTGAGTTACTCTTTCATTTGAAGTATTATTTATAACTTTAAGTTACATGTAATAAATATTACGAAGCCTCAAAACCCCATTATTCATTTTGAAACACCCTGTACATTTGAACATTACTTTAACAAAATTCAGTTTAACGGATATTTTTTCAGTCCTGGCTATGCCTTCCTAAGCATTAAGCTTAATGGTCCATAGTAATATGTTTCAACTGCCTAACCAATTAGCTCTGAAATATGTGACTAATAGAAAATGATAACCATGAATAAATTTAAAATTGATGCACACTTTCATCACACATGTGGTAATTAGAACATTGAATTTTTTAAACTATTTATTGTAACTCTGTAACTGAACAGTATTTTGTGTAGCTATCTCTTTTTCTGATGTACTTTTATTGTGCATACCCATCTTGGAATTGATTTCTGTACTTATTCTAATTTGTTTGCTTGGTTATTGCTTGGACGAATTAGTCGTTTGTCCAAGGTTACTTATTTGCCTGGGTCAGTGCCTGATACTTCCAGTTAATTTTAGAACAGGAAATGCTTTGAAATGTATTAAGAAGATGCATTTTATTTTGTAAAGCTACACTATATGATCACAAATATCCAGACACATGCACGTTTGCGCTCTAGCCACGATTTCATGGAAATCAATAGGGCGTTGCACATCCCTTTGCCCGAATCACAGCTTCCACCCTTCGGGGAAGACTTTCCACCAACTGTTGGTAGGTACTTTCCGGAATGTTCCTCCATTCCTCCCGAAGAGCGAGAATCAGTTCAGGTACAGAAGTTGGCCGATGTGATCTGGCCCGCAAGCGTCCTTCCAATTCATCCCACAGACTCTCTATAGGATTGAGGTCGGGACTTTGTGCCGGCCAACCCATTTCTTCGACCCCTGAGTCCGCAAACCACTGCTGTACACGCCTCGCTTTGTGGCACGGAGCATTGTCGTGTCGGTAGAGAAATGGCCCGTTTCCGAAAAATTGCCACAACGTTGGAAGTGCACAGTTGTCCAAAACATTCAGATAACAGTCGGACTTCATGATTCCTTGCAGGAACGAGCTGGCCCAGTCCGTACCATGAAAATGAGCCCCACACCACGACTCCTCCTCCTCCGAACTTGACTGTGGGCTCTGTGCACTCAGGTAAGAAGCGTTCTCCAGGTATGCGCCAAACCCAAACTCGTCCATCGGATTGCCAGAGTGTGTAGCGAGATTCGTCTGTCCACATTACACGTTTCCATTGGTCCATTGTCCAGTTTCTGTGGGCTTTGCACCACTCCAGACGTCACTTGGCGTCGACCCTGCTGATGTGGGGCTTGTGGGCAGTAGCACGGCCATGGAATCCCATCGTGTGCAGTTCCCGACGAATTGTCATGGTACTGGCATCGTTTGCAGAGGCGTTTCGAAACTCTGTGGCAATTTTTTCCGCCGAGGACTTCCGGTTGCTGCGGGTGACACGACGAAGCACTCGACGGTCTCTGTCCGTTAGTTTCTTGGGTCTACCGATTCGTTGTTGAACTGTTGTTGATCCCCGGGTCTTCCATTTCATAATGACATCGCCTACTGTTGACTTGGGTATCTGAAGAAGGCTGGAAATGTCACGCACGGACTTGGCACATAGGTGACATCCAACGATGGTTCCACGTTGGAACTCACTGAGTTCTGCCGAACAACCCATTCTTGCCAATGTCCAAGCAGAGTTGTGTCTGAAGGTGTGGGAAGCTATTTAAATGATGTGCAAGTCATTATCATGTGACATTGGGCCAATCGATGATCTGTGAGGGGTGTCCGGATATTTTTGATCATATAGTGTATGATGATATTATAACAATACTTCTTCCTTATTTAGAATTTTTTTAATGGAAATTTCACTTTAACAAAATTTCAGTTGGACTTGAATTGAAGTTGGACTGTATTTCTATCTCAACAATAATGTTAAAAAATTTCAAATTACTAACCTTTTATTATAATGTATTTATTTTAAAAATTAAATCATTTTGCAGACACAATAAGTACTTCTTTCATCAATATCAAGAAAGAGCCCGTTGATTATATTGAATATAACCAAGTAAGACGTTTCTCATAAATTTTAGATATTAAAAAAAAAAAATCTCTTAGTACATGTACTACTATAGTTTTTAATAAGGTTATTAGATATTGGGTTTCCATCTTTAATTTTTTTCTTAATTCGAATGTACAATAGAGCATGTTGATGTGGTTTATTTTTACTGTTTCTGGGATTTGATGTTATTTTGTTTCTTTGATATTATTATAGGATTATTAGAAAGTGAACTCTTCCATTTCACCTTACAGTGTGAGAACTCCTAACCTCTTCTCTCCATTAGAACTAATAACTTAGTGATTTTGAGGCTGGTATCTGACTGCAAAACCTTGAATAAGATTCAATAAACCTGAGTTGAGAAGTGACATTGCAGCTCTTTTAGGAACCCCTATTCACATCAACAGATTAAAGACGAATTAGTCATGCCCGATCTCTTTACTCCTAATGTTGCCAAAAGTGCAAGCTCGTTTCTTAGAGCTCTCTTCTTCCTTATGTGCTCTTGCTTTTTCTGGTGCGTGTTTTGCATCGATAATGAATGAGTAGAGCTTAGAGAGAAACAATTTCATGATGGCTGACCGGTTTATCATTTCATCAATTTTATTGGCTGAATCTGTCGTAAAAGCGTCAATGGAAAATGTGAACCTCTTGCATTAGTAATACTCTATGGGCAGCAAAATGCAAAGCAAAGAAGATTGTGTGTCGAAGGATACGTTGAAAATTGTTTTTACCAACACATTGTGCAGTTCTTTGTTATTCCCATAATGTTATTTATAGGAATAATAAAGGACTGCATGTACACTTTAAAGTACTGCGAGTGTATTCTAAGTAAACATTATTACATTTACCTTTTATATAATTATGCACATTATTTATCTCTAGTTTGTTAGTGATTTCCTTGTCCACCAAAAATCTCACAATTATCCCGTCAAAAAAGAAATGTACTTCTTTTGTCGCCATTGTGTGTCGATAAAAAATTGCTATCTGCATCTATTGGCGACCTGGGTCGTTTAGAGCATGCTCTAAATGCTCGAAAGTAGTAAATTGAGTACACTCCAACTATGACGAGCACAATGGAGTGCTCTATGTTTGCATGACAAACGCTTGGAGCGCACTCCACGGAGTAAATAGAGTGGATGGAGTACATAGATCGAGCATGAAGGAAGTTTGCTTATTTGAAAAAAAATTAAGAGAAAATGGCTTGTCACCTTTGTTTAAAAATGAAAATGGTAGCATTGACTTCTCTCTTTCATCAAAAGTTATAAATTCTAACGATGTAGGTAATACGAGGGCGAGTCAAATGAAAACCGCAAAATTGTAATTAAAATTCCAAATTTCTCCCCACAGTGTTTTAATTCTGCAGATCCGTTAAAAATGAGTTGTAGAAATATCCGGTAGGTGGCAAACAAAATTCAATATATGTTAGTGCACAAGCAAAATCTTGGGGGGCAGCAGTCCTATGGAGGCAGAGTCTGTGTGTGTGTGTATTGAAAAATATTGGATTTTTGAAATTCTGACTTCGGATTCTTAAAGACCATCAAAAAGTAGAATAGGAATGTCTGTAAGACCCACTCTATATCTCTTTGTCTTCATCGATAAAATTGGGTTCAAAACTTCAAATGTTCCACACTTTCATGGGCCTCTATCCCCTAAACAGTTGGATCAATTGAAAAAACACCAAGAATAAAACATTTCTCAAATATTGTGTACAGTCTGAATATACCATTAAAAATAGGGGTTCCTATTTAAGATTCCACCCTCACAAGGGGGGGGGGCTAATTTTTTGGCTAATGAATTTTCCCCGTGAAGTAATTCACTTTCGAATTTGGACTTTTTTTCGTACAATGCGTTGTTTTCGAGATATTTCCATGTCTACACTTAAATGGCCCACCCTGTATAATTATCTGAAATTTGGAATACGAGATCTTCTATTGTAGTCTATTTAAACATCATTTCATTGATAAAACTTTGATTTAATTCATTTGTGCTTATTCTGATCTTAGGAAGACTTTTCTTCGGATACTCTATCAACAGAAGAATCTTCAATTTTTAAAGGTAAAATTATCTTAACAAAAATTGTTTCATATTTTATTGAAATACCGGTAATTATCATACTTGTATTTAATCCAAAATTAGGAGGAATTTGAATTTCAAAACATGGTTTTTTTCAAACACATTTCTTGAAAAGGTTTACACAGTCCAGTCACATTAATGTAACCACCCCCTACATTCAACATCAGTGGAAAATGGTTACATCCAGAAGGTACGTACCAGTATCAGAGGTAGGGGGGGGGGATTATAGGAAGGGTGTCAGAGGGAAGTGGAAAACACTGCAATTGTTGGAGTCGTGGCGAAATGTAGCGATTTATCCGACCTCCAAAAGGGCATGGTCATCGGCTTCCAAGCCAAGGGCAGCAGTATTTCCAAAACTGCTGGTTTTGTGAACTGTTCGCATACCACCGTGGTTAAAGTGTACCGTGCATGGCAGAATGGCAATACCTAAAATCACCGATGTGCCAAGTGTGGGGAACCACAGACCATAGATGACAGGTGAACGACGGCTACGGAGATGCGTGCAAGCAAACAGATGTGCAACCGTGGATCAACTGACCTCCCCGATGAACCAGGGGGCTACCAAATGTATCCTCAATGACAGTAAAGCGAACGTTGCTGCGTATGGGGCTCCGCAGCATACGGCTGGTTCGTGCACCAATGCTGACAGCTGTTCACCGGCGACAAAGACTGACATTTGCACGCCAGTTCCACAACTGGAGAGCAACAGAGTGGCTTTTTCCGATGAATAACAGTTTATGCTCCATTGGACAGATGGGCGATGGCATGTACGGCATTCAGCGTCAGAAAACAAACACCCTGCAACACGTGTCACAAGGGTTCAGGCCGGAGAAGGCAGCATTATGGTCTGGGGAATGTTTTCATGGCATTTCCTGGATGCATCCATCATTCTGGACAGAACCATGGATCAATGGAAATATGCATCTGTCCTTTCGGACCATGTCCATCCCTACATGCAGATTGTGTTTCCTCAGCACGATGGCATCTTCCAGCAGGACAATGCGACGTACCATACGGCATGCAGTGTCCGTTCGTGGTTTGAAGAGCACAAGGATGCGTTTATGGTACTCCCTTGGTCCCCAAACTCCCTGGATTTAAACCCCATAGAGCATCTGTGGGACCACTTCGATTGGGTTGTTTGCACCATGGATCCTCTACCACGCAGCCTATGGCAGCTCGCCACAGAACTGGAGTCAGCATGGCTACACATCCCTGTCAGTACATGGCAGACCCTTATTGACTCTCTTCCTACCCATCATGGAGCTGTCTGCGCCGTGAAAAGTGGTTATTCTGGCTGCTGACAGGTGGTCACATTAATGTGACTGGACTTTGTATAAGTAATATATTTTCTGGGTTGACATATTATGAGATATAGTTCCAAAAAGGTGTCTATGGATGCATTATTAAATAAAAATAGAGCTGGAAAGTGATGTACTAAAAATATGAAGTGCCAATAAATTTAATTATGTATATTTACTATACAGGGTGTCCAAAAAGTCTGGTAACATGGTAGATATCTCAAAGCTGCCAGGTAGGCGAGATCTGATGAGTGTGGTTTATAGCTAATAAGGGGGTGAGGAATTCATTGCTGCACTCAAATTTGACTTTGACCCCCAAATTTAAGGTCATCCATTTGCTAACTGGAAAACTATGGACCCTTTTCATTAAGATGGTAGGTGGGGGACGCGCTTGTGTGGCAGCTGCTTCCGGCGGGCAAAAACCTTTCGTTAGTCCATTTTTTCCATTGCTAGCATACGTTTCGGCGGAAAATGTACCGCCTACAAGATTTAAAAAGGATGAAAAAACATGTTATTATAAAAATTTATAATGAAGTAACTTCATTGACCTTTTCTTTGTAAGTTACAAAAGTGTGAAGCGATTGCAGAAATAATAAGCCACCAAAATGAGCTGGTTAACTGTAATTGCGTGGAGGTTGATCTCAGCAATATTGCGCTTACTGTTTGCCAGCGTCTTGTAAGTATTGATTTGCAGTACATTTCCGAACACAACTTGAATTTGCTACCGGATGTAACATTTCGAAAAAAATATGAATATTTTCAGGATGATGGTAATAAATTCATGTGTTTCGACCGAGCAGTCAAACACGAATGATGGAGATATTTCTAAGGCAAAAATTTCTAAGTTCATGTAACTGTTTTTACTATCTTTTATTTTGAAAACATTTACTACATGTATTCATTATTTAAGTTTCAAGAAAATGTTATAATGAGAGCTAAATGTTTAGCTTCTCAAACTAAAAAGCATTATTTGTGTACATCTGAGATAGAACCCAGTGGAAAGATATTTGAGGGCATTATGAATGCCCTATAGGATAAAAGGTAATTAAAAAGAGTAAGTGGCATTACCAAAATGTCTTTTGGATAATTTATTAGCTGTATGTACCGTAAATACTGTGTTAAGCGCCCGGGCGCTTATTTGCAAAAATTCAGCGGACCCCCAGGCACTTAATGCAGGCAGGCCGGTATTACAGGTCCGGCGCTTATAAAATTCTGCACAACTGTGATGGATACTATTATGCAAAATTCTCGCCCTTCTCCTTCATCTTTTCTAAAGTATCCTGCTGTGTTTTCCATTCACGTTAGGATCAATGCTAAACTGTTTGGCTGTAGCCTCTGTAGAATGGTTTTCAGCCTACTTTACTGTTGCGGGATTAAAATTGATGCTATAACTGTGAAGTTTTCATTTTTCATCAGCTATGTTGCTTGACTGAATCCAAAATTAAAAGCAAGAAATTAGAAGACAATCATGCTGGTATCTAATTTCCGGTTTAGCAGTGGCATTTGGGAGAGCAAACATTCCCGTGAGAAAGCAGCAAGAGAAGAAAAATCCACGAAATGAACTAAAATAAGCAGCCGGGCGGTTATTAAAGGTCCAACGCTTATTTGCAAAAATTCAGCGGACCCCCAGGCGCTTAATGCAGGCGGGCCGGTATTTCAGGTCCAGTGCTAAATACAGTATTTATGGTATAAAAGATGTCGCGGATAAAATGAGTTGAATTTCAGTTGCTAACAAAAATAAACAAAACGATAATAACCAGTATCAACTTCTCCTTAGGTTGATATGAAGGTATATTGACTTCATATTAACTTCATATCTTTCTGAATTTTCACGACATTTGCTTTGGCTTTTTATAACAGTAGCTCTATACATTTGGCTAATAAATTATGCAAAATACAATTTCTATTTGTTTTTTTATAGAAACCTTTATATCTCCATGAATATACGTGCTAGTCTCATGCAAATGAACACAGATAAGTTAAAGAAACATATGCTTCAGTTACAACGCATTTAAAGCATTACTTTTTTAGGGTGATCCCAAACATTAGTTTTTTTCATCAATTATTTTTTGTTCAATTTGTTGCTTGTACCCTATTTGCCTTTGGGACAAACCTTTGCTGAATTATATTAGGAGTAACATGCTCTTTACACCCCTGAAGTTTCAGAATAATTCGTCAAGTATTTTTCTAGATATTCGACAAAACAAAGGTGTTCATAATATTTTGTTTAACCCTTGTGTATGGCTGCATTTTCCTCCTTTTCTAATGAAATGAAATTCAAATTTTAGTTATTTCTTAACTAAATATTGTCCTAAAATTATCAATTCAAATATAGTTACACTAATAAATTACAAATACCTTTCCACCGGGTTCTAACTCAGACGCGCACAGATAATGCTTTTTCTTTTAGGAGCTAAACATTTAACATTATCTTTATAAAATTTTCTTGAAACTTATAAACAATAAACATGAATACATGTACATATTTGAATCTGTTTTCAAAATAAAAGATAGTAAAAATAGTTACATGAACTTATCATGCCAATCATATATGTTTGACTGCTCACTTGAAACACCTGAATATACTACCATCATCCTGAAAATATTCATATATTTTTCGAAATGTTACATCCAGTAGCAAATTCAAGTTGTGTTCAAAAATTTTACTGCTGGCAATACTTACAAGACGCTGGCAAACAGTAAGCGCAATATTGCTGGGATCAACCTCCATGCAATTACAGTTAACCTGCTCATTTTGGTGGCTTATTATTTCTGCAATCGCTTCACACTTTTGTAACTTACAAAGTAACTTTTGTAACTTATAAGTTACTTCATTATAAATTTTTATAACATCTTCTTTTTTCATCCTTTTTAAATCTTGTAAGCGGTACGCTAGCAATGGAAAAAATGGACGAACGGAAGTTTTTTGCCTGCCGGAAGTAGCTGCCGCGCAAGCGCGTGCCCCGCCCACCATCTTAATGAAAAGGGTCCATTAAAGATAGAGAGCAACATTTGAAAAATTTTCCAATTGCTACCCTGTAGAGCAACACCACATTAGTCTAAAAACAATTTTTAATCACACCCTTCCCCTTGAAAGATTTTGAGAAAATGGGCGAGAAAGAGTCACTCAAGGTCAATTTTTAATGAGCCGTCCATACGGTGTGCTTCACTGCAATTCAAATGTGCTAGATACCTCAGCCAACTTGGCCAGCCCAAGCTGACCTTGGTTTCATTTGGTGAAGAATTATTGATAAATATCAAGTGCATATACAGTATTAAAACTTTGCTAAGATTATCTTAAAAGATTTTACGTTTTATTTTAAGGAATATTTCCATTTTTTGAATGCTTCAATAAACTACACCTTTTTAACTTTTTTATTGTTTTTTTTTTCCTTCCAGGTTCTGAAATATTACCAGTTAAAATAAAAACGGAGCCACTTGATTATCCAGATAATTGCAATGTAAGAATAAAATATTGATTCAACTATTACCCTTCTTTCTTTCTTTCTCAAGGAGTAATTGGAACACTGCCACAGTCTTTTTATAGCAAGATAGCAAATATGATTCTGATGTAATACATTTTTGAAAATGCATACAAAATTTTTTTATTAAGTGATTATTGATTTTAAAATCATTGTACTACTAGATATGTACATTTGAAAAAAAAAAATGCTTATTTTAATAAAGTATAAATATTATCAAAGTTAGAATAGTAGACAGGGAATGAATAAGTAGCCTACTGGTTGTCTCTTCATTACATTATTAGGAGAACCAGTAATTTATCCTTTCAGACTTCCAGTTTGGGATAAGCAATGTGATTGTATGCAGTGTTAAAGAGTAGGAAAAATGAGTGTGCTGCAGAAGAGGGGCCACAGCTGCCATTCACTCCTGGTATCAACAACAACCCCAGAATTCCTCTCCGATGGGTTAACCTGACTAGTTTGGCACAATGTGTGGAAAGGGATAGGGGACTATGTCGAAAAATGAATAGTGCTTTGGAAAACAGACTACAGTATTTGGGGGAAAAAAGCAACCTTGTACTTTGTCTAATACGAAGGCGGTCCGATAATAAAGGTACAGGGGACGGGGATATGAGACCTGCGTGCGCAGCTACGACGTCACATGCATACATAATGAGGACATGTCAATAGTAGTTACCACTGAAACGGTTCGTTCATGGAGTCAACATCTGGCGTACAGCAAGTTGACAAAATGACCAGTGTTATCGACAAATATGTCACAAGTCTTGCTTTGTGATTTTCTCCCCCCCCCCCCCCCCCAAAAAAAAACAATCGTTAACAGCGACAGATACTGCGAAAGACTGGAAAAATTGCGAGAAGCCATTTGTTGAAAGCGACCAGTACGATTATGCCGTGGAGTGAGGTTTTTGCATGATGATGCATGACCTCACACTTCGAGCAAGACGAAAGCCTGGCTAAAAGCAAGAAAGTGAGGAATCCTACAGCATGAGGATGCAACTTTATCTTTTTCAACTCCCTCAATAAAACTATTAGTATGCGAAATTATGCTCAAAACCCTTTCTGCGAAATTTGAATTTTCTAACCATCTAAAAGAACAAAATTTGAGTGGAAAATTCGGCCACATATAGTGGTGCTCAAAAGTATGGCAACATAACGGGGAAGTGGATTCGTTGCTAGTTTAACAAAACACACATGTAGTTGTAAATTTAATTGATGCCTATAATGAAGCTTTGTGCTTAAACAAACACTATTATTACAACAATAATCTTTTATTGCACTTATTTAGCATTAATCAAAAGCAGAGAACCATCGGAATCAAAGAAGCACGTAAGCATAACCTTCAGGCCGAACTTTGCGACTTGAATTTTTTGGGCCGTGGTGACGATGGATGCTTCCACTTCATTGTGGATACCTTCCTGGAGAGTTCCTAATAATGACACCAGGTCTCATCAACGGCGATAATCTTCTTCAAAAACACTTCCCTCTCATGACTGTAAAGTTCCAGATGATCCCAACAGCAGCTGAAACGCAGCCCTTTGTGGTTTTCCGTGGGCATTCAGGTACCCACTGACAGCAGACCGTGCCATATTCCAAGCTTTTCACTACAGCATATGTGGAACCAATACTGACGTTGTGATCCTTCGCAAGTGACTGTATGCTGATCCCCCTGTCCTCACGAATTGACTTATCCATGTCTGTCTTTAATTGATCGGTGATGACCACGTTTTCTTGGCCCATATGTGGTTTATCAGCCGTTTCCACATGACCATCATGGAACATTTTGGCCCAATGCACCATGGTTGCTTTAGAGATACATGCTTCTCTATAAACATTCAACATCTGAGCATGAATGTCAACCGGTGGAATGTCCTCAGCTGTCACAAACATTATCACCGCTCGTTGGTCAGTTTTGGACGGAAATTTAATAGGAGGGTCCATTGTAATTGCACTGGTATAACCATGTGATATGGATGCTGCAAACTGCTCTCCCTAGGCAGTTTGGTAAGAGACCAAGGGGTCGGCCTAGAACCAGGTGGCTAGACTACATGGAGAATCTGGGTTCGAGTCGCTTGGGTATTATCAGGAAGGACATGCGCCTGATGGCGGAATATCGCGATCACTGAAGATCCTCCATAGGGCTGCTGCCCCCACGACCTTAATGGATAAGCGGGTTTGAAAAGTAAGTCAGTCAGTCAGTCAGTCATTTTAACACAAACTAAATACGAGCATAAGCCTAACTTCTCACAGCAGTGCTTATCAGAACAAGCAGATGATACATCAACAATCACCCGTTTGCCTCGTGTCTGCACACTCATATGCTCGTGCGCTACAGCCTGAATCACTTTCATTTGAACATACCTTATAAATATGTCTTTCTGACTTTTATAGATTAACAGAAATCATTGCTGTACAGTCCAGTTTCAGTATTCCAAACACCACTGGAGTCTGGTCGCCCTGTTAGCGAGATGTTTGTGTTCTTTCTGTAGAGACTGAAAGATGTGAAGAAGTTTTTTTGCAATCTCGTCAGCATTCGTTGGTCACATTGCACGAATTTTATGGGCATCCGACGTGCAGAGTTTCTATTCCATTGTCAGTTTCTTTACATATTTTCAAGACAGATAGATTTACCACCAGGTGGTTTGCAAGCATATCTCGCAAATGTAGTTGTATATTGTGTACTTGATCATGCTCAAAATTGACTTATCCCTTGTGTAGAAATGTCAGCCACCCTTCTGAACATACTCTCTACAAAGTTCCGTTACCATAATAGCTTCAGGCGTTTGGGCCTATTCTTGCTGCAAGAACCTAATCATGTTAGTGATGGATTTCGGACGCGACTCCCTGGCTCTCACTTGATGCTCCAATTTGTCCCATAAATGTTAGATTGATTTAAGGTCAGGTCTCTGCGTGTGCCACGGAAAGCGTTCTATCTGTATGCCACTGCCTGACAGAAGATGAAACATGAAATGGTGCATCATCATCCTGAATTTTTGTTAACAAAAGTTCCTGCATCATAGGATGCATCAGTGTGTCCAAAATCTCCTTTAGGCTTCAGAGTCAAAATTGCCTTTACCTACATGCAAGGGTCCCAAGCACATGACTCCATCATCAGACTTACTCATTTGAATTTATTCATTATAATTTACTTTTTAAAATAGAACAATTTCCATTTACAGTGTGTTTTGCAGAGTAAACTGTACTTAAAAATGGACTAGCTTGATATCTGTCAGATCAGCCACTTTTAGTAATGACTAAAGTTCATTTTAACCACATTTTCGTAGAAAAGTGCTTATGTTATCGGTTTGTCCAGCTGTCCATAGACACAATTCCAACAATGCATTGCATTGCAATAGAGAGTGCATGTATTGCATTGCTGGAAGAGACAAATCATCCTCGCATTGGGAAAAACGTGTGCCAAGCACATCGGTTTGGCTCTGCACGTGCTCTAAACATTAATGAGATGGTGCGTGTGCAGGATGTAAGTGAATGATGATTATTGAAGGGGGAGATCAGTCTCTAAATCAAAAGAATTTTTTTATTTTTAAGGAGCTAACGACGACCTATTTTTTTTTTTTTTTTTTTTCATTATGATAACTTGAAAATGAATTAACTTTTTACACACAGTTTTCACCAATCCATTAATATGTGACAGAGCACGAACAAGTTCGAACGTGAGATACCCAGAATAGCTATGTACTCTAATGGTACCATTATGACACCTCCTTAAAAATTTCCTATAACCAGAAATGGCATGTAATATATCAAACAAATCGTCACGACGTCTCATGAATGGATATATAAGAATAACTAGTGATAGCAGATATTGGTCTAGTGGCACGTGTCCTAATGGTACCATATGGTACTGTTGGAACTTTCAATTCTAAGATGTGGCATGTAATATATCAAACAACTCGTAACAATGTGTCATGAGAGAATATAACGAGTAATTTATGATAGTGGGAATTGTTTAGTAGTAAATGTTTTGATGGTGCTATATGTTAACTTTGGAAACTTTCAATGCTAAGATATGGCGTGTAATATATCAACCAACTCCTTACGAGTTGTTGGATCTATTGTTATCCTCAGCTTATTGGTATCGAGAGCATATTGCTGTTAGGCTTAATAATATCTAAAACTATTTATTGTGAGACATATTGCTAATTGGTATGAGTCAGTTGCTTGCTCAATGGTAGATGATAACGTAGAAACACTTTAGTAATGGTAGAAGTTATAATTTAATTTTTTGAGATTGTTCTGTTTACCTACAAGTGTAATTATCCCGGGCAACGCCAGGTACCTCTGCTAGTTTCTTTATAAAAATTATACATGCTTACACATAATGCTTCAGCAATTGCGGCTCACTTCGTTTAACTTTATGTGGGAATGCCTACAAATTAAAGAACTTTTATTTGTTCACATATATAAAGAATAACTTCATTCTCCATTTAAGCTTTCAGATTTTCAAGTATATTCGTTTAAATTCTCTCTATATATTAGTTTACTTAAATAATAATTTACAATTTAGTTTTCATATTTATATATTTTCTCAAGAGTGTTTTAAAATGTAGGTTAATTCTATAACAAGAAAATGTGCTCCCTTTATCTGCAATCATTCTTATTATATTCTGTCCAAGTAAAGAAGAACTAGGGCACCCATTTAAATTAACAATAAAAAATATTTTACTATTGAATTGGAATTTTTAATTTAAAATATTTAAATTTGAAATATTTAATTAGAATTTCTAGTGCTTTTGTTAGAGTTGTTAAAATTATTTATACAATTTTTTTACTTCACAGCCAGAATGTATCCTTCCTGAGTTTTATAAATAAAGGTAAGTAAAATGTTAAACTTTCATTGAAGACAAATGTTTCAAATAATCCAGTGACAAATGATTACTAGATACCATTGTAAGACTGTTTTGGACCCTTTTTGATCAGAATCAATCCATTAATGATTTGCAGTATCATGTGTCTTCATTTTGAAATTTGTTCCATTAAGTGTATTACTAAAGATGTAATAGGAAAAAGAATAATAATTACAAAGTTTTTGTTTTAAATTTGCTAATGATGTATTTATTTTTTAATGGTCATAAAGGAGGGGTACGGTTCCACTAAAGATGTTAATTGTCAATACATATAGGGACTACTGAAGAAAGGGAAAACTACCATACATTGATGTTTGGCAATCTCCCTATCACACACGATTTCTAACATTGTTTATGCATGATTCAGAGCTGAAGAATTCTGATGTGAAGATTGCAGACCCTATTATGTTGCATTCTAAACGACCAAATTCCATTCTTTCTTGGGAATGACTCTTAATACAATAGAAGGAAACAACACTCCAGAAGTAAAATATACAGAGTGAATTCAGAAGTCTGAACCCCCCTTTTATTTTTTGAACCGAAGCAGATATGTCAATTTTGATGAATCCAATGAATAGGAAGTTGTGGGTGGCCTATCCCATGGTGCACTTTTCATCATCCCAAATATGCAAATTAGGACACATTCAAAATTTATCTCAAAAACCGTAAGGGATAGAGAAAAAAACCCAATTGCAAACTTGTTCACCATAAAAAAACAAACAAAACAAAAAAAAAATCATCCAAATCGGCCAACCAATCACCCACAATCACGTGGTGAACTGTTTGTAGCTTACAAATAGTCACACTGCACAAACAAGTTACTTCAAACAGTTTTAATCAACAAAATGCTCGATGTGACGACCGTGGGCACCATAACACAATTTGGCACGGAACCTAACTGACGCCAAAACATCGGCAAGCATGGCTGGTGTCACTCCTCGGCACGCTTCCTGGATTCGTTGAACCAGATCCTCCAGTGAGGCAGGCTGCGTAGCATAAACCTTGTCCTTCAGGTATCCCCACCAGAAAAAGTCAAGTGGTGTAAAATCAGGGCAGCGGGGTGGCCAACGAACTGGTCCTCCTCGGCCAATCCACTGTTATCCAAACATCTCACTTAGACGCTCGCGAACGACCAACCCGTAATGTGGAGGAGCTCCATCATGCTGAAACCACGTGCGCTGATACGAGACCAATGGCAAATTGTCAATGAAGTCTGTGACTACCATGTTGAGAATTTCAGCCCGGTAGCGTTCTGCAGTCAGTGTTCCATCGTAAAAATACGGTCCAACCACAGTGTCATTGTACAATCCACACTGCACATTGATTCTCCAGTTCACTTGAGTTGCTTCTCGCAGACATCGTGGGTTTTCCTCTGCCCAATGATGATGGTTGTGCCTGTTGATAACTCCATCCCTGGTGAACTGGGCTTCATCTGTCCACAACACCTCATGAATGACGTTTGGATTGTCATCCAGGCAGGTAAGTAACCAGTTGCAGAAGACGGCCCTAGCAACATAATCCAGTGGCAGTAACTCCTGGTGACAATGAATATGGTATGGGTGAAAATGATGTGCATGTAGAATGTTGAGAACAGTTCTCTGATGGCACCCAACATCTGCAGCAATTGCTCTGTTGCTTGTGTGGGGATTTGCAGCAACTACAGCCAGAACTAGTGTTGTTGTATCCTCGTCACCTTGTGCCCTTGGTCGTCCTCGTTCTGTATTAACATTCCCTGTAGCCTCGAATCTTTGAATAATGTGACGCATTGTTTGACGAGATGGATGGCGTTCGTTAGGGTATCTGTCTCGATACAATCTAACTGCAGCATGTAGGTTTCTCCCTGCCTCTCCGAAGCAGAAGATCATGTTGACCATTTCCAGAACAGTGTAGCTTGCCATCCTGGAATTGTTCCGTCTTGTGTGTGCTGAAACATGCCTTTTATTTGCTTTTCCGCATGAAAGTGAATGCGAGTATGGTAATTTATGTTATTTTTTTGATTTGCATGCTTTACATGGTGGAAATATCAACATTCAGTTTTCCTTGTGCAGTGTGACTGTTTGTAAGCTACAAACAGTTCACCACGTGATTGTGTGTGATTGGTTGGTCTGATTTGGATGATTTTTTTTTTTTTTTTTTTATGCTGAACAAGTTTGCAATTGGGTTTTTTTTCTCTATCCCTTAAGGTTTTTGAGATAAATTTTGAATGTGTCCTAATTTGCATATTTGGGATGATGAAAAGTGCACCATGGGATAGGCCACCCACAACTTCCTATTCATTGGATTCATCAAAATTGACATATCTGCTTCGGTTCAAAAAATAAAAGGGTGGTTCAGACTTTTGTATTCACCCAGTAGATGAGGGGCCTTCAAAAAAATTACAGCTAATCAGACACACAAGTTTTGGTGGAAAATTAAATCCTTTGCTACATATTCACCACATAAATTGTTTTATTTTAAACTCATTGTCTTCTTGGAAACTCCTTCCATGTAGTTTTTCTTCATTTGAGGAAAGAGGAAATAGTCACTGGGTGCCAGGCATCCACACAGTATCTTCCTACGCTGTGGCAGCAGTTCAGTTAAGCGCCATTTGTGAACCAGCATGACAATGCGCTGTGCCATAAGACCTGCCCAGAGAATAATGTCAGGTTTCCAGAGAATAATGTTGAGGAACTTCAGGGGCCTGCCCAGAGTCCCTCTGTAATGTTAACCCTGAATAGGGGGGATGTGACAAAATTTCGAATCCTAGGTCGACTGCAAGTCTTACAGTGTCGTGCTGAATGAGTGGGCACATTGTTGTGGAGAAAGAGTACCCCCTGCTCAACTTTCCGCAACATTTCTTTTTGGCATCCCTCATCTTAAATGGCATCCCTTAACTTCTACTGGAGGCCATTTTAATAGTTTGCCATTATTATCGTTTATTTTCTAGCATAATCAGTAAGGATAACTGCTCTATAGTCCCAAAAAACACTCGGCATCATCACTTTTCCAGACGAACTCTGGGTTCGCACCTTTTTTCTGGTGAGTGGGGGAGGGATATGATGTGTATTAACATTGTTTGCTTTGTTCTTTGGTTTCGGGGTCTTAATGATGCATCCAGCATTCATCTTCCATGACGAGTCTGTCAAAAAAGTCCTCTGAGTCTGCGTGCAAAAGCTGTAACATCTTTTTGCATTGGAGTTAACAATCTGGAAACCCAACATACTGTCATTTGAAGAACACAGTGAAAGATGTTGGATACAGACCCCAAACTAAGTGGACCTTGTATGAGATGGCATCAATAGAGATTCAATCGATCTTTGAGTACCAGAGCCTCAGTTTGAGCTGAATTAATTTTTTGTTTGTATGCGAATATATGTCTGCAGTCCTGGTATGATTGAAATCCCCGTGCCACAGTACCGCAGCACGCCGCTAGAGGGACCAAAACAAAATGGCACAGCCCATTGATAAAGTGGGGTATCGTACGGCGATTCGTTTTCTGTATTTGAAGGGCAACAACGCTGCAACAAGCCATGCTGAGTTGGTGGAAGTGTACGGCAACAATGCACCATCATATGACACCGTGGTTAGGTGGTGCAGATGCTTCCATTGTGGACAAAAGGTCTGAATGATGAACGACGAAGTGGCAGACTATCTCTCTATGGAGAACAGTGTTTTTGGGACTGATATGGTGTGGTGCTAACAGATTATGCTCGTAAGGGGCAAATCATCACAGGAGCATACTACCGAAATCTCCTGACGAGGTTACGGGAGGCTGTCAAGACGAAGTGTCGAAGTTGTTGTCCAGGGGGTCCTTTTGCTCCACGATAACGCCCCAGCTCATTCTGCATAAGACACACACACACATGCTGTTGTTCTTTGGGCTATCAAATTTTGCCTCACCAGCATTCTGTGACCAGCATTTTCTGATTGCAAAATTTATTCTTGTTTATACAAGATAATGACAAAGTTTGAAATGGTATATTGATATAAAGCAACGTGAAAATTATCATTAGTGTTAAAAATTATGTCCTTCATTTTCATTTTATTTATAATTTTCCTGTTTAAATAATTCTCACTCTTTTTAAAAATCTTGTTTTAATCTATTTGTAGGAAAAATGAAAATAGCTTATGCCTGTGGGCCAGTTTCTATCTTTAATACAGAGGAAGGTCTAAGAGCCAAAGAAAACTACCTCAAGTTCATTGTTTCTGAACAGTTAATATATGTATAAAAGAACAGTGTTGTGTGGTGTACAAGTTCATTTCAGCTGAACATACACTACCCTATCCAAAGTCATGGGACACCATCACTTTAATAGAAACACTCAAAAATATACATATTTTAGTATCTTGTTGGTCCACCCTTTGCTGCTATCTCAGCTTCTACTCTCAGGGCATACTGTCCACAAGTTTTGGATACGTTTCGACAGGTAATTTTCGCCATTCTGCCGAAAGTGTCTTGAACAGTTCGGTCACGGATTTTGGGCATTCCGCACAAGCGCACGATCGATGTTCCTACACATCCCACAGATGTTCGATGGGGTTCAGCTGGGCAGGCCAGTCAAGTTCTTGAACCCCCTTTTTCATCAAACCATGTGCCCACAGCCCTTGCTTTATGGCAAGGTGCGTTATCGTGCTGAAACAGAAAAGGGCCATTGCCAACGTGCTGCCAGAGAGATGGGAGTGCTGCGTTGTCCAGAATGTCTTGGTAATGCTCTGCGTTTAGATGTCTGTTCACAGAAACGATTGCACCCAACCCATACCATGAAAAGCACCCCCACACCATCACCGACGCTCCGCCAAACTTCACCGTGGGCACAAAACAGCTTGGCAGATAACGTTCGCCATACCCAAACCTGTCCATCCGATTGCCAGATGGTGTAGCAGGACTCATCACTCCATTCAACCATTCGCCATTGATTCAAAGTCCAATGTGCTGCGTTGCTGGTGCTGATGTGAAGTTTGTGGGCTGCTGCTCTGCCATAAAAACCCATTGCATGCAGTTCCCAGCGAAAAGTCAGGGTGCTCACAGTTGTTTCCGTCGACTCTATGAACGATCTTGTCAGTCCATCAAGCGATGTGTGAGGGTTTCCAGTGACCACTTTACGAAGAGCCCTTTGGTCTCTGGCCAACACGATCTTGGGTCTTCTAGTCCTAGACGGAACACTTGTGGTGCCTTTCTATTTCCATGCCCGGATGACGTTGTCAGTGGTCGACTTTGGGATGTTTAGGAGGGTTGACGTCTAACAGTTTTGCCTGCGAGATGGCACCCAACAATTGTACCTCTTTGGAAGTCTGCAAGCTCTTTTCTTTGAGACATTCTTACAGCATTCACACAAGCATCATCTCATAATAGCATACTCTCTGTTATATAGTGCTTGGAAGAATGCCAACAGTGAAATTGCAAAGGAATGTCTCATTTTCATGCAATCAGGGCTGTCCCATGACTTCTGATGGTGTATAAAGCAAAGGATGATGATTTTATATCTGTTATGTATACAATTTTTTTGATGCTAAGGATTTATTTTAAATTTTGAAGGGAAAAATAAGTGGATATCTTTTTTAGAACCAAAATAAATTATCATCTTGAAACAGTGTAACTTTTTCAGTTTCATTCATCCTGAATGCTAAAAATTGTTTTGTATCAAAACATGAATGTGAATGTTCTTATCGAGCTGAAAAAAAAATTATAATAAAATAAATCCTAACATTAATTTTATTCTATTTGATTATTTTTGTAGCGTACCCATTTTTATAATATTTCTTCATTTGTCGAGGAAAGATGTTGTATCAACCTTAATGACGATTTTTTTCTGAATAAATGATCAATTATTATTCATCGGTGAGATAAGGGTTCTTCATACTGTTCCTATCAACGAAATTGGTAGTAACTTTACAGTATAACATAGGGATGACAGAGATTCCAACTAGTTTCACCTTTTATTCCCGGCTTTATCAAGGATAACACAACAAGAGGCTCGCAGGCCTTATATACAAACAAGGTACATAGTATGCAAAGAGATTGGAGGAACGTGAACCAATAAAGAAACTACATAGGAAAACCATAACAGAAATTACTATATGAAACCAAGAACAGAAAATACTAATGAAACCAATAACACAAATTATTATAGGAAAGCAAACAAAATGATAAAAGAGGAAAGCAAACAAAACGCGGACCGAAAAGAGAGCTTATCTTTTTGTCAGAAGACAAGAAGATTTACAAAAGAGAATGAAAGTAAAATTATATAAAAAAAAATTACCCCTCAGCCCCCCTTCCCGCACCTCCGAACTCCGTATCATACACACCCTCGCCCGTATGAACGGCTTCTCGTCCTCTACTTTCTCTCGTACC
Organism: Rhysida immarginata; assembly: GCA_023313115.1. Classification (NCBI taxonomy): domain Eukaryota; kingdom Metazoa; phylum Arthropoda; class Chilopoda; order Scolopendromorpha; family Scolopendridae; genus Rhysida; species Rhysida immarginata. Next base: position 2,251,608 of record JAHWFO010062772.1, read on the forward strand.
CTCCAACGACGTACCTTCCTTAACCCGAGTCCCCCCCCTCCTGATATAAGCCGACGCAAGAAGTGGGTTTCTCTATTATACTTCGGCCCCCATTTCTCCTGCCTCTCCAGTTTCCTCTCTTCCCTTGGCCTCCAAGTTTCTTTTCGTTCCCCTACCCCTTTTCTTCGTACCTTGCGCCCATCTACCCTAACTGCATCTGACGATTTCGCCCGATCCGGAGTATATCGCCTGAACTGCGCCTTCTGCGATAAGTTTTACATAGGCTTATCGACCCGTAACTTCAAAATACGTTTCAAGGAACACGTCAACTCCTACGAGAAACAAGATGATAATTCCCACTATGCAAACCATTTTACCGATTCCGGACATACTTTGAAAACCCAAGATGAAGTGATGTCCATCTTACACAAATGCAACGACCCATTCAAGACTGCGACCCTTGAGTCAATAGAGATATTTAAAGCCAAGAGATCTACCCCTGGCCTCCTCCTCTATTGCCAAACAGATTTTGATGTCTATGCCATACTTAACTCTGTCTCCGACCTTGTATAATTTATTTATTTTCAGATATGTTTTTTTTTTTATATATAATTTTACTTTCATTCTCTTTTGTAAATCTTCTTGTCTTCTGACAAAAAGATAAGCTCTCTTTTCGGTCCGCGTTTTGTTTGCTTTCCTCTTTTATCATTTTGTTTGGTTTCCTATAATAATTTGTGTTATTGGTTTCATTAGTATTTTCTGTTCTTGGTTTCATATAGTAATTTCTGTTATGGTTTTCCTATGTAGTTTCTTTATTGGTTCACGTTCCTCCAATCTCTTTGCATACTATGTACCTTGTTTCTGTATATAAGGCCTGCGAGCCTCTTGTTGTGTTATCCTTGATAAAGCTGGGAATAAAAGGCGAAACTAGTTGGAATCTCTGTCATCCCTACGTTATACTGTAAAGTTACTACCAATTTCAATTATTATTCAATTTAACTCGAGCTATTCTTCAATCAACATTGTCCGACATTTAGAATATTTGTTTTTTTCGTCTATTAGAACTTATAAAATTTCTCCAACATTTTAATAGGACTCTCTTCTTATTCTTCATCCTGGTGTTATTCCCAATATTGCAGGGTCCGCTCTGCGGCAGAGTGGTCTCCATTTGGTCCTATCCAAGAAATCCGCTGGGCATCCGCTGGCGATCTTCAAGTCTTCTGTAATTCTGTCCATCCACCGTTTCCTTGGCCAGCCTCAGGGTCGGCATCCACTAAGGTCGATGTGCATAGCTGTCTTGGCCACAGAGTCCTCAGGATCACGTGCCCATACCATCGTAGGCAGGATTCAAGCAGTTTGTCCTTGATCGGGGCCACTCCTAATCCCTTCCATTCGTTCTCATTCTCAACATGGTCCCATCTTGTGATTCCCAGACTCCATCGGAGCATACACATCTCCATCGTTTTGAGAGCCTGTTCATGCACAGCCGAGACCGGCCAACATTCGGAGCCATACAGGGCTACTTATGTACACTATCTTTTTGGATAGTTAGTGTATCTTTGTCTAAGAGCAGTCCTGTATATCTTCCCCTCGAGGAGATCTGGCATTCTTTTGTCACAGAGGACCCCAGTAACCTGGCGCCAGTTTAGCCAGGGTGCGTTTATTCGCATTCGGATGTCAAGGGTGATAGTTCCGTCGTAGCTGATGACCAAGCCAAGGTACCGAAATTCTTCAGTCTTCTTCAATTCTTCACCATCAATGCTGATGGTGCCATCGGTTTGAGGGCCCCCCTCCAGGTATTTGGTCTTCTTTGTGTTAAGCCGCAAGCCATATACCTCCAGATGGGTTTTCCAGAGCTGGGTGCTCTCTTGGACCTATTCTCTGTCTTCATTCACCAGGAGTATGTCATCGGCATATAGGATTGACCAGAGGTGAGGTGACTGAAGGTCGGCAGTGATAGTGTCCATACAAAGGATGAAGATGAGAGGCGACAGGGCTGATCCCTGGTGGACTCCAGCAGTGATTGGGAAGGGTGGTGATAAGCCAGCCACACATCAGACTGAACTGGTGACTCCTTTATATAGAAGTTTTATCCAGTCGATGTATATTTCAGGGACTCCATGCGATCTGAGGGACCCTATCGGAAGCTTTCTCTAGGTCCAGGAAAGCCATGTGCACTGTTCTGTTCTTCTCCCTGTACTTTTCCAAAAGGAGACGAGCAGCATGAATAGCATCAGTGGTGCCACACTCTTTCATAACGCCACATTGGTTTCGGGTAATGTTGACAATCTACTGGATACGTTCGAAAATCTTCATCGTATGACCTAACCTCACATTTTAATAGGACTCTGAACATGAAAAATCCAAGAGCTATAATTTCTTCTTTGGAATCTGAATTTCAAATTACTGAACGATCATATTGTCTGACATAGAATAGTTTTAGGAAGGCTTTGTCAGGTCGAGTGTACTTGTTCATATTCCCCTCCCTGGACTGAGAGCCCTAATTTGAATCTGTCATCACATGATTGTTCGGGTAGATCTTAAGGGATTGTTTGTTTTTGGTCTTTCAGTGCAATTTTCCAATAGTGTCCTCCTTTTTATTTTCAAATAGTTGATCACCTTAGGGTAATGAGCTATGGTCGTGGATGCTTGCAGTGATGTTGACCAGCCACGAGTCTCTCATCTGTCTCAAGAATGTCTACAAATTCGATTAAACATTGTTCAGTAAGAAGTACAATTGTGACAATTTGCATAGTGATGCCATAGTGAATGAAAATATTACAAAAACAAATGAAAGAAAGAAATTCCATAACGAAGCACCGGGTGAGAGTCTGGAGACATGGCGATCTGATTGAGTCTTGTATCATTTTTGAGCATCAACATTGAGTCTGATTGGGCCTAAACAATGGCGCCCTGTGTATATGTAGCCATTTGGGCAAGTTGTAATCATTTGAAATTGAAATAAGCTTTTCAGAACATAGTGAACTGAAGCTGTGAAAATGTTAATGGTAGATTTGAACTGAAACATGGTGAGAAACCTGTGTAAATTTGTTTTTAGTCAGTTTTTGTGTAACATAGTTTGACGTGATATTAGTCAAGCGGCAGTTGACTGGATTCTCGAAAGGTGCGATATTCAGAGCATTCTGCCGTTAAAAAACTGATCCAGTCTTTTTTTTTAAAAGGGATAAGTATGGCTCAAAGACAATCGATCATGATCCGAGACCGTCCCGGTGCAGAGAAACAGAACAGCATGTGCCGAGAATTGAAGCGGATCCAAATCGCCATTTGCATGCTTATGCAAAATTCTCTGATTTCTGCATAGAGCAAGAAAGATCGTCTACAGTGGTGTTGAAATGTCGTAATTTTACACCTGAAGACTGGAAGAAGGTTATGTTACGTTGAAAGAGAGTTTGGCGAGAGCCCCATGAAACAACTCATGGTTCTGATGATAGTGTCAATACAGGATGACAATAAATTCTGACAACTCATTGTGTACAAATTTTTTAATCCAAAAAACTGAAAGTAAAGGAATTGACAACTAATAAATAGAACATGGTCCCTTGGTAATAACATGTTCATTCGGTTTCGAAGTGGGCTCCTTTGGCGGCGATACAAAGCCCCAAATGTGTCTTGAAATTTACAGCAAAGGGCCGCAAGTGGTCGAGCGACAATCGGTCCCATTCTTGACGCAGGGACTTCTTCAGCGACTCCAAACTGTTGTGGCGTTTAGCACAGGTCCTGGCTTCCAAGATCGACCCTACGCTGTAATCCATCGGATTGAGATCCGGCGAGTAGGGCGGCCACTGCTGAGACATGATGAAATCCGGAAAATGGCTCTTGCACCGCTCCTGCGTCATTTTCGCTCTGTGAGCTGGTGCAGAGTCTTGTTGAAAGGTCCAATCCGCATTGCCGAAATGCTGCCGAGCCCAAGAAGTACCACAGCCTCGAGAATGTCATGACGGTAAACTTGTTGGTTGATTTTGATTCCTTGGTCCACGAAAACGAGGGGTGTCTTGCTACTGGTGCAAATTCCGCCCCCGACCATCACGGACTGCGGATTTTGGCGACATTTGATGACTGCAAAGGTACCGGGTGCCTCTGCTGACCACACTCTGTCGTTTTGGTGATTGTGTGCCTGCTCCACAGTGAAGAGCTTCTCGTCTGTGAAGAGGATGCGCTTCCATTTCTCACCTGCGGCCCGACACTTGAGTTGGCGGCATCTGTGAGGAGCTTTCTGGAGCTTGTAGGGCTTGAGTTTGAGTTCCTCTGTTGCCATCTTCCGCACCGATTCGCGGTTGATTCCGGTCTCACGACCGATTTGTCTCATTGAGATCCTTGGATTTTGCTGGATTCGCTTTTTGATGATTTTGCCGTTCCTGGACGTGTTGGTGGTATGCTTTCTTCCTCTTCCTGGACGATCGCCTTCATGGCCAAGCTCCTTGAACCGTTTGACCGCTTTGGAGTAGACATCTCGGCCAACATTGAGGAAACGAACAATTTCACATTGACGCTTTCCTTGAAGAAACAGCTCCAAAATTGCACTGCATTTGCTTGACAGTTCAAAACACACATCAATTAACTCATAACAAGTTGAAACACGGACGACTTGCCCAAGAACATGCAGTGATTGCAATGAATTAAAAATTATTTTGTGGCGCTTTAATACATTTGTGCCTGGACGCGTCCATTTCTGTTGCCATAATTTATTGTCACCCTGTATATGCCGTTTTCTGCTCGTATGGAACTGGTCCCCTGATATTCATGGAATATCGGGTGCGTTCTACGGACTACCTGAATATTGTGTTGCTGACCAAGTACATCCATCAATGCTGCATTTTTTATCATGCATGTGATATTCTGTTGCGCACGGTTCGGAAAGCAGCGGTTTAGCGAGTACGAAGACGACTTCCGCCATTTACTTTACCGTCCCAGAGCTCTGATCTCAACCCCATAGAGGATGTTTTAGACATTTTAGAACGACACATTCAACAGAAGGATTCTCTTTCAATAACTCTTAAGATAGCTAAGGGTATGTCTGGCGAACCCCAGGTGTCCCATTGACTTACGAGTGCTTCAACACTTACTGATTCTATGCCAGCCTGTATACATGCTGTAATTTGGGCCAATAAGATAGTAAATGGATATTTCATTGACCAATATGTTTAGATTCTGTAAAACCTTTAAAAAGGCATGCAATGTTATCTGGTAATTATCTAATTGTGCTTTTCCAACACACCTCAGCCATGTTCGATTGGAATGACATGTATGAAATTTAAAAGTCAGAGTAGCAGCTTGAAATTTTCATCGTGTTCCTTTCAACTCGAGAAGTCAATTTCACACCTTCAAATGAGGTATAGAGGGTAGGCAATTAACAGTAAACGATATTGAAGTTCTTGCACGATTCCTCGCGAAATCTGCGTGGCGATTGCACATGCACTGTAGAATACGTCTATGCAAGGTTAAGCCTAAAATAATGGCAAAATTGAACATTATTTTGCCCCCTTTTCGACACAGGTTATAGTTGTTATCTAATAATTAAAAAAGTGTCAGGAGCAAGGTTTCGTCCTGAGTAAAGGTAAAATCAGTTAAGTTATTCAGAGGAACACATGATAGAGGTCGTAGCAGAAACAGAGCCCAACCTACCCGTAACACAGCAGCGTGAAGAGAGTTCGAGTTACGGTGTCCTTAGAAAACCAGCGCCACATGGCCAAAAAGCTCAATGAACCGAGGTGAAACTGCAGAGTCAGCATAGAACTCTGGGGTCATCGTCAGACTGAACTTAACATCCGCTACTGCTTCAACAACGCCAGAAAACGTTACGAATGGTATCTTGGACATGGTAAATGGCCACCTTAGATAATGTTATAAATATCTCGATGACACCAAAAAAAGCTGCGAGCTTTACGCAAACATGGCAAAGAACTGGCTAAAATCATTAACCAATGCAAGGAGAAATTTTCCAAAGGGTTTAAGGTTGCTACTGCATATTGTGCTCGTGGTTAGGTAAGCTCGGGTTGCACATGATGGCTATTAACGTTAAGGTCAACTCGGCTATTTCCAATAGAAAGTAATGGACCCAATTTACCTTCTAGAAATTCCCCGTCTCTACGGTACGGACGCTTATCATGGATAAGGCCTTGAGCCAGGCCTTATGTTCTTCACTGATCTTCTAAGCAGAAAAAAAAAAAAAAAACAGGAACCGGAATATCAAGGTGATCACATTTTCATCCATCCTGGTTAACTCTCCAGACGACTGAGCCTTAGCTGCCTGTGGCTTAAAAAGAGCTTAGAAACCGCCGATTGACAACGCTGAGGCCTGTGGAAAATATGTGAAGATGTGTGGACCAATATCCCCCTTACAATACTTTTCCGATGTTTGTTGCTGAAGCATGTCCAGAAATAACGTAAGTGATTGTGTTTCCAATGAACTCCGGCAGGTGTCTCCACGTGTTGCGTTTTCTCTCAAACAATGATAGCTTCATGAAATCGTCAATAGAAGTCGCTGTCCTCAATTGAGTTTCTCTCCTTAAGTACTTCCGGTTAGGGCAACAAAAAAAAAATTGCGACAATAGGAGGTAGTATTTGGCTTTGAACTTATAACTGCATTAACCAAACGTTGGAAACCTTTCCAGCTAATAATTGTTCATCTCTCCAGTGAAGGATTTTATTTTTCGCATAATAAATAAAAAAGTAGCTTATGCTATCGGTTTGTTCAGACGTCCATCCATCTGTCTGTGGACACAATTCTAACAATGCATTGCGTTCAAATGGGGAACGTGCGTATAGAGAATTTCTGGAAGAGACGAATCAGCCTTGCACTGGGGAAAACATGTGCCGAGCACTTCGTTACGGCTCCGCGCGTGCTCTAAACGTTGTTGAGATGGTGCGTGTGCAGGATGCACGTGATTGACGATTATAGAAAGGGGATATCCGTGCCTAAACCAAAAGAATTTCTTTATTCGTAGGGAGCTTATTATTTATGACGATAACTTGAAATCGAATTAACTTTTTCACACTCTGTTTTCACCATTCCATTAATATGAGACAGAGCACGAACAAGTTTGAAGGTGAGATAGCCGGAATATGTACAATAGCATGTGCTCTAATGGGACTATTATGATACCCCCTTAAAAATTTTCAATGACCAGATATGGCATGTTATATATCTGACAACTCGTAACAATGTATCATGAACGAATATAACGAATACTTAATGATGGCCGAAATTTATTTACAAGTACTTGTTCTAATGATACCTTATGTCACTTGTAGAACTTTCAAAGCTAAGATATAGCACATAATATATCAAACATCCCATAGCGATGTGTCATGAATAAAAATATCAAGTAATTAATAACTGTTGGAATTGGTTTAGTACTACGTGTTCTAATGGTAACTTAAGGTACCGTTGGAACTTTCCATTATAAGATATGGCATGTAATATATCAAACAACTCGTAGCAACGTCTTATGAATGAATATAATGAATAATTAATGGTAGTGGTAATTACTTTAGTAGTACGTATCCTGATCGTACCACATGGTACTGTTGGAACTATCAATGCTAAGATATGGCATGCAATATATCTTAGGTTCAGCTGGTGTCCTTTTTAAGCTCTTACTACTAGAAAAAGCGGAAGTTGAGATAGATGCAGACATGCGCATTAATGATCAGTAATAATAATAATTATGTATAAAATTGATAAATAAAACGATTTTGCACCTTCAAATAACGTTTAATTTTTCATTTAAAAATAAGGAAAATTTTTCTTGGAAAGTTTATATTGAGTGACAAAAAACGCTTTCGGCACTGCGTTTTCATTTAGGAGAAATAAATTCTTTTCGATGCGAGTGTTGAACTTTTCACCATAGACGTAATGCTAAAAGCTAAGAATATACAAAAAAATTGCAGACACCTGCTAAAAAATCAAGTTTTAATCGTACGGGCATGAAAAACACACCAATCGAAAGAAAAAGCTCGAATGCAGATACGTTTTTTCTGGTGTGCTGATATCTATTAAAATATTTTTGTGAGAGCCGCTTAAATTCGTGTTCCCATGTTAAAGAATAGGGCATTCGTGCTTTTGGGTCAAAACTGATTAATGTTAACAGTCTCAATCCTCTGTAGCGTCTCCATTTTTTTTTCCAACCTCTGTCTCCTTCAAAGTCATTATGTTTTTGCCTCACTTTCAATCTGTATTGTTTATTTAGATAAATATATCATTTTTAATAAACAGTTTTGTACCTCATTTACAATTTTTAAGTTTTTATTTCACAAACGTATAAAAAATTTATTCAGAAAAATTTTAAATTTTAAAAATTATCAGACAAATTCTAAATTGCCCAAAATAATTTAACCAGAACTGCAAACATGCTTCAAAAGTTGCATGAGGTAAGCCGAAAAGGTGGAAGGTTGAATGATCCCTGAACGTTGATTTAGTAACAATCCAAAGAGTGTCAACGTCTGAACATTTTCCATCAAGTTTATGTTAATCTAGAGAAGCAAAATAAAGAAATGAAATAATGTAAAACAGATTATTTCACAAATTTCCTCTTTGAAAACAAGCAAAATAAACGAGTAATTTACAACAAATTATTTTACTAAATTTCCAACTCACGGGAAAGTAACTCTCAAATGTCAGGCCAAACAAACTCTGCAGACTGAAAACTAGATCCATGTCAGGAATTTGCATGCTGACCAACTTGGGTGACTGCATTGCCGAGAAAACGTTCTGTAGAGTGTTCAGCACTCTGCAATAGGTGTCTGCATCTACACGCACGACATCGGAGTAGACGCCCAGCCCATCCGCCGTGGACATCGTGCCCGCAAAGTACAGCTTGTAAAACGGTATGCTTTCATTAGCATCGCTGACTTTGGTCAAATTGCAAGAGTCTTTGTCCCAGTAGAAGCATATGGTCTCCGGTTCCAATCGTAACGTCGACAGAAGTTCCCCTGTATCTTAATAAAAGAACGTGACACGTAAATAACTGCTAAGACTAATTTGGTAAATACTGGGTCGTCGGAAAAGGTCATGACGCATTTTAACAAAGGCATTGTACAAGTAAAACCCACGTTACACGACACGAGAGCCTGCAGAAATACTGAATATCCATCATTCAAGCGGCCACGACCATCTAAAGAAGCTGGGACATTCATCGAAGGAAAGTTAAGCTCTCAGCGTGGTTGGATTTTACAGGTGTCGTGTTTTTCGGACTCCTGCCAAACAATCAATTCGAGCGTGTAATATCGGCAAAGTTTGGAACCAACATCAAGAAACATCCAGAGCTCGTTAATCGTAAAAGAGTTGCGTTGCATCACAAAGTGAGAACACACCCAAGTTTGATCTCCCATCAAAATTGTCAGATCTAATATGGGATGTGTTGCTACATCCACACCATACTCGCCTGACATTGAGCCATTAGACTTTCACTTGTTTCACTCTTCAAAACGTTTAATTCAGATGGGGCTGTAAATCCGCACCTTTCAGTTTTTCGTCGATAAAGACAAGTCCTTTTAAAAAGCTCATTGAAAGAATGTTGGTTGGTTGGTTTGTTAGAATTTTTGGCGTCGACTAAGGTCATTTTGCGCCTTTTACACAAGTTGATGGCAGCCCGGGACAAACACAAACATCCATGCCCACGGTGGGACTCGAGAACTAGAAAGCCTACGCTCTAGCCCTCTCGGCCAGCTGGCCAGCCATGGAAAGAAGGCAAAAAGGCTATCAATCAAAACGAATTAGCCTAACACTGATTGATCGTAATGCTTTATACCTTTGAAAGGAAATACGTCATTATTTTCCAACAACCCAATAGAAGAATTTAAAAGCGTTCATATTCAAAACAAAAGAATTATAAAAAGTCTTCGATTCATACTGTATCTCAGGGTTTTTAAAAAAGATAAGTCCGACAAGTATCTACCAAAATGTAACTGGGCACCCTTAAAATTATGGTCGGGGGGGGGGGGGGTTCATGTACTAGGTTGTTGGAATACAAGTGGTTATTCGTAGTAATATCAACTCACATTGTAACATTCTGGACAAGAAGTGCTCCCAAACACTGGCCTTATTACGAAATGTATTCCTTGAAAACTTCCAAGATGGCAATACCAGATGTCAAATCGTAGCTGTGGCCAACTTCTATTATCTACCTGTGTGAGATTTTGCAAGAGAAATGGCAGAAAATTCTAGTGGCTGCCTTCCACAACTTGTTAGTTTCGAGCATGCCTCAAAGTCGCAGCTATCATAGCAGCAAGAGGTGACGTCACCAGTTTCTGACAGTTTAAACATCCCAGACAAACATACTGAGCTGGTGCCCAATTACTTTTTGGTAAACAGTGTATATTTAATTGAAATATCAAATCTTTACAAAATTCTTTCTTTAGTGCAATCATAAGTGTCGTACAAATGAATACGAAAATTTATGTGGGGGGAAAAAAAGACTACGTGTAGGATCGTAAGTTTTTGTTTTCAACAATTGCGAAACCCCACATGCAAATTGAACAATAGGTTGCAAGTGTTGCATCACGTGAGAAAGAATGATAGCTCGCGCTTCGAAGCTCGGCGAGTGATCGCTTCGTCCAAACAATAAAATGGAGTCAACGAAACTGGAACAGAGAGCAGTAATTCATTTTTTGACATGGGAAGGAGTTTCAATTTCTAAAATTCATCTATGAAAATGACTGCCTAACCCAGAGAGGAGTCAAACTTCACCCTCATCAAGATTTTGTGTATCACATTGGATCCCCACCTGAACTTCAATGAACTGATTGACCAACTAATAACGTCATTACATCGCAAGAATTATTTAGCCAAAAGGTTAAGATCTTTCCTCTGAATTCCACAAATGTGCCAATTTATATTAGCAGTCATAGTGCCGCGACTTGCCTATGGGGCAATAATTTGCTTGTCCACTTCCTCCATTAATTTAAAAAGACTGTCAGTCGCACATATAATAGACCCATAAGGACTGCATTCAAACTTAACTGTATGGATTCAGTGACGTCTGCATGTTTTAAGTACAACTTACCGTAAATCTTCTACTATAATGCGAATTTTTTTGGCCTAAAAAAGCATCTAAATTTGCTGGGTCGTATTATACAAGAGGATAAAAATCAGCCCTCCGACGACTGCAGCCGGAGGAGATTTTGTCCTGATAACATTACCGTATATTATACATTAATTACATTGCATATTCAGTGTCCAGTTCATTATACAATAAATTAATTCACTTTTTATTCGAATTTCTCGTCGCCAACATCTAACAACATCGAAAATAACTTCTCCCAAACATCGATACTTCTAAATAGGCCTACTTCCAAACTGCCTCGAACCAAAGCCTACAAGAAAGCTTATGCAGTGAAAGTATTAAGCTGAATAAAGATTACTTGTCTTTTTATTAAGAAAACTGATGTACTGTTGTGTTTTTTTGTCGATGTGCAAGTGAGAAAGCTTTCCATCGCAATGTAGGGCTATAAACTTCCAAACTGCCTCGATGAAGTTGAGGCAGTTGCTTTTGTCGAAGTTGCTTTCTGTGCTGATGACATTCAGACGAATTTGCCGTGTATTATACATTAATTACATTGCATATACAGTGTCCAGTTCATTATACAATAAATTAATTCACATTTTATTCGAATTTATCGTCGCCAACATCTAACAACATCTAAAATAACTTCCAAAGATCGATATAAACTCGCTTTTATGGGGCGAATGTTCCAAAATTAAATTGAATCAGAAACAGACACAGATGAATCAGATTTTGAAGGTTTTTGAATATTAAATATCCAGACTATTTAAAAAAAAAGATTTTTTTTCTGTATAAGTTTGCACATTTTATTTCTCGCAAGGACTCAAAAATGGTGGTCGCATTATACAAGAGGATAGGATTTTTGCCGATTTTTTGGGCCGAAAAAGTGGAGTCGCATTATACAAGGGGTCGCATTATAGTAGAAGATTTACGGTACCTACTGGCATGACCATTAGTAAAGTTGCTTTGATCGCCGAATTGGCGAAAGCGATCCACAATGAAAACCATCCCACAACGTTTGTCAGGCACTGGTTCAAGTCGGAAGATAGTATCCGACAAGTTCGGAGATTCTTGTTCGTGACCCCGAATATTACATCAGCCTTTACAGGGTCGGGACACATTAATATGACCACTTGCTAGTATCCGGAATATCCACCTTTGGCGGCAAGCACAGCAGCTAGTCGACGTTGCAGAGAGTCAATAAGTCCTCGGAAGGTGGTTGCAGATCTCTGGGACCATTCGGGCGATCAGTGCATCCCGTAATACCATCACCGTACGTGGTGGAGGGTCCAGCTTGAGGATATGGCGATCGAGATGGTCCCGCAAATGGGGTTGAGGTCCGGGGAGCTTGGTGGCCATGGGAGTAGCTTGAATTCATCTTCATGCTCCTTGAACCAGTTGTGGACAACTTTGGCAGTATGGCAGGGAGCATTGTCCTGTTGAAAGGTGCCATTACCCTGAGGAAACACTGTCGACACGAAGGGATGTACTTGGTCTGAGACGATTGTCAGGTACCGAACAGCATTCAGTGTACCCTCCAGCGGTATCAGTGGACTCAGACCATACAACGAAAACATCCCCCAAACTGTCACACCTCCCCCACTAGCCTGTCGTCTGCCAACGGTGGTGTCAGGATGCCTGTTCTCAGATGCTTCCCGGCGAATTCTCCATCGTCCGTCCACTCTGTTCACCAGAAACCACGACTCGTCAGAAAAAGCAACCCTTTGCCATTCGGCCGAGGTCCAATGGCAATAGTCCATTGTGAATTGGAGACGTTTTCGACGTAGCACAGGCGTCAAAATGGGTGCTGTTACCATACGCCTGCTCCGGAGCCCCAACCTCAAGAGGGATCGTTGTACTGTCTCGGTGCTGACACGCCTACTGGCCCCACTGTTCATTTGCTGTGTCAGTTGCTCAACAGTGGCACACCGATTGGTCTTGGCCAGGCGTCGTAACAGACGCTCGCCTCTAGGATCGATGGCCCATGAGGCCCCACAGTTACCTCTTCGGTTGCTCGAAACTGTCTGGTTCGTCCAGTCGCGGTACACCTTCACAGCGGCAGCCCTAGAGCAGTTCACAAAGGTGGCCGTTTCTGAAATACTAATCCCCCTTGGCCCGATAGCCAATGATCATCCCCTTTTGGAGGTCCGACAGGTCACTTGCTCTGCCCATGACGGCGACAATTGCAGTGTTAACGGATGCTACTACACGTCTGCTGTTGTCAGCTTTACATGATATGCAATGATTTTTCATCTGCATACCATGGGACGTTCCAACATGTTCGAGGAGAAGTGGTCATATCAATGTGTCCCAACCCTGTATATCTAGGCAGTTTCCATATAGGCAACCGAACGATCGCTTGGTGGCGCAACTAAATTACACCTGGTGAGCAGCCGAGGAACTAGCATCGGGATCGCGCTTCATTTTAACTAATATTCGCGTTGTAAAGTTTCACACTTTTGAAAGTAAATAAACATAATTAAAGCTATGAAATGAAATTTAATGTTATTAAATTACTCCCTCTTTCATTGTTCAATGGATGATTTAGCTCTTTTTCAATTTTTTATTTTAATTTCAAAAATGTTTTATCTATATAATCATTTATGTTTTATTTTAAATCTTCTCCAGTATTTAACAAATGTGGAATAGCCAAAAATATAATAAATGATCATTTCTACACATTATTTTATCTCTGTTTTTTTGGTTTGTTGTTTGTTTGTTTTTTTTACCAAAAAAAAACTTTGATTGTTAATGTCTGCATTAAAAATTGCAAAATGAATGTATACAGGAATTACTTTAATATCATTTGCAATTAGGGATATTAATAATTAACTTTATTTACCAAAATTATGTATTTTTATAGAAATGTAGAAAATTATAAATTTTATCATATATAAAATTTTAGCATTTTCCTTTCCACAATCAGACAATGACTATATTATAAGGTATAAGTATCAACCACACTTATTACTCTGAAAATATTTATTCTCAATAAAATACTGTACCTTTCGGTCTTCCATTTACGAAACGGAAAAGAGTAAAACTTAGACTACTTTCCAATTTTTGAAGTGTTTTATATGTTTATCCTACAATGCAGCAATTATTTGTTTGTTTGGTTGTACTGTGCCCAATATTTCCATTCTACTTGGAATATACAAGCTACACATGCAAAATATACACAGTAGCTAAGAATTCCTGAAATGGGCCCCTCAAAAACAAACTTGTCGTATAATTTAATACTTTTATTATAATTTGGCAGTACTTAATGGAGTAGTAAAATTCCCAAAATTTTTTAGAAAAATTTCCATTTGTTAAAAAGTTATAAACAAATACATTTTTTGGTAATTTTTTGTTTAAAAAGTCATATCTCAAGCTAATTTTTCAATTCTCTTTGAAATTTTAAAGATAACAAGTACAAAGTATATATTTTATAATAAAACATAAAAGAATGAGAAAAAATGTTTTTGTGTAAAAAAATAAATCATTAATAAAAAATGAATATTTTTTAATGTTCTCCATCGAATTCAACAATTTTGAAAAAACTTGAGTATATAATTCAACACTCATAGGAGCCTTTCTTTGATATTCTAAAATGTTAAGGGTGCAATGTCGAGCACTTTAAAGAATTTTTTTCGTTATTCCAAACTTAATATATACTTTATTAAGGGTTTTTCATTTATATTTGAATTCAGATATGCAAAATTTCATCAAATAAACAGCCCGAGCAATGCCGGGTATATCAATTAGTCGTTAATAAATACAGATTCAATGTGCTTTTTCAAAATTGTCAAAATCGATTGAGAACATTAAAAAAAAATATTCATTTTTTATTAACATTTATTTTCTTTTTACACATAAAAGTTTTAATATAATCCAATATGTCCATCCAGGCCTGTATGGCCAGAGGCTGATAAGTTGGGTCCCTGGATGAACCTTGATTAAGTTGTGTTCAGTGAAAGCCCACCAGGCCACAGCCTCTCGCCTATATTAAAGGGCACAATAACAGCTTTCTTCATCTAAATTCAAGAATCCAAGATAAAGTAACTTTTTTTAAATACAATTTTACTAGTATTTAAATTAAATTAATCCTGGACTAGGATTTTATTTCATTTTGAGCTTTACAATGCAACACTCCATAAATGTTGTCTTTCGATATTATTTATTTCCTTATTATATAGTGATAAATCTGTACTGAAATTAAAATAGATTGTACTTGTACCTGGAATAGAGAAAGAAATATTTGTGTCTGTGAATGATGAAAGAATTTTATAAATTATTCCATGAACTTCAGGAACAAGGCATTTTTCGTTGAAACCACTTAAATGGTTGCTAAGAAATTCGTTGGCTTCTTTTAAGCGACACGACCAAAATTCATGTACAGGGCTCACAGAAGGAAGAATAAAATGGCAGCGATTATCTAAATCTGTTGAAGCTTTGCGATAAAACCACAATTTATCTACATACGACTTTGAAAGTTTCTTGCAGATATCTTCATAATACATTTTCAATTGCATCCATGAAACAGTCTGAGAAACTTCAATGGTTCTTTTCATCATCTCTACAGGGGTAACATTTGACAACTGTTCCATGAGATGGACAATACTGCTGTCATCTAACAAAACAAAATTTAAAACAAAACAATAAAAAAAAAACAAACAATGCTGTCATTTGAAGAAATAATATATCATAAATCTTAGATTCAAGTTTTCTTTTACACATTTACTCAATAAATACAGATAACATTAATATAAAGGTAAATTCATCATAACTGCTTTAATTTAAAAGGGGGATTCAATTGAAAATAATTTCCCAAGTAAAAGTCTAATGAATTTTTTATCTAATGTTTTTATAGTATGTTTTTGGGCACATCCCACCATCTTTGAATTTAACGCCAAATTGCTTTTTGTTACTAAGACGACTGTGTAAAGATTCCAGTACCAATAGATATATGCATCTTTCTCCTCTTTTTTTTTCCTAATTGAATTTTATTACATGTACAGGGTGTCTGCAAATGTAACGACGGTATTTTGGTTGCTCCGTTTTTTATTGCGCAATTGCATTGACATTTTACAAACATATTCTCAGAAGTGGAATCATGAGGACAGGCATCATCAGGCCTTTATTTCTTTGCAAAGGAAACGATTCATTGGCAATCATTTATGGACATGCTGACACTTTATGTGCTGGTGTAAGTGCAAGATTGTGTGGGATTGATTTACGAACAGGATGGAATCCCACCACACTGATCCCTAGAGTTCTGCCACCTTCCAAATGCAGCCTGTAACAACAACTGGAAGGCCCAAACCATAGGCTTCCACCTCCTCAGATCTGACCCAGCCAGATTTTCGTCTATGAGGTCACACCAAGGACATTGGAAAGGACATCAAAAAATCTATAATTTTAAGCATTAACTTATAAACAGTACTTTTCTTTTAAATTATGAAATTTTGTATTTAAACATTACCACTAATAACTTAATCAGATAGTAAAGAAATAACGCCACGAAATCTAGAGCTTTAATCATTACTAAAGCGCTGCAATCCAGGGCTTTAATCACCACGCGTACACAGCGCCAATTCTAGTTAGTGGGAAAATAGGAAATTACAACAAAAATTGGCGTTTTCTATGGTAAGTGAGGGCCGTTGTACAGGCACTTATTATATAGTAGGCAGTGCTTAAACCACTGTGATGCCAGATTCTGCCACTGCAGCATTTTTGTACTGAAATCATATAATTGCTGCCAAGCAAAGAAATTTTTCCGAATAAATGTATTTCTTCATCTGTTATTGCTGGATTTTCTTTTTATGTTTGTATCAGAATCGACCAATAATTATGAAAAAAAAAAATACAGTAGAACCCCATTAATCTGACTCTCTGAACAATCTGATCGCCATAAAAATTCAAAATACACAGTATATCAAGACAGGTATTAAGGAGATTAGTGATTATGAAAATAATTTTAAAATTCAGAAATATGATACTTACAAGATTTTGAATCTGAAATATCTAACACAGCACAAACACCTAAGATGTCATGAACAACTGTAGGTGGAAGAAGTCGAGAAATTTCTTTAGTAAATACAGAAGGAGACTGTATTTCTGATGTTATAAAAGAACGGCATACAAATGCTCTAAAAGCCAAAGCTGCTTCAGATATAATAATAAAATGCAGCAAAGTACATTTTTCAATGGCTTCAGAATGATTCTTCTAGGTTACAAACACAAAAAGATTACGTATTTCAATAAAAAAAAAATGTACTTTTAATGAATACAATTTAATAACAAAAATATCGAAGGTGGATAACCAGAAATTTATGAAGGTGGATAATACAGGGTGATTAAAAAGTTACTGTGCAATGGCAGTCTGTCACATTGAAGCTTGATTGCAGTGGGCTCAAGAGCATATCTCCTGGCAGAAAGATATAGGTAAGCGACCACTTAGCCTGTGAACTCATCACTATGATTTAAATGTGACCTAATGAATCATGGCAAAGGAATTTGGCATTGGTAGAGACTTGATTCGCGAAGTTTAATTAAAATATTTAGGTAAATGTGTGTTTTCTGACGAAAAAAAAGTAACTTTTGAATTCCTTTTTAAAATCTCCTATTGAAACCCATCAGTTCAAAATATTTTTATGCTAAATTTATAATATAACATGCACTACTGCACAATAACTTTTGAATCACTCTGTATATAATGTGGGGGGCAGTCAAAAACTTCCCAAAATGACGATATAGCACTCTAAAGGTAAGACGTACAGGAACACTTACCTGATCTCCTTCAACGTAGCCCTTGAGAGTACAGAATCTGTCATTCTTAGAAGCTTTGTTGGAAGGCTTCTTGTGAAATCTTCCGAAGCTCAGTCATCGCATTCGATGTGATCACTAAATAAATGGGGCCAGATACTGTGGACAGACGTCAGAAGAAAGGAGAAGAAACCACTAATCCACTTAAGATCCACTTATTTTATGTGGATTAGTAGTTTCTTCTCCTTTCTTCGATGTGATGTTCTCCGTGGTTGAGAAATGCCAGATCCAGAAGATCTGGAGAGTACAGTGGCCGAGGGATGACAGGAATGCTTTTATTAGTGAAGAATTGCTGCACAACAAGCAATGTGTAGCTCAGTGCGTTATCGTGATACAGAAACCAATGTCTCTGTCACTTGTCGGACCCGTTCCTTCAAACCGCATTGCACAACCTCTGTAACACTTGCACGTAGAAACAGCTTAACCTAACCTAACTTGGCTTAACATTTCTCTCAGTCTGTAGAATGAGAGGTTATTGAGGATCAAAACTTATGTGATATCTACCCACATACTTTGGGGAAAGGTGAAAGGGCATAACGCTTCGTAAATTCCTGGCTTAACACATGGGATCAACACTTACATTTCATATCAAATGGAAAGTA
>JAHWFO010062773.1:0-46560 GCA_023313115.1 Rhysida immarginata
CAAAATTGATTTAATAAATTTAATTCCTCACATTTAATAAAAAAAAAAATGACAGTTGATTATAATTAATTTACATTTGAATTTAACCTATTTATTTTGAATTCATAAAAGGTCAAAAATTAAAATTTTCAAGGAATCATTTTTTTTTTACAATTTGCAAGCCGAATAAATTTTGTTTTGAATTAAAATTCGTTTTAATAATTTTATACGTTTTAGGGCTGAAAAATATAACATTATTTAGCTGAGAACTAAGAAATTTCTTGTTACAGGACAATGATGTTGAACATATCCTTTCAATAAGAACTTTATTTAATAAGCAAAATGTAAGTTTATAATGCTTTTATAGGTTGATTTAAGTATAGATGGCAGCGCTTACGCTTTATGAATCTGAGGCTATGACGCTATGGTCGAAATGAGGAGAAAATCTCGGCAATGTTAAGAATACTGTATAAGAACATGCATGTAAATTGTTCAGTTCCACAATGTTCGAACAACAATGTTTAAAACAAAAATCTCAAGTTTCATGGATTTCCTACAGATCGAAAATTTCAGTGAGGTTAAATGAGATGTCGTAGCCTAGCCCAGTATTTAGCATCGTCACTTTCGTAAAGCGTAATTCATTATAAAATTTGCTTACTGTTAGTCAATACTTGTTTATTTCCGTCAGTTTTCGCTCCTATTAACTGAAGCTTTTCTTTCAAGTCTTTAACTTTCATCTTCACTAAATTTTTGTAAATAAACTAGAACAAAATTCATAAACCGTAGCGGATGCCATCTGGCGGATAGATTTGGCATTTAAATCAACCTATTGTCATAATACACCGAAATAATTCTGATCACAGTTTCGTTAATAATGTGAGGGATTAAAAGATAATTTCAATAAATGAAAAAATGAAAAGTTAACGTAAGAAACGGAAATTTTTTGTTAGTTATACAGTTAAGCAAACATCATGCTAAAAAGCTTTTATTTTATTTATAAAGATAAAAAAATTCTGAATACACTTTCACAAAAGATATGTTAAAGGTAAATTCCATACACAAAACAACTTTGTTTAAAATTAAAGATGAAGGTCTCAATAACAACGTAGCAAGTACAGGGTGCGGCAGGTATTTGAGACCAAAACTACGTCCGCAGATAAAAGGAGTAGACACTTAAGATACCACAGGCCCTTTAATACAATTTACATTTTTGTACAAACGACTACAAAATGCATATTGTTATTCAATGAAACCACCGTCCGCCGCAATGACAGCCTCCACACGCTGTCAGAACCGCTGGCAGGCAGCAATTGCCTCCACAATAGCTGGCCTGAGAGCTTCAACGGTGTTTTGTGGATGCTTGTTGGACTCCCTCTCAACGACGCCCCAGAGGTAATAGTCCAAAGGATTGAGATCAGGGGAGCTGGGGGGCCACATGTTGGGAGGGATGTGGTCGTGAAGATTCGTGGTCATCCATGCTTGGGTGCTGTGGGCCTTAAGGCTGGTTCCCATAGCTCCGACAGTTCGCTACTACTGGTCCCTACGACTACTACTGCGATTGAGAAGCCCGATTTGATAAGCGTCGACGCAGTCGTACTCGATTATCGACAGAGGGTGCCGATTCCCATAGGCGCGATTTGCAATCACGATCTAACAGTGCGCATGCACGAATTGGAGAGAGAGCCTCTTGTCGAGAGAGAATAAACATGGCGTCTAGTTTATCGATACGTAGGCGAGCGTGTTTTCTTATGTTGTATACAGCTTTAAAAAAGCCGTATACCCCTTAAAAATTATCAAATAATAAAGAGGGTAATAGTTATACATTATTCTGTGATAATTTATTTGGCATTCCTCAACACACAAAGGCAAGAGCATGAGAAATCATACCGACGATTCGATGAATTCCCTCCTCCCCCTTTGCTGGAGCACGTGGCTAACGAGAGAGCTGGAACAGAGCTGACAAAGCCCCCGACTAGTTTATTTTATATATTATATCTTGTTGAGATAATTAAAAAGGCCACCCAAAATGAATAATTATAAAAGTTCACAAGTTTAAAATTCAATATTCTACACGGCAAAAATTGTTTAAAAGAGTATCTAATCTAAATAGATAACATATTTTTTATATTTAAAAGTGAATCTTCTATGGAATCAAGAAAAGGATTCAAACTGCAAATATTTTCAAATTATATAATAATTAATCCTTAAAATGTATAATTAAAAATTTAATTTTTAAATTGCATCATTTTTTTATCAAAATTATATTGAAAATCGTGGAATTACAGTCATAGAATAAATATAAATTGTTCAATTTATTTTTGATAAAAACATTTTGATAGAATTTAAATAAAGATTTTAGTTGCACATTTTAGATTCATTGTTTTACTCACGTTGTATTGCACTGCATATATTTAGTGATTTAAAAAAGCCCTTTTACAATAAAATTGTTTTTTAATTCCAATAAACTGACTTAACTTTCGTCCTAATACAAAAACCCTTGTGGACCTTTTTTTAAATAACTAAATATTTACACATTTTAATTACATATTTCGAAAATATTTGTATTGTTTTCTGATCGAATCCAAATCTTCTAGATATATTATAAATACTTTTAATACTTTGTGTAGAATATCAATTTTGTTATTTCTTAAAAATTTAAAATATTGATTAGTGAAATAATGCATTTAAAAATCTCAACTGATGCTATATTTTACTAATATATATAACAAATACTCTCTCAATGTCTCTTTTTGGTTAATTGAATTTTAAATTTGTAATTCTGAATAATGTCTGATCGATTATGGGTAAAAACAATTTATTGATTTCGATAATTTTTTTTATGTATAAAAACAGTTCTTTTATATAAATTATATGACTTAAATTTTTCCTCAACATAGATCATTAATATTTTGCGAGTTACAAAAATCACATTTTTAGCGCGGAAACACATTTTTATCGTCATGTAAGCATTCATAGATTGGTTCCCTCCACAATTCCAAATACATCGATCCAATACAATGATCCACGTGACCGAAATCGCAGGATCGGACCTAGAAAAGTTTGAACGGTTCAAACTACTGCGACTGACGATTTGTAGCCGCGACTTCAGTCGGGCCTTCGAGTCCGAGCTAAAAATCGGAGGATAAGAAAATCGGTTACCATAGGCTCGACTCGGTCAGATGCGATTATCGCAGGATCGCACTTAAAATCGGTGCTATGGGAACAAGCCTTTATGATTTGGAGCAGAGTCATGTTGAAAAACATACGGCATTTAATGTGCTACAGCAGTAATCCAGGGCTTCACAACTCTTGCCAACACATCGGTATAAGCCGCAGCGTTGACCCTGACGGAAGAAATGTGGAGGCATCACGTCGCCTTCACTGCGGCTGGAAATTTCGTATGCATGACGGTTGGAACTTCCTGGGGGTTTGACACAGTCATCGGTCATTTCGGCGGTTCACCTTCTGGTCTTGCACGAAGTTTTTCTCATCGGACTTGAACTGGCCTTGTCCAGTCGATTCTTCTTGGTTGTCGATGAACTGTCCCCTCCGCAACACACACGACTTATAACGGAGGTCTTCATGCACCACACGTCGAATGGTCGCCTCATTAACGTGCAGCTCCCTCCCGAGTGCCCTAATGGACTTCCCAGGGTCCTCATCGATTGCAGCTTAGACAGAACGGATGAATTCTGGTGTCCTGATATGGTCCAAGCGCCGACAATGTCGTTTCCTCTGAGAAACTGTTGGCACATCACCGAACTTTGAACACGAACGAACGGACGACTTTCAGGAATGCAGCAATCTCGGGAGTCGGAGTGTCCTGCAGCCAAGGAGACAATGACAGTATGTCGTTTCATTTGTTGGGTTATCTTTAGATCCGCCATATTTATCTGCCTCGTTTCGGAATTGTGAAATAGTATGACGTATTGACTATTACGTCATACTGACGTCTTTTCAAATAGCTGCGACACCCTGTAAAATGAAATTCCCTTAGCCTAAGCCTAAAAATATCGTGGCAAGATCTAAATCAAAGGTTTACATTTGATATATGTTGGAATGAGATTCCATATTCTTTTAGAAAGAAAATAATATTGGTGTGAGGCAAATATACGGATGAACACACCAACACATCAGGCCATTGCACAGAAGGTAGGGACATTTTTGTACACGGTAAACACAATTATTAACTGTGATTTACAACTGGAGAAGCGATACAAGAGCCACGTTCATAAGTTGTTGCTGCGAATCAATTCGCAGGAGTTATTACGAATTGATCTTGGTGTTCTGCGTTCCAGGCTCCTACAGTGGAAATTGCGATCCAGGGCAATAGCAGCGATCGATGGCAATAGCAGCAGTGCGTTGCTACCAGAGTTTGAATACACACGATGTTGGCGGAAGATGGTTTTCCACTTTTCTGGTCCTATGTAACTTGTTATCATGATCCCTAACAATCCTCTGTAATCTTGGTCATAGCCGGCAGGGGCGGTATGCCCCTCCCCTTCCCCATTTAAATCGAGTAAACCTAAAGAGAAGCCCACTGAATGGATCAATGTGATTGGTTCAGGCTGAATTGCGTATTGGCTAGTTACTCCTGGTCGAGTCGGTCGACATTTGGGAAGAAATCCGCGGCTGAAACATGGACGGCGTTTCGCTACTTTCAAGATCATCGGACAGTGAAAATAATTTGTCAAAATAAAAAATTTAAATTTTAAAATTTTAAATTATACAACATATAAAACGTTGCATTTGCAAGTGTATTTTCCTCCAAACAGCAATAGAAATCGAGAGCAATGTGAATAACGAAATCTAAGTTTTTGAACTTGTTATTTAAATGGTTTTATGTTTCAATCAAAACAATGGCAACATACGTGCAAATAAATATAGTTTCATTTTTTTCAAAGTAGAGCCATCTATGGAGGAAGAGAAAAAGCATCTTTTCTATAAAAATTTTCGAAACCATATATGATGGTTTTAGAAATCTACAAAAATTAGTTCCTGTAATAGATTAATTATTTTGGTTAGATTTTGTAAGAAAATTAAAGCAAATTTATGAAATAATTCTTTTATTTCAGCTTATTTCACACAGAGAGTCCGCCTGCGAGCGCCGTTATTTTGAAAACAGCACTCAGGCCTTTATCTAGTGGGCTGTGACGTGCGCAAATAGATAGTGAGCTTAGTTAATACCTACGTAAATTAATACGACAGGATCAATAACAAAACAATACTTTTCAAAGTGAGCGGAGCAGAGTCGACTGGTTCGCGGTCGGAAGCCAGTTACATATCTCTTCGATCAAAAATTATCCATTTCTTCCTAATTCTTACTTAGAAAATTGATGAAATGATAAATTATTATCACTATCTCTATTCTTATAGCCAAATACTACATAAGAATGAGGCATGACGAATATGCGATTTACCATTCAGGAAGATTGGTCGTAAATATCTACTCAATAAGTGAGAAAATATCAGGAGACGTTAGAGAGAAAGAGCTAATTTTTAATGCTGGGTAAAATCCATGTCAACATAGTGAATAAGCATTAATTGTTTGAAAGCTTCCATAGTGTGATTTTTTAGTAAACAAACTAAAAAAATTTCCTAATTCATTCAGTGTCATTCATGTAACGTCTCATTTTTTACAATCATCCATTCGTGACTTCGCTTTAAAAGCTACACACATTTCAATAAATATTCCTTTACATAGAGTACATTAAATGAATTAAAATGACCAAATTAATTATTATATTATAAAAGGAGTGGTTTGATAATATTTCAATAACATGTGAATCTCCTTTTTTAATCCCCTCCTTCATTAGAACTTACATTGGTGCTTTCATTTATTTATTTAATTTTATTTTAATTTTATTCAAAAAGGAGATTCACATTTATGTTATTATGTTCAAAGTAATATTTGGAAACTTTTTTTAGTTTGTTTACTTAAAAGAAATGACGCTGTGGAAGCTTACAAACAACTGGGATTAGCATTAAAACATTAAAACGACCCCAGCGGCTAACCTCGGTCCACGTCACTTCCGGAAAAATAATGGCCGGCACGAGGGAAGTGCAAAAGCGCTATTTTTCGCTTTTCAAAGCATTTTTTTAATTTAGAAATTATGGACCAAAATTAAAAATTTCAACGGAATCGTGTTATATTTATATCAAAAAAAGATATTCTGTAAAAAAATTATAATCGATTTTTTTGCGTAGAGTTGTCCTTTAATAAGAACCAGTCCGCTTATTGTCGGGCTAACCTGGGCGGGTCGTAATATCGCCGTGCACAGATGCAATGCTCTCGAAATCCAGAGCTCCGTTCGGCCCTCATCTATTCCAGAGGACGTCTTTCCCTCGTCGCTATCCACTTCGCAGGCTAAGGGATCTAATCCGCTTCTTCGAAATTTTCGTGAATTGCCCATACAGAACGTCTCTCCATGTTTTTCCTTTGAGAGAAAAACTCCAACTGCTTTAAATAATGATGATTATAAACTGGAGATGCTCTCCAAGCATAGGTAATGATTTTTCGATTGAAAAATGGAAGGAAAAATTCTGTGACCTGGATTCGAACCAGGAACCTCGACTATCATGGCCGACGCCTCTACCAATTGGGCTATCGCCGTCTCCCATTAGGCTTTCAACCGTGACAACTTGGTTGTCTTTAAGACACCTTGAGACAGCTTGGCTGTCCAGGTGTCTGCGATAGCCCAATTGGTAAAGGGGTCGGCCATGATAGTCGAGGTTCCTGGTTCGAATCCAGGTCACAGAACTTTTCCTTCCAGTTTTCAATCGAAAAATCATTTCCAGCTGCTTTTTTTGAAATTTTTCCCTGACGTCTCTCGCTTCGTCATCACTCCTTCCGTCTTCTCATTGGTTCTTTTCTTCTCACTCGCGGCTGACCTCGTTGCTGCCGCTGATCGGCAAGAAATTCTCACTCGCTTCGTTAACCAATGTGGAAGCTATCTTGAAATGATTTAGCGATATCTCGTTCATGATGAGATCCTAAATTACATTCACCGCATAATAAATAAAGAAATTAAACTGAAACTGATCCTCCAAGCATCACGTAAAGATATTAATTGAAAAATGGAAGGAAAAACTGATAGAGTGCACAGTAGCACAATAAGGGAGTCTTTAAGTATTGAGCCGTTACTTCTCCGCATTGAGAGATCTCAGTAGCGCTGGTATGGCCACGTGATACGGATGCCGCAAACGGGTCTTCCTAGGCACTGTTATTTTCCAGGCCGTTGGGTAAGAGACCAAGGGGTCGGCCTAGAACCAGGTGGCTAGACTACATGGAGAATCTGGGTTCGAGTCGCTTGGTTATTACCAAGGAGGACATGCGCCTGATGGCGGAAGATCGCGATCGCTGGAGATCTTCCATAGGGCTGCTGCCCTCGAACCCTAACGGTTTGGTTTTGGTTTATTTGGTATTAACGTCCTTTTCAACTGCTATGGCCATTTCAGGACGGCGTTATAGGGGGCCGCAAATTTTGCCTCGCAAGGGTTCTTTAACGTGCAGCCACAAACGACTACACGGGACCAATGGCTTTACTTCCCTTCCGAAGGAAGTGCGTGATCTCAGGATTTTCCCCCTGAAAAAAATCCTCGTCGTCCTCGGCCAGGATCGAACCCGCGTCCTCGGGCATCAAAGGCGATCACGCAACCACTGAGTCGCCGAGGCCGATCGACCCTAACGGAGAAGCGGGTTTGAAAAGTAAATAAGTAAGTAAGTAGAAAGAAAAAAAACAACTCTGGTTCTCGGTTGCAATCCAGGTCGCAGAGTTTTTACTTCCATTTTTCAATTCATCACATAAGTAAGCATCGGTAGCTACATTTTTCTACACGTGAATTGGATCAAGTCTGCTAGATATGCTTCGCAAAACAAAATTTTCGTTAAACTGACAGAATTTCGCTAAAGACAGGAACGGAAATTAAATTAAATCTTGGTGCAGAGCGTTAAACATGTGTGAATATTCGGCGACATGTTTTGCATGGGATTTGCGCAAGTGCTTTTGCATGCCGATGGAGGTAAACATGTTAAAAATGTAAAAGGTAATGTCAAATCAATTAAAGATCACTTTGGAGCCAAATATAGAAAAACTGCAGTAATGATATTGACATTTCGAATAATAAATCATTGAAGATATTGGTTTGGTTGGTTTGTTTGGTATTAACGTCCTTTTCAACTGCTATGGTCATTTCAGGACGGCGTTATAGGGGCCGCAAATTTTGCCTCGCAAGGGTTCTTTAACGTGCAGCCGGCAAACGACTACACGGGACCAACGGCTTTACTTCCCTTCCGAAGGAAGTGCGTGATCTCAGGATTTCCCCCTGAAAAATCCTCGTCGTCCTCGGCCGGGATCGAACCCGCGTACTCGGGCATCAGAGGCGATCACGCAAACCACTGAGCCACCGAGGAGGCCGATGAAGATATTGGGAATTGCTTCAAAATGGGAATCAACTACATTGCACGATAAAATTTTAAAAGCTGAATTAATTCTAATATTAACAGCTCTATAAAATAATTACTCTTCTGCTTCATTAAATGATTCGTCAGAATTATATTCTGTCATTTTCGGTGATTCAGTAATTGCTAAAAAATTTAAAATTACCTGAGAAAAACGTACGTTATACAGGGTTATTCAAAATGAATCATCCGATTTCAAAAATCCATATTTTCGAAAATAAATGACACGGAATGATAAATAATACATGAATACAAAGGGTAAATATCCAAGTTTTATATTGTGAACACTAGATGGCGCCCGTGCATTTTTCGTGAAGCTATCAAACAAAAGCTGTTTGGCAGGGTTTTGCAGCCACAGAAGTGATAATGACGCCCCTTTGCGTGTTCTCGTTTGCGCGATGTGGTTCAGTAATCACCTTTCAGCATGAATTTCGTAAAAAGTACCGAATTAATCCGCCTACACCCACAGGGTGCTCATGACCTATTTAAGGATGGCGCCACCGTTCCGCCATCTTGCCACTGGCAAAAGCTTAGTAAGGCTGCATTACCTGTATTGAGATTTTTAATGGCCATAGGAAAACGCTACTTCATAGTTATTTATTCACCCGGAGAACTTGTACTAAATTTAGATACGTATAACATACTAAATACTGTGGCATTATACGACTGACTACTGTTACTCTTATTTAAATAATTATCCTTCAGATAAAAAAAACCTATCAAGTGCAAGTTATGTCTAACAATTGGATTGATCAGCTAACGAATTCTAGCAGTATATAAGCTGATATAAAGTACGATTTTAAGTACTAGATAGAGAATTTTCCACTTTAAGTTCTTTACACAATTGAAAATGCAAAGAATAATAACATTATACAAAGTCTTACATTTGTTATGATCCATGTACACGTATAACACACCTACAATATGTACATTATATATACAATCTGAAAGTGTATACAATATTTACAACCTTACATGTATACAAACCTGAAAATAGGAACACAAATAAAAATCTCATTGATGCTGGAACAAAATTGTTTTAGTCAATTTGTTCCTTATTTTAGGTCCAGTTAACCCATTTTAGTCGTTTATTCCGATAATTTTACAAATTCTTCCACATTTCTGCTCGCTCCTATGTGGCTCCAATGAGTCCAATACTTCTTTTTGCCAGTAGCAAGATGGCTGCTCTGTAACTTCCGGTTTCTGCTCAGTAAGTGGCGTTTTCCTAGGGCCATGAGCGTAGGCCTCAGAGTATTCGAAGGTGGTGACATCAGTTTGAGACCAGTGCATGTCTATATAAAGGGAAAAGTGGAGGGCGACCAGGCATATTTTTTTTTTTATTTTTATTTATTTATTTTTATTTAGGTATAATAAGGCTTATCGATGTATCTCGAAAGAGTAATGAATGCTCACAAGAGACAAGATACATCGAAATTAAACACATAATTGGGAAAAAAATAAAATTGTTTCTATAAACGAAAATTATTACAGATGTACATGATAATACTATTTACATATCTGCGGAAAATCTTGATAGAGCGAGAGAGACTTTTATATGAAGCCCAAAGAAATCGACTGCTACATAGCTCGCTACCTAAGTCACCTGATGTAACCCCATTGCGATGTCTTCCTTTGGGGATATGTAAAAGATACAAGTTTATATGCCAACATTACCCACAAATTTATGTGAAATTAAACAAAGGATTACTGCTGCTGTACATTCAATTACCAGTGACACATTAGAACGTGTTTGGCAAGAATTTACATACCGTCATGCATTATACGTGTAACTAAAGGAAGTTATATTGAACACCTATAAAAAAACTTCCATATTTTCCCTTTGTATTCATGTTTTACTTATCATTCTGTGTCGTTTATTTTTGAAAATATAGCATTTTGAAATCGGATGATTCATTTTGAATAACCCTGTATATTAAATTTTGGCCTAGCAAAATATTTTCGTCCCTGCCTATTTCGAGAAATTGTTCTGCGTTTTATGTTCTCCATTTTGACGAAACAACAATAAAGCATATATATGTATCATTCTGGTCGTCAGAAAATAAACGGAAAATTGTTGTTTCATATTGTGGTTCAGAATTTCCAGGTCATGCTGATGCGATTTCATTTCTGTGAATGGCCTTTCACTTAATAAACTATTACAGTGCTGTATAGATGGACCAGATAGAACTGCAGATGCATAACTGTGTGAAGCGTGTATCGTTATCAATAAGCAATAAGTGAAATGAGTGCAGAAACTCGATCATGATGTATCTGTGCGGCGTTTTACTGAAGAATGTGGTATCATTCGAAGAGCTTTTAATACGAAATCCGAAAAATCTCGAAAACCAAAACAGAAATTACCCCAGGACTCCGAATAATACGATAGTTATAATGATTATATATTACTAGTTGTTACCCGCGGCTTCGCCCGCCCGCGCCATCTGTTGAGGGGAATTAGAAAGCAAAAGCAGATAATTTTAAATGAAAACCCCAGAAAGTGGGGAAGGGAGGGGGGGTCGTAGGGGGCTGATTTTGGCGATAGAGCAGGTCCTTTATTGATAAGCCTGCCCTGAAAATTTCAAGTCGCTAGCTCAAACCGTCTAGGAGGAGATAGAATTACAGATAAATAAATAAATAAATACACGCAGGAGTTTTAGTATATAGATATCCGAAATACTGTATTTTTTCCTGAAAAGGCCATAACGGACCTTCTCTACGGAGACTTTGATAAATAACGCTAAAAAGTAACACAAACATAACAAACACAAGATGTGCTGTTTTTTCCCAATGAACATTTTGTGAAACTTCTCAAAACAAATATTTTCCTTTAGATGCATGTACATGAAGTATTTTCAGATTATTCATGGCTCCCTTCATGATACGCAGTTCACATCTTCCGCGATTGTTCTGATTAGGGCCAATGCATGCTTCTTCCTGCTGAAAGCCTGATATTATTTAGTGCTTGAAAAGGATTTTTTCTTTTCAAAGCAATCCTCTTCATTTTGAATATATGAAAACTTTTGCATTTTTATACTTTCTCATGCATCATTAGAATACCTTATTTTAACGCCATGAGGTCATGTTAATGTGTAAAAATTATTATTTCTATCTTTTCACATTAATATTACATCATTTATATAATTTATGCTCTCACTTGTAAAATAAGATGTTTCTTCTAAGGTTCAAAAGTTAAGTATTTTTCTGTATATTTGCTACAATTTCTAATAAAATAAATTGAACATTTTACGGTATTTAAAAATCTTGGAAGAGAGGGGTGAGTCGAGGCAGCGTTACGTATTTGGTCGTTCATTAAAAAACGGACCAGCGGATATCATAGGAAAACTATCGTATGCATGAACCAGGAGACTAGGCTAAGAATGTAGATACGAACCTGACGAATACGAAGCAGGTACTGTTCTCCGCTGTTGGCAGCACTGTCGAGCGCGGAAACATGGAAGAAGTAGGAGAATGACGGAAATTAAAAACAGATGACAGGCGCGCAGCATGACTGTCCAGTCAGTCAGTTGTTGTGATCGCGACGTAAAACAGCCGCAATGCAGGCATCCAAAGAAGTGTAGCGGGGTGTTGTGCAGTTCCTGACAGCAAAGGTGTACGGGGTTGTGAATCCATCGTCGAATGGTGCACATAAGCGGTGAGCACTCCTTGCCAGTCACAAGGGTGAAAGAGTGGAACAAGCGATTCCGCGACGGGACCCCCTAAACCTTATGGTCGACAGTGCTGCCAACAGCGGGGAACAGCGCCTGCTTCGTATTCGTTAGGTTCGTGTCTATATCTTAGCCCAGTCTCCTAGTTCGTGCATACGGTACTTTTCCTGCAATATCCGCTGGCCCGTTTTTTAATGAACGACCTAATAATTATTGGGGAGGGGATAAGAGCGTGCGTTACAAGGGGGAGGGGGTTAAAATGAGCCGATTTTGCTTTACTTAATGCATGGGCGACCCCGTATGATAATTATAACACAATTGTAAATTGCTTTAAATATAAAATTAATCAATTCAAAATGACTAAATGTTTGATTGTGAAAAAGCTGTATATTGATGACTTGAACTGTTGAGTTTTTTTTTAAATTTCATGCAGTTTTCCATTGTCGGGGAATCTTCATTCTTTAGAAATAAGTTCCATAGTGTAATAAAAATTGTCTCACTTTTACAGATATCATAGGCATTCTTTCCATTAAATGTTTTAAGAATAAATTAACTTTTCGTTTACTTTCAGGTATTTCATGATTTAACTGTATCCACCAAAGTAAATGGAAAGAATGTGGAAAGAAACGGGAAGAATCAATAATTTAGAACGAATTCATTACGAGAGTTGTTGTCCTGTCCTTGAAGATTTGTTCTCACTTATTCTGAAGATGTTTGAGGGAAATGTGTTTATATCGTGTGAAACAGACGACGATATTACAGAATGCCATATCTGTGTTTCTTCTCGTGAACCAAACGCAACACTATTGTACCACGAAAATATCTTTCATAATTATTTAAACCGATTGATCAGCATTAAGTCATTGTTAAATATGAAGATGGATTACGTTGAATTTGTGATGTTAGCAAACCAAAACCATAAGGAAAATGGCCACGCATATTTGATGAATAGTATCCTAAATGATATGTTTAATATTACTTTAGACATTATACGTGGAAATGCGATGTTTTCATCGCGTGTAAACGTAAAATCCCGTGAATATAATATCTTTGCTTCTTCTACTAGACCGAGTTTATTTTTTATGCACTCAGATTGTGCGCCAGACAGAAAGACAAGTGACCGGCTTCAACTCAACAGAGTGATAAATATGAAGAGTGACGAAAAGCAATATGACAACAAAAAATCATTAACAAACTTTCCACTTTCACCGTCTCACAAGGCTCTATGTATTAGTGGCACACCGAACGAGTGTAAATATTATCAGAAATCCTGTCGTCGTCTATCAGATGTTAAAACTCATAAAAGAATCCGCACAAGAGAAGCACCTTACCCTTGTAAATATATGTGAGAAATCATTTCCTCCTCCTTCTGCAATTAGAAGGCATGAAAGAAATGCACAATGGCTAGAAGACTTACAAATGCAAATATTGTGGGAAATTCTTTCCCCATCCACCAGCTCTTAAAACCCATGAAAGAATACGAACTGGTAAAAGAAAAAGCCTTACTAGTTTATATATATTCTTATAATTTTTTTACAGGGTGTTTACAAACTCTGCGTATAAATTTTTAGGGGTGATAGAGGACCTTAGTTTTAATTTATTTTACCATATAAATCCTTGATACATAAAAAAAAATTGTCAAACATTATACAAAAAACGGTTGTCTGAGTCTTCCTCATAATATTGACTCTCTCATTAATGTATTTCCAGAAAACGGAGAAGTTAGTAAACTTCGTACTGATGGTCACAACGTTTTTAATAACCAAATACTACATCTTTGTAAAATTACAATAGGTATTCTAACGGTTGTGAAAAAACATTGGGTAAAAACGTTGTGAGCATCAGTATTGGCTGCGAACGTAGGATCCTTCCATTTTTAAACCAAAAAATAGATGATTGTTTAGGATAAAAATTCGTTCTAATAACTATTAAGAGAGAATGTTATATGGGATTGGTGTTCTGTGTTATAAAAGCAGTATTTAAACTACTGTGAATCCTACTTAGCTCAGTTCAAGTAATGCCACAAGGGAAAGTAGCGAATAAAGTTTTCTAATTTCTCCGTTTTCTAGAAATACATTAACGAGAGGGGCAATATTATGAAGACGTCTCAGACAGCCATTGTTTGGCAATTTTTTTTATGTATCAAGGATTCTGTTTCGACTCCCAGTTTATTGGCAAAATCTATTCAAAATAAGGTCCTCTCTACCCCTAAAAATTTGTACACACAGTTCTTAATCACCATGTATATTCCTTATAATGCTAAAAAACGTGAAAGAATTCACACAGAAGAGAAGTTTTACCAGAGTCTTTCTATCCCCTGGTCTGTGCACAGCTATTGTTCTCTAGGTTAAAGTTTGATCCGCAGACAATATTGTCCGCCAGATGGCGATAGCTGTGACTCTTTAGTGGGCTCTTAAGTAATTCTCCTTTACATAACGTGTAATGATTGAAATTAAACGAAATAAATTTAAAGTAATATACGTTTGATGAGTATACAAATTTTAGTAAATATATAAATAATGGTTGAAATTTGAAATGTTGTCTAGTTATTAGAAGAAAAGGCTGATCTTCATTTGTAGATTTTCACTTCATATAATAACTTGTCAACATCTCTCACATTTCTTCTTCTTCTTTTCAGCCTGAACGAATTTAATCGTGTGACTGATAAGTGGATAGAGAAAGTAAGCTTTTATTAATAACGGAAAAATACAAATGTCCATCCCCTAGGCAGGACTCGAACACGCGACCAAGCAACTCAGAAGTCAGCATGCTAGCCTCTTCGCCACCTAAGCAGTCTACATTTCATATTTCAACCACTTGGTGAATTCTTAAACAGATGCATTTTTTAAAGTTTATTTTATTTACTTTCCATCATTATAAATTATGTAAAGGAGTATTACCTCAATAAAACCTCAAAAAATAAAATGTAAATAAAAATTAATTGATAATAAATTTAATCAATGCTACAAAACTCTAATAATGTTATTACCATTAAACAAAAATTATTTTAAAAAATTAAAATTTTTATCAATTTAATGTTAATATATTTATAGTTACTGAATTATACTATTGTTTCTAAAAAATTTTAATGTGTTTAAGGAAGAAAAAATAATTTTTTCCATGGTTCTGTAGGAGAAGACTGTGCTATTCCTCGGTAAGAGTCGTCTTTAACGCCATCTATAGTGTGTCCTAGACAATAGCCCAACTGAATAGGACCTGTGCACAGAAAGACTATGGTTTTACGAATGTAAATATTGTAAGAAAAAAAATAATGCAATTATTATAAGGCATTAGAAATTATATACTGAAGTATCTGTTCTGTGATAAATTTCTTTTGATCGCTAGAACCATTAAAACTCGTGCAAGATTCACACAAAAAGAAAAATTGTTCATGTGTAAATATGTGTAAACATTTAAACATTTTTCTCATCTGTTAGAAATCTTCAGAGGAGTCATACTGGATAAAGGTGTATATTGTGAAAAATCTTTTTTATCTTTCAAAGAGCCTTAAAACTCATGAACAATTACATACGGGAGAGAAACCTTACTAATACGAAAATATGAATAAAATATATATGCTATAAATATTGTGATTTTTTTTTATTCTGAACAGATTAAAAATTATGATAAAATAGATAATGGCAGAGGCCTTATTTATGAATAAAAAATCTTTTTCACTATTAGAAGTTATATGAGAAATATTGTAAAAAAAAATCTTTTCAATCTGAGAACACTTTAAAAATTCATGATATTTAGACTTTCAATTTCCAATTTGATTTTTTCGTTGGAATCAAAGAAATAGAACGTTAGTCTTTGAGACATTGGTATTCTATTTTTTGATAATCTTTCAGAAGCTGAAGTCAAAATTTCAAAAATCTAAAATTTTGGCGCATGCACTAACACACACACACACACACACACACACACACACACACAGACACAGACACACACAAATCTATTTTAAAAACTTGGATGATAAAATTGGGTCACGATCTTACAAAATCTAACTACTGATGGCGAACTGTTACTAGAAATTGCAGTACTGCAAATAATAAAAGCAGTTTGCAGAATTAAAAATGCATTTTTCAGAATTCAAAATCTAGCCTGCGAAATAAAAAAAAAATGTAGTTATCTTTTATCCTTGCTATCCACGTTTTACCCCCTTTTAATCTCCCAAATTTTAACTTTCTGAAGGTCTCCTCAATTGGATTTAAAAATTCTACAAACTGCTTTTTTATTTTTCAAAATGCATTTTTAATTCAGCAAAATGCATTCCAGCATTCGAAAAAGTTGTAAAAACAAGAATATAACTCGTAAAACGATTTTCAGATATACTGAAAAGAGGACTATAAAAATTTGTTGTTTAATATCACAGTAATATTTTATATACAGCAGTGGCGAACGCTGCAAGTAAATTTACGTATTCGATTGCAGCGTTCACACGAATGTCTCCACACGCGCGAAATGAGAAATGAAATGCTCACACGTCTAAATATTTTAAATACTTAGGCATTTTGTAGGCAGCTGAAGTCGCCAATTAGGGCAGGTGAGTACGTAAAAAATTGCAAACTCAACATAATTTTGTTTAGTATTTGTATAACGTTTGTCATAGCTTCTCCCGTTCTCTACATTAAGAGCTACACAGGCCGTATACAACATGCATAAGATTACAACAGTCGCTAACAGTGGCCGAGCGTTGTCATGCTGAATGATTGCTTGGGGTGGCGGACGAACCCCATGCAGACGGGCACCCAATTTCTTCACCGTTTGCACATACCGTTCTGAGTTGACAGTGCCGCCTTGTTCCAAAAATTCAATGAGAATCACACAAGAACTGTCCCAAAAAATGGT
This sequence comes from Rhysida immarginata, assembly GCA_023313115.1. Lineage (NCBI taxonomy): Eukaryota > Metazoa > Arthropoda > Chilopoda > Scolopendromorpha > Scolopendridae > Rhysida > Rhysida immarginata. The sequence goes on from JAHWFO010062773.1 coordinate 16,957, forward strand.
GACCTTGACTTTACCAGCTGATGCCTGTGTTTTGAATTTCTGGGGACGGTGGGGAGGACGTATGCCGGTACTCCATGGACTGGCGTTTAGTCTCAGGCTCATAATGATGCGCCCAAGACTCATCCTCGGTGACGATGGCATGAAGTCGCATCTCCCTTTGCTTCGTATCGCGCCAGAAGTTGCTGACATATGTCCAAGCGGGTCTGTTTCATTGTGTCTGTCAGTTGACGAGGCACCCACCTGAAGCACATTTTCCTGAAATCCAGGTCGTCGTTGGCGATGTGATTCACAGTTCCAAGTGATATGCCAAGAATTTCCGCAATCGTCCTCTGCTTAATGCGACGATCACCACGAATCAGCTCATCAACTCGAGCTAGGTGTTGTGAACCGCCTGCAGACTTCGGGCGTCCAATGTGCTGCTTGTCGTGCAAAGACAACGCGGCTGGGTTGTTCGTCTGTACAGTCCGCACCCACCCCCGCACTGTGCTAATCTCCACGCACGCTTCCCCACAGGGAGAACATCTTCCTCTGTCAGAAACTCGATGACGGCGGGCTGCTTCAACCGCATGTTCATGGAGGTGGCCATGTTGCACGTGGTTGCGTCGCCTTTAGTAGCGCCGTCATGCGCCTGATACCCACAACTTACAGCTAGGGCGTCGGATTTCGTTTGTCTGTAACATGTTTAATATACATCAGGTACCTTAAAAGTTACGGACCAGGAGGCAAAAATTCTTGAACAAACCTCGTATATTATTAAGTAGCGGAACAATGGAGCTATTAATTCGTTTTATAATGTCCGTCCGTTCTCTTCATAATTTCTACAGTTTTTGAGATAGAAGGTTGAAATTCCGAATGTAGCTTACTATGGGCATGCCTACCTACACTGTGTAGTATGTTTTTGATTGGTACGCTGGGGTCGGAATTATGGGGATGGGAGTCAGAGGGGACAAAAGATCTATGTGAAGGAGTGAAATTCAGTATCCAAATTCCTCTAGACAAGATCTACATTACTATGAAGTTTAGGCCCAAATGTTCCAGTGGGATCGGAGTTGCGGGGATGGCAGTCACTTGGTCTTTAGAACTAAGGCAACCTAGGCATGTGATATTTCATTCGATCGGAAATGATGAGAAAGGAAAGAAGATACGAGCTTTTTTACATTTTCTACATACTACGTTCCAGAAAATCAATTTTTTGATTAAAAAACTTGGAGGGAGGTAAAAAGTGCAGATAAAGGGGTAAAAATAAATGACCGCAGGGTCTGCTACTTGTCTTACCTTTTCGGGGGGGGGGGTTAATTTCTTGTTAATGTATAAATGTATTTCTGTATCACAGCTAAGGCTCCTCTTTGGAATGTTTACAAGATTTTATTAAATATATCGAAAAAATCTCCTGTTTATTATAAATTTTGTCAACTATTTTTCACTTGTTACTATCTAGCCTAGCCTTGGTATTGGCCTAAACTGGAAAGCTTCGGCAATAAAAGATCAGTATCCGTATCGTTCTTTTGGATCTCCGTTTACCTTTTATACATTACGCAAAGTTGAAATTATGATCAGGAAATTAGAAAGCCCGGTTTGGTTTGGTTTGGTATGGTTTGTTTGGTATTAACGTCCCTTTCAACTGCCATGGTTATTTCAGGACGGCATATAGGAGCCGCAAATTTTGCCTCGCGAGGGTCCTTTAACGTGAAGCCGGCAAACGAGTACACGGGACCAACGGTTTTACTTCCCTTCCGCAGGAAGTGCGTGATCTCAGGATTTTCCCCCTGAAAAAATCCTCGCCGTCCTCGGCCGGGGTCGAACCCGCGTCCTCGGGCATCAGAGGCGATCACGCAACCCCTGAGCCACCGAGGACGATTAGAAAGCCCGAAAAACATTACATTTTATAAGTGGGTAGTCCTCGACATAAGCATATAAGTTGTGTCCTCAAACTATTTTTGGTTAATGAAATTTACATTACCGTAAAACAGTCATGATATCAATGGGAAAAAAATGAACAGTCTTAAGATTAATTTACATGTCTTAATTAACTTTATCTATAACTATTTGATTGGTTGAACCTGTTACGTTTTCTCTAATATTATATTTTTTTACCATTATCCTTTTTAGAATTTTGCATACAATCACCACTGTGGATTGTATTACATAACGGGCCTATTATTATTTCATGGTCCGTGCATATTACTGGTGGGATACCTTCTATTAATGTGTCCTGCTATCACTTTAAATATCGATTATTATTGATATTATTATTTTTTCGAAATCTCATGTAGACAGTGACCTTTCTCTTGCTTTAAAGTTCATTTGTGCAAAATTTCATGAAAATCGGAATAAACTGTGGATTTGTATAAGAAATAAACACAATATCACGTGATATTCAGCGGAGATCAAAAATAAAGATGGATGGAAAAGATGAAAAAGGCCCTCGAAGATTTCCTATGAAAGTTTTTTATAGGAGTGATTTGCGAGTGAACCCTCCCCCCCTCCTTGCAGTGAATGGAGTAGTCGCGGGGAAGTGACGACAGCGAGATCAGCTGACGGGAAGAGAGAGAACGTTCGTGACAGAATTACAGAAGGTGGCTTCGAGAAGGTTTCCAGCGAGAAAACAGAATTACAGAAGGCATATTTTATTGGCCTTCAGTGGATGGCAGTTTCCGCTCGTTAAACGATGGAGCCAACATCACTCGCAGTGGCTACGTTCACGTTATAGTGGCTACGTTCATTTTAGCCACTATAGTCCCCGTGAATTGATGAAAACTGACGTCCATCTCTCTGATTGGCCGGGTATGTCACGTGATAAAGAAGGGGTGTCTGCATGAGCGGTGGACGTGCGTATAAATGTGCACGCCGTCGTATAAATATCTAGTGGAAAGTGTATCCAAGATCTCCTGATGAACGTGGTACAGACGATGAAGAGCCATGACAATGACCTGGTGGCTGGAATACTGAATAACCTGACGGAAATGAAATGGCATACAAAGTATAGAAAACCGAGGCATATTCTTGATGTCAACTTCGAAGACATTGGCAACGTTTCCTTCCCGGATTATTGGAAGACGTGATACCACCCCTCCCCCTCCCCCTCTCTCACTCTTCTGGCAATCGTCAATCTTATTATTTTGTTTTTTCAGGCTTCTTGCATATTTCAGTGTATTTCATGTGGAATTTATTCCGGAAGGGTGAGAATCGTGTAAGCACTGCTTACGTCCCACCTAAACACTGTTCGATTGTCGATTGCCGTAAATATCCAAGGTGATCTAGAACAAGGTGGGGGTCAGTTTGCCGGAAGTGGTAAAAATTGCCTTACTGCGCAAGCGTATTTTGACGTCACGGGATGACATCGAAACCAATACCTGAAATCGAAACCTCAACAGAAACTCAAACATGGCGGTAATGAAAGCAGTCGTGTGATAGCGACACTTTACGACTCGTTCATTTCCTTCACAATTCTCATTCTTTATACTATATATTTTAATTAAATAATAATAAGGAGGGGCTTACGTAATTTATAATTATTGTAAAATGTACTTACGTATTATCTTTTTAATGTGAACACAGGGTTAATGTTAACTATCCGCACATCGCGGATGACTGATCATGCGACCAAGGTAAGTGAAATTTATTGTGACTAAATAGAAAAAGAGTTATATATCAGCTCGTTAGAAGGGGAGGTGGTGTCTTTAAAATATAAAATCATTTACCTTGGTCTCATGATCAGTCATCGCTGACGTGCGGATAGTTAAGCGAACACAGAGACAAGGACGATAACGTATTTCTCGTTATCATTAGGCCTAGTTATCAATCCTCGTTAAGATTTCGAAATTGATTCGTCGGAACCGTTGGCAGTTAGGAGACAGAGATACTAATTTCGATATTATTTCATAATAACTTTATTTATGCAGGCATTTATTTCTTACATTAGTATTAGGAAATATTAATTTATAAAATAGTAAGTTTACAAATAAACGTTTCTTCAGAAATACAACGTAAGAGTTTTGTTTTTACGTGAAAACGTTTTCTTTTGTGACCAGAATAATGGCTACCGCACACAGCCGGAAGTAAGGCTATAAGTCATCTAGTGACGTCACAATACGCATGCGCGTTAAGCACTTCTGACAAACTGGACCTACCTGTTATTCTAGATTACCTTGGTAAATATCTAGTTTCACGTCTATAGTTTGCATTTTCATTCATAAATCCTTAAAATTTACTTGTGCAAGCTGCCTTCTTGAATTCGAATAAATTGGGAAGGTCGTAAAATCTCGACTAGATTAAAGTTATCAACAAGAGGAATTCACTGTTGATTTTATAATGTTTCCTTTTTGATATGATAAATAAAGTTATTTGAAATATTTACACTGCAATGAATATACAAATTAATTAATATTGACTTGTATATTCATTGACATGGTATAGCAAAATTAAACTATACTTTATTAAAGTAAAGTATAAAGCAATTTTTTTTATTCAATGATTTTATGAACTACGTTTATGAACAGCATTTCCTGACTTGGAATCATTGCAAAACCAAGCTGTATTTCCAGAGAAATTTTGTGCGATGTGCATGTTTGATGATACAATTCTAAGCATTTTAGAATACTGCAAGCAAAGCGGGATCGATAGCAGCATGAACCCTTTCTTTCGCGCTCCTGTAATAGTTCTGCTTCGATGCTTACCCATGTAGTGAAGTTGGTCTGGCCATACTTCAGAATAGCGTGCTCCAATTCTTTAAGCGATCCAAATGTCTGACCCACAGAAAACACGGCGATGCTTGCTAACACGATCGTGAAGGTGCCATCGCCACGGCATTATTTTCCCTTTCCAAGGTTATCTAGATAAAAATAGACATCTTTATCACGTGACATTCCCAGCCATTCAGAGAAATTGGACGTGAGTCTTCATAAATTCACGAGGACGTGAACGGAGCCACTGTGAATATCGCAAGGCAAGGTTCTGGAGTTTTGTTAAATGAAAATTATGATATTAAACGACGGAGAAACAACGTTCGCAGCGAGGGGAAATATGAGTCTAGTACCGTTATCAATTTCCTGAAACTTATCTGCGTGCAAGGAAACCAATTAACAGTAAATTTTATTTATGATTCTGGACTGAACTGTTCTCACGATAATTTCTCTCTCTCTCTCTCTCTGTTTAAAGCAAAGGTTTAAGTGGATGCATCAGTTCTAGTGAAGAAGATTTACCTACCAGCATTAATGAGAATAAATATTCCCGCCTACGGTTCGTATCATGAGAAGAGAAACATGAACCATAGAGTTGACGGTAATACGAATTTTTCTAACCAAGTATGGAACCCATTAAGCTATGTCATTGCGAGTTCCTTTCTGCCTATTATCGTATGGATACGATTCAAGATTAAAGATTGTGCCCGAGTTTTCGAGGAGCTGGGTTTTCTTCAAAGGCATAAGTTCGCCGAGGGAATCTTCCCTTTCGGTTTGTCAGCGTACCTGGTTGACGGTACAGGCTGTTTCTGCCATTGTGAATTATTATTACTAAAAAAATTTATTTTTTTTGTCCGCAGAAAACGCATTGTTGCATGAATTGTATGAAAATGAGTTTCGCGTGGTAAATTTTGAAAACCATTGTTGTAGCCGTTGGTTTAACGGATTTTATTCAAGCTTAATCCACGGCCATAAAATTTTTAAGATAAATAAGTCATTTGTCGTGTTCAGCAACAAATATTTAGCATTAGCTGACAGTTTTGTTAGGTTGTATGATCGTTAAAATACATTGTTAAGTTTGGGCTGTAGCCAAATTCAAGCAATAGAGGGGGCAAAAATCGACTCTTCAGTTAATACAGCAATCCAATTGTTAACTCCAACAACGGAATTTGCGCGAGTGCACAGACCAGAGGATTAAAAGACCATGCCACGGTCTATAGATATTCCTGGTCATCGAGCTTCGGCCATTTTCCATTGTTTCGAGAAGCTAAGGAAAACAGATCGCGCCAGGTGCCGCATAGATCGCACTAAGGCCGACCGCAACTTGCGATAGAGATTTTCATTGAAACTGAATATGAAAGTAAAGTTTCTATCTGCCGATAGGGCGGCACTACAGGCGCAGTTAGGCCGATTGTACATGCAGCGCCAGTTTTCAATAGAGTTCCCGCTCTACCGGGAGCTAGGAACTTTAGCTTCATTTTAACAATGGAGCTCGATGACCATGAATATCTATAGACCGTGCCTTAGCCCACAAGAAATGACATAGCCTACCCACTTTTCCTTCTTGCATTGTTTTCGTGTCCTCTCTCTTCTACTGTTACAGATAGTGGAGCGAAAGCAGTGACTCTATAGGGAAAACCAGGAAATCACAAAAATATTTCACTTCACGCCGTGATTTCATACCTTATTTTCGTATCTGCCGTAAAACAAGACCCGTGAAAAATCGAGGTCGCCAGTTGGGTGGGTTACATATCAGTTGCTTAGGCTCAGAAAGAATTTTCTTAGAGGTTGGAGTGTTTGGGAGTGTTAATTCCGGCACGTAGCGCCAAGAATGAATTACTTTTGTGATTTCCTGGTTTTCCCTATAGAGGCACTGCTTTCGCTCCACTGTCTGTAACAATAGAAGAGAGTGGACACGAAAACAATACGAGAAGGATAAGTGGGCAGGCTATCTTACTTTTTGTGGGCTAAGGACCGTGCTATTACTAAAAAAAATTATTTTTTTTGTCCGCAAAAAACGCATTGTTGCATGAATTGTTGCATGAAAATGAGTTTCGCGTGGTAAATTTTGTATACCATTGCCATGACCTCCTTTATTATTACAGACCTGTTTTACTGAATAATTTCCATTGTTACTTTTGGCATTTCTCAATTTTGCCATGGCGCTGTTTAACCTCCCTTTTGTTACCAACTGAGATAAACAAAATGTAGTGCAAACAAAATAAAAAAAAATACATAAGTATTAAAAAATATTTTGCATAGAATCTTTTATTTTAAGAGGGAGTTAAATAGCGAATAAAAAGAAACCTAAATTTGGTTAATGAAATGAATGCTTATTTAGTTTGTTTTTAACGTCACTGAAAAGTCACCTGACCATCTTAGTCCAAGCAACAATGTATCCTACATTGTTGGAAACATTCAGACAGGGAAGTTAAACAGCGCCATGGCAAAATTGAGAAATGCCAAAAGCAACAATGGAAATTATTCAGTAAAACAGGTCTGTAATAATAAAGGAGGTCATGCCATTGCTCACAACAGTGCTCATAACTTCCTGAGTATTGGCGAAAATACGAATGATTATGATTAATATTGTCAAATGTCAATTACACTTACTGTCTTTTTTTAAGTTTTGACAGACTGCGGATATTCCGCTGCATCCCGCATACTACCTGCATTTTGACCAGGATAAACGTTTAATATAAATATAAGTCGTTAATTATTCGAAACCAGATAATTTAATCGACATTGTAAAAATTATTTTCATTCAAACTTTCAAATATTGGAACTTTTGGAAAATAAAATGCCTAATTAAGGATTATTTCGATAAAATAATTTATGTATTTTATATTTCTGTTATAATATTCAGAGTTGAACCATGGAAGAATAGATGGAAGTGCCTCTCGCCGAAAAAAGCGTCATGCGAGATAGGACGAGATATCATGTTGTCCGCCAGAGTGCCACGAAATCCCAATGTTTGTTTTCATTGAGCGAGAATCTTGTTTGTATCTAAATGCTGTAATAATATAATAAATATTTAATTTTGTGCGTTAAATAACTGAAACAATGATATTTTGAAGAAATTTTGTTCATTATTGCTCTTTCTCTCAGTCGAAATGTCTAGAACTTAACAATTAATTTCACGGAAACCCCTGCACCATTTAAATCAATTTTTAAAAAAAATAATTCCAAATCATTTTCCTACCATTTTAAAAAAAGTGCTCCTAAGCCGGGCCCATATTAAATTTGAAAAGGGTCATTAAAATGAAAGGAGAAAATAAGCATTGAATGAAAGAAAAGCATTTATTTCCTATAAAAACGATCATAAAATGCAAATTCAAAATGTTTAATGAAATATCAAGTGTTCAATTATTTCAACGATATCTGTAATTCTAAAATGATAAAAAGATCATAGGGGTTGTAAGCGCAATTATGTAAGTCGCCAGGTGCGCTGCGATAGCAGCAAGTGACACATTCAGTCGCATTTTAGCATTGGAAATGCTGCAAGAGGCGCTTCCTTGTATTCTTCCATGGTCGAACTAATCCTCAGGATTCAAAATCTTGCGTGCCCGTACACTATATCATACTAAGATAAACTAATTTCTAAGCTATTGGGTTCATACCCCACTCATATGTCTTACCTTCTCGAATAAGTTTCATATTAATATTCACCTTTACCCTTACCGTAATTACAGCCACCTCTTCTATATGATTCACAATCTGGATAGGGTTAGAGCTAAACTTAATATCAATAATTCCAATTTTAGCATTTAATTCTAAAAGTGATACACCTATAAAATACTTCATAACTCAGGCTTTAGCGTCTTCAATGCTCTTAATAGGAGTATTATTGCCTTCATTACCTTACATATGACCATACCTAGCACTATCACAAATCATTCTACTAGCAGCACTGCTAATAAAGTTAGGGGCTGCTCCCCTCCACTTCTGACTACCATCAATCATAGATAATTCCAATTGAACCAACTGCTTGGTCACCTGACAAAAAAATCGCATCTTTATTTTTAATTTTGAGTCTATCTAACGAAATATTAATAGGATCTGCACTTCTATCAGGCTTTATTGGTGCCATAGGAGGATACAATCAAACAAGACTACGAAAATTACTAGCACATTCCTCTATCGGACATATATGATGAATAAAGGGCTCGGTGCAATAAGGACCTAACCCACAGAAAGAAGTCTTTCAGAAAAGTGATATTATATTGTTTAAAAATCTGTAAATCTGTATGGTTGATGTTTTGGTTTACTGTGATTGCCGTTTACTTGTGCAATTGTTACTGAAACATATTGTAAATGGATTTTACAAGCAGTAATTATTACATTTAGTAAGAACTTCTTCCTGTGGGTTAGGTCCTTATTGCCCCAAGCCCTTCAAATATCCAAACAGGATGGCCTATTTACCACTAGTTAGTATTACCATAGTCTTTTAACCCCCTGGTCTGTGCACAGGCATTGAATTCCATTGTTTTAGTCTAACAATTGGATTGCTATATTTACTGAAGTGTCGTTTTTTTGCCCCCTCTCTTGAATGAATTTGGCTACAGTTCAAATATAACAATGCATTTTAACGATCGTACAACGTAACAAAACTGTCAGCTACTATTACGTGTTCAGCAACAAAACATAACATTGCCGTAAATACAGCAATCCAATTGTTGGACTAAAACAATGGAATTCAATGCCTGAGCCAATGACGTATATTAAAGATAGACTCCGAATCCCATTGTTGCAACTTGAAGCAAATTAGGAAGCTCCATGCCCAGAACTGTCATGGCTGAAAGTTGAGTGAAGATGATGCAAAACACATGGCTAAACACGAGAGTAGCTGATTAATAATTCTTTCACACGCCGATCACGAACTGATAAGTTTATCTTTTCGTTTACTTTGTATTTGAAGTATTTTATTATATTTTATAAACAATTTTTCGATCATGATTTCAGTTTCAATTTCGTTTCGATTGTCTTTCAGTAACGTATTTTCATTTTAGTTACGTATTTTTCATTTATTTTTGTGGAAAATGATTCCTGATCCTTTTTCTTGTTTGTTTGTACAGTTCTACGCAGAACAACTCTGAATAATGGTTTTGAATTAATAATTCCTCGGGCCCAAAATCTTCAAAAACAAAGCAGCCAGACAGCTAATTACTCTACGGCTCACTCCTGCCCAGAACTGTCATGGCTCAATTTGCTTCACTTTTTGCCGTTGTTAACAATAGGATTCGGAGTCTATCTTTAATATACGTCATTGGCCTGAGCACAGACCAGGGGATTAAAAGACTATGGTATTACCACGGTCTATAGATATTCATGGTCATCGAGCTTCGGCCATTTTCCATTGTTTCGAGAAGCTAAGGAAAAAAGATCGCGCCAGGTGCCGCATAGTTCGCACTATTTCGACCGCAACCAGCGATAGAGATTTTCATTGAAACTGAATACGAAAGTAAAGTTTCTTTCTGCCGACAGGGTGGCGCTGCAGGCGCAGTTGGGTAGATTGTACATGCAGCGCCACTTTTCAATAGAGTTCCCGCCCTACCGGGAGCTAGAAACTTTAGCTTCGTTTTAACCACAGCCTACTATATAGATAACAGCCTGTTCAATCGACAGTTTCCAAGTTTCACCACAGTAAAGGAGGAGGGCACTTTTAAGTAGGGTGAAGAAAGCCTTTTTAGCATTGAAAAAGCCTTACCACTGCTACCATTCTATTGTTCTCTACTGGTTAGCCTACAAACAGACTGCATATTTATATACAGGGTGTTTTTGAATTGAGTACAGATTTTTTGGGAGATGATAGAAGAGGTCCTTAGAAGTATTTTTTGTCATATGAACATGGGGTCCCCGCAGCTCCGTTTACAATACTGCATTGAACAATCAAATGACACCGGGACGCAGTATGCGTTGGTAGGCCTAGATTATTTTATTTTTAAAAATTAACACAAGCAATCTACTGTATGATTTTTTAAAACAAATCTTTACCTACTGCTTTCCCAGAATGCGATTAGTTCATTTACATATGGACTAATCGTATTTTACAAAGGGGTTGGATACCATGGAATCTCCTTGACGAAGTTTGTCCTAAGACTTTTCAACAAACAAGCACGTGCACCTTGAAATTTCTTTGCAAACAATTACTTTAAAAGTTATTACATGAATAATGAATTTTGGAGGAATAAATAATAGGGTAGATAAAACTATGCATACCGTTAAAATTTGATAGAATTCCAACGAGTAGTTTCCGAGTTACGCAGTCAACATCGTAACACGTGATGGTTAGTACTCGTTTTCAAAGGCGGGTTTTCAAAGACAGGTTTTCAATGCTTACGAAATTGGCATGCCAACAGAGGTAAGATATTAAATGATAAAAAAGTTCTATTTTAATCATATCTTGGAAAAGAAAGACTCTACTTTATCTCAAAATAAACTGGTTGTCTGTTTTTATTATCGACTTCAGTTGACGCGTTGTCTGCGTGTCCGTAGGTATACGTTGCATGTGTCCGTATCCGTTCACGCAAGCCCCGTTTTCATAGCTACTTTGTGTGCGATTATGCGTTTTATTAGAAAATAGATAAAATGAATATGCTTGAAAATATCGATGTAAATATTCTGTTACTGGCATTATATAGGAGATGTAAACGAAGACGAAGAAGTAAAAGACGATGATGGGTTGGCCCTTTACTTCAAACTCGAACGAGTGAGGGCGAGTTTAGTAATCTACTACATGAAGCGAGACTCCACGATCGAGACTCCTTTCAAAATTACCTTGGGATGTCTCCTGAGGTGTAAGATTGTGGAGCCAAGATTGTACAGATTTAATATTCCGTGTCTTTATATCGAGAATTTTTTGAATCATAAACAACAGGATATGTTTGTACTTCTAAAATTATAAACGGATATATAGGGTGAATACAAAAGTCTGAACCCCCCCTTTTATTTTTTGAACCGAAGCAGATATGTCAATTTTGATGAATCCAATGAATAGGAAGTTGTGGATGGCCTATCCCATGGTGCACTTTTCATCATCCCAAATATGCAAATTAGGACACATTCAAAATTTATCTCAAAAACCGTAAGGGATAGAGAAAAAAACCCAATTGCAAACTTGTTCACATTAAAAAAACAAACAAAACAAAAAAATCATCCAAATCGGACCAACCAATCACTCACAATCACGTGGTGAACTGTTTGTAGCTTACAAACAGTCACACTGCATAAACAAGTTACTTCAAACAGTTTAAAAAAAAGTTAATCAACAAAATGCTCGATGTGACGACCGTGGGCATCATAACACAATTGGGCACGGAACCTAACTGACGCCAAAACATCGGCAAGCGTGGATGGTGTCACTCCTCGGCACGCTTCCTGGATTCGTTGAACCAGATCCTCCAGTGAGACGGGCTGCGTAGCCTAAACCTTGTCCTTCAGGTATCCCCACAAGAAAAAGTCAAGTGGTGTAAAATCAGGGGAGTGGGGTGGCCAACGAACTGGTCCTCCTCGGCCAATCCATTGTTGTCCAAACGTCTCACTTAGACGCTCGCGAACGACCAACCCGTAATGTGGAGGATCATCCTGCTGAAACCACGTGCGCTGGTACGAGGCCAATGGCAAATTGTCAATAAAGTCTGTGACTACCACGTTGAGAATTTCAGCCCGGTAGCGTTCTGCAGTCAGTGTTCCATCGTAAAAATACGGTCCAACCACAGTGTCATTGTACAATCCACACCACACATTGATTCTCCAGTTCACTTGATGAGTTGCTTCTCGCAGACATCGTGGGTTTTCGTCTGCCCAATGATGATGGTTGTGCCTGTTGATAACTCCCTCCCTGGTGAACTGGGCTTCATCTGTCCACAACACCTCATGAATGAATTTTTGATTATCATCCAGGCAGGTAAGTAACCAGTTGCAAAAGGCGGCCCTAGCAACATAATCCAATGGCAGTAACTCCTGGTGACAATGAATATGGTATGGGTGAAAATTATGTGCATGTAGAATGTTGAGAACAGTTCTCTGATGGTACACAACATCTGCAGCAATTGCTCTGCTGCTTGTGTGGGGATTTGCAGCAACTGCAGCCAGAACTAGTGTTGTTGTATCCTCGTCGCCTTGTGCCCTTGGTCGTCCTCGTTCTGCATTAACATTCCCTGTAGCCTCGAATCTTTGAATAATGTGACGCATTGTTTGAAGAGATGGATGGCGTTCGTTAGGGTATCTGTCTCGATACAACCTAACTGCAGCATGTAGGTTTCTCCTTGCCTCTCCGAAGCAGAAGATCATGTTGACCATTTCCGGAACAGTGTAGCTTGCCATCCTGGAATTGTTCTGTCTTCTGTGTGCTAAAACATGCCTTTTATTTGCTTTTCCGCAAGAAAGTGAATGTGAGTATGGTAATTTATGTTAATTTTTTGATTTGCATGCTTTACATGGTGGAAACATCAACATTCAGTTTTCCTTGTGCAGTGTGACTTTTTGTAAGCTACAAACAATTCACCACGTGATTGTAGGTGATTGGTTGGTCCGATTTGGATGATTTTTTTTTTATTTTGTTTGTTTTTTTATGCTGAACAAGTTTGCAATTGGGTTTTTTTTCTCTATCCCTTACGGTTTTTGAGATAAATTTTGAATGTGTCCTAATTTGCATATTTGGGATGATGAAAGCCACCCACAACTTCCTATTCATTGGATTCCACAAAATTGACATATCTGCTTCGGTTCAAAAAATAAAATGGGGTTTCACCTGTATATTTAGAGAAGGACGAGACACAAGAGCCCTGGAATACAATAAATAATAGTTATTAATTAAAAATACAAAATGAATAAAAAATAAGATATAATAAACAAAAATAATTAATCAAAATCAAAATAATTAATCAAAATACTTCTAGAATTACATCTGTAGAAGCTCGTCTTCGCACATTTGTTGTGGGAGTCGTCATTTTCATAAACGATTGAAAGCTGTTTGATTGGTGGATTTTGTCATGTGATCCGTTTAACGCATCCGTACGGATTGAAAAGTTGACTCCGAGGGAACTCTGGTGCGTGAGCGATCCGTTGATATGCGACGAGATCTGATTGGTTGACCTTCAAAGGCATACGTACGCATACGCAGACAACGCGTCTTTAAAAACCTGCGTTTATGATGTTGAATACGTAACTCGGAAACTACTCATTGGAATTCCATTTTAACGGTATACGCAGTTTTATCTACCCTATTATTCGTCCATAATTCATTATCCTAAGCGTTGCAGAACCTGAGTTATTAACATGTTGATCTTGGTGGCGCCATTTTTATTTCTGTTCATATCTCAGTTAGCGTAGAAATTCGGACCCATGTTCATATGAACTTTTTTGCTTAGGATCACCCATACTATCTCCCCTAAAAGTTTGTACATTTAATTTTGAATCACCCTTTATATGATGTGCCCAAATGAAAAGGAGACTTTCACTGTAGCGCCGTTCTTTTTAATCGAAGTTGATAAATATGTTTGTCGATAGATGTAGCGTCATTCCGGCTCTCCACGTCCAAAAACAGCTCACTCTGCCATGAAGGCCGGAAAAGTGACGCTCACTTTCTTTTTCGACGAAGAAGGGCCCATACTCCTCGACTGGCTAGAATGGGGTGAAACAGTTAACGCTGAACGGTACTGCTGAAGCCGAAACGGGCCATCGAAAACAAGCGCAGAGAGAAGCTCTCAATGGATAGTACTGATCCAGAACAACGCTAAGCCACTTGTGGCCAAGAAGACCCTCCGCCTGCTGGAAACATTTCGATGGGAAGTTTTCATATATCCTCCGTACAGCCCCGACATCTCCCCATGTGACTCCCATATTTTCGATCCCTCAAAAAAAATCACTGTCAGATCACCTGCGACAAGGAAATGCAGAACGCCGTGGAAAAAGTATCCGTATGCAAACCAGGAGTTTCAACACTGAAGCCATCATTTGCTTCTTACGCTCCGAGATCAGTACATCATTATCAAAGGTAATTATGTGTAGGCGTCATGTTACACATTAATTATGCGTTCAAATATTTTGTACTTAAAATATTCTGTTAGATATAATCGTAGTCTCCTTTTCATTTGGGCACACCTTATAAAATTAAATATATTAATTAAACCTAGATTTTATAAATTTGTTTGATTTTCTTTTACTTTGTGTAAATTTTGTAAATTTATTTATCAGGAAATCACAAAAGTTCTTGCTGTTTTTATGTTGCCATAAAAAGAAATGATAGAAGATATGCAAATGAGTGTACAGTGTGGTCCAAAATCTGTCAGGGGGGAGCAGGAAGGTTAGCTTGTAAATACATGGCTGTTGGGCATTCACATCAATCACATCTCGTGCAGAAGTGAAGACAAATCAAGGTATCGAAGGAGATGGTTAGGTGTTGTTTGCTTTATGACTTCAAGGTGGGCTTGTCAGCGGCAGCATCAAGTCGCCGAAAGTGTCTTGCGTTTGGGGATGATACTGTGAATGCAAGGCATTAGTTCCAGAAATTCAGGTCGGGAGAATTTGCCATTTCTGATGAACCCCGCAGTGGTCGACCACAAACCTTAGATGACCAGGCCCTGAAAACGCCCATAGAGGAGGACAGAAGTTTAACATGTGGTGAACTTGCCAGACGGTATCAGGTGTCTGATGAAACTGTTAGACGTCACCTGCACAGCCTATGAAAGACGTATAAGTTGAGCAAATGGGTACCGCACACATTGTCTGAATCCAACATGAATCAACGAGTGACAGCCTGCATGTCGTTGCTTTCTCGACATCGTAACGCACCCATATTTAATCGTATACTTACCAGTGACGAAAAATGGGTCCTGTATGGCTGTCACACACAGACACCATGCTTCACATTTCAAAGCCACTCCTACACCCACGCAAGATCATGCTCTGTGTCTGGTCGACTAGACGCCAAATGGTTCACTACGAGCTGCTATCAACTGGCCAAACCATCACTGGGACCTGTACTCCCAGCAGTTGGAACGTGTGCAACAGGCATTGTAGCAGAAGGAGCCAGCAGTGGTGAATCGCAAATGGGTACTCATCCTTCATGACAATGCCCGGCCACATGTGGCGCGGGTGGCCAGGGAAACCATAGAGCGGCTTGGCTGAGAAACATTGTGTCATCAACCTTACTCACCTTTTCCATTCTCTGGACAACCATCTTCGTGGAAAATCCTACACCAATGATACAGATCTGCGAAAGGCACTCACGGACTTCTTTGAGTCCAAGACTGGCAAGTTTTACAGTCAGGAGATTGATCAACTGGAGACACCTTGGCAGAAGGTGCTAGATGCCAATGGGGATTATTTTGGGGACTAGCGATACGCTACTTTTTGTGTACATCATTTTGTTTTCCGGAATTAAAAACGGCAAGAACTTTTGTAGTTACCTGGTATGTATGTGAATAAATTATTTATTATTATAAATATCATTTACAAATGTATGTTTTGAAGAATTTTGAAGAAGTATATTACAAATTACTTTGGAAATACGTATTTATAAAATTAATTTAGCTCATAAAAGGTTTTAAAAAAATTGAAGTTTGCTAGTACTTTTTATTTACAGTCTTCAATTGTTGAGCAATGGCAAAAGCTGTCAGACAAAAAAGTACAGGTTAAAGGCGGTAAATTGTCCACTTTATTCTTAGGATTTAAAGATGATACCCATTCTAGAAGCTTCTTAAATCAGCATCTGATGTGGAGATATAGGAAGAGCCAGAGAAGGGCCAAACATTAAATTGATCATAACTTAAACTATTTTTTGCGTTTGTCCAAGAAGAGGGAAAATAACTAAGCGTGTTCAATTAAATTTCCCCAGTTTCAATGTAGGACAATATTGCAATAAACTTTTAACAATATTTGAAAACTAAAACTGGATATTTAATTGGATACGCTTAGTTATTTGCATCTGACGAGACCCTTTAAATATTTTCTTCACTTTTCTGATCCGTGGTATGACACTAGCACTGTTTCTTTAATCACTATGTCTTGTATGTCTTCGTTGAAAATTTAAACATTAAACCTTTTCCATTTAGTGCGTTCTCTCATGGCGTATCAATTTCAAATAAGTAGGAAAAGTTTTTTCACAAGATTTACATTTGCGAATTATCATTCCCATATGCGTTTTCTCATGATTTCTAGCATTATAAGAATGTGAAAAAGTTTTTTCACAGTAGTTACATTTGTAAGGTCTTGCTTCGGTGTGAATCTTCTCATGAACATTCATATAAGATTCACAAGAAAAAGATTTTTCACAGTATTTGCACTTGTAAGGCCTCTCTCTAGCATGTGCTCGTGCCTCGTGCTTTTGAACTTCTGAAGGACATGTAAAAGATTTTATACAATATTTACACGGGTAAGGTCTTATTCCAGTATGTGTTGTCTCATGCTTTTTACAATGGGAATAATAACTAAAAGATTTTTCACAATAACTGCATTTGTATGGTCTTATTCTTGTGTGGGATCTCTCGTGCCTGTTAAGATCTGATGCATACGGAAAGGATTTCGTGCAATATTTACACACGTGAACACGGCCTACAATAGATAGTGGCTTGTGACGTTGTAAAAGTGGGGTGTCAGTAAAGGAATTTTTCTTACTGAACTCGCTTTCGACACCATAAGACATTTTATGACTCTTCATATTCAGCGTTTCGCGGCTTTTAAACTGCTCCTTGGTTTTTTGTTTAGTGGGAACGTCTGAATACACAAGGAATAAATTTGGCCTATTAAAAGAAGTAAAAATTTTATATTCGCAGTCTAAATATATTTGTGATTTAAATGCCGCAGTTCCACTTATAATGTCTAAAATAATGCAAAATATATCATTCAGGATATCGTTCTTCAGATACGACGATTTACAGGTAATCAATCTCTTTAAATAATGTTCACTTGTTCCCTTGTAACGTGCACTATAAGGGGATGTATTATTTTGATATACAAGTATTACTCTCGATTCCTTAGAAAAAAGACGGATTTGGAATTCTCTAGTGTCTTCGTTTGTTTCCCACGAAATAAGCACTTTTCCTGCGAACATCTCTAAGATAAACGAAAGCAAACCTTCCAGGACAAGCCCACAACTCTTGTAAGGAAATCGTCCAAAACTGTCATTACTTTCCATTCTGTAAGGAGTGGATTTATTTTGGCGGGGAATAATAAAATCATGAAACACCTGAAAGTAAAAGTTATATTATTTATAAGTCAATGGTAATTAAATACCGTGATGAAAATATTTAATGAAAAGAACAGGTCCATATTTGAATATATAGTTTAAAAGATACCGAGTCACTTGGTTATTTTTATAACATCAAATGTTTAATTAATCTCTTTTACTGACTAAACTAATTAATATGTTCACTGTTATTTCTTATTCGAAGTTATGAATGAAAGAGAGATTTCAAAAAAAATAAAATAATAATAATAATAATAATAATAATAATAATAATAATAATAATAATTAGGGTAATACTAAAATTATAAATCACAAGTTCAAAGTGGGACAACAGAAAAATCATAACATGAGAAGAAATCCAAGGCAAGTAGAGTATAAGCATAATAGTAAGATCTAATCCCTTTTACTATTATGGTATAAGGTATGCTCGATCAGTGCCTTCCAGGCTCTGGCTGACGTCATCGATGCTCCCGCCAGCTGCTGAACATCGGGAAAAACGGCCCGTTTGAGCCACTGTGTCACGTAGAATTTGTAGCACAGTGGAAAGTTTCTTAAACTACTAAAGAAAGGACAGCGATGTAGCCACATTATTAATTTTATTAAAAATAACAAATTAAATACTATACAAAAATAGAAGAAAGATTAATGTAAAGACATTAGAGTTCCCAAAAAGGGAGAGAACGTATCCTCTGACACGAGGATTTAGATTCATCGAGCGAAAGGCTCTTACACAATACAAAGGTCAATTCAAACAGCAAGATTCGAGAAAGATACCGAGTCACTTACGGTAAAATATCAGTGGCACTCGGCAAAACAGTATAGATAATGGAAATCTCCACACTGATTACTATGGCACAAAGACATGGGGAAAATTGAAAGGGCTTAAGGCCCTTCTAACGAAAGGTACATAACTCATGCGTTATAAATATAATGTTCCTGGAATTGGCTCCTTGAGGCGGGGGAGAATGGGTGCTGCAACACGGGACTTCCTTCCCTGGAAGGCAGCGAGGCTATGCGTTTATTGACAGGGATAGCTTATGCTGATCCTGCAATGAAATAAAAGCACATAATTAACTGGGCGCGCACGAGACACAGCGCGGGAGAATTAGCGACAGTAACTATTTGAGGAGAGCAAGTAGCTAAAATTATACAGGGTGAATACAAAAGTCTGAACCCCCCTTTTATTTTTTGAACCGAAGCAGATATGTCAATTTCAGGAATCCAATGAATAGGAAGTTGTGGGTGGCCTAACCCATGGTGCACTTTTCATCATCCCAAATATGCAAATTAGGACACATTCAAAATTTATCTCAAAAACCGTAAGGGATAGAGAAAAAAAACCCAATTGCAAACTTGTTCAGCATAAAAAAACAAACAAAATAAAAAAAAAATCATCCAAATCGGACCAACCAATCACCCACAATCACGTGGTGAACTGTTTGTAGCTTACAAAAAGTCACACTGCACAAGGAAAACTGAATGTTGATATTTCCACCATGTAAAGCATGCAAATCAAAAAATTAACATAAATTACCATATTCACATTCACTTTCATGCGGAAAAGCAAATAAAAGGCATGTTTCAGCACACAGAAGACAGAACAATTCCAGGATGGCAAGCTACACTGTTCCGGAAATGGTCAACATGATCTTCTGCTTGTAGGTGATTGGTTTGTCCGATTTGGATGATTTTTTTTTGTTTTGTTTGTTTTTTTATGCTGAACAAGTTTGCAATTGGGTTTTTTTCTCTATCCCTTACGGTTTTTGAGATAAATTTTGAATGTGTCCTAATTTGCATATTTGGGATGATGAAAAGTGCACCATGGGATAGGCCACCCACAACTATCTATTCATTGGTTTCATCAAAATTGACATATCTACTTCGGTTCAAAAAATAAAAGGGGCGTTCAGACTTTTGTATTCACCCTGCATGAGCCAGCTTACCTCTGTGAATTGTAGAAAGCGCCTAGGTCCTCTTGCATAAAAGCCTCGATTCCCCACGGCACAATCAAGGCCCAAGTTGTGGTCTCGGAATCCGAAGCTTCCTCGTCTGAGAGGCGGAAAGGCGGTGCGGTGGATATTGGCAATCCTCGAATGTGAACGATATTGCGGGTCACGTCACACAGGAAACCTCTTGCTTGTAGCCAGCGAGCTCGCCGAAGGTTCTCCACGCTTCTTGCGAAGGAGTCCGCTTAATCCTCTCTAGTGGGAAGGCGAGTCGTCTCGGCAGGCGTGGCAGCCAGATTTAGTGCGACGTCTAACACTAATTGTTGGGCTAGAGCTCCTGCTCGCGCCGGCTGGTCACTGGATACCTCGTGAGCTACTGAATGAGTGAAAACAGTAAAATGTTCATTACACAAAAAGTTTTACGAGCTTTGGTTGCTCGATTCAGAGTTCTCGGGAGCGAGCACAGTCAAAGAGTCGGGGACACGTTCACCAGAGAAAGTTCCAGAGCTCAACCATAAAAAAATCTCCGATTATTCAAAGTGTCGCATACCTTGGCGGTTCTCTGAACTGCCCGGCCGATGAGGAGTTCTCTTCTCTGATCTGCACTCGGTCGCTGGCTCATGCTTTTTTCTCTTTTTGCTGAGCCTCTCCCAAGTCTCAAAATTAGCGCCTTCATCGTGGTTTTTGGCTATAACATTTAATCAGTGTCGATGATTGAAGATGAAAGGTTGTTTTCTGTATGCATAACGAGTCGTAGCGTAAAGGCTTGTTTAGAAATCGGCAAAGTTTGTTTTCTTCTTAACACAAAAGTCGTCTCGACCCTTGGTTCGCTGCAGTGTAAAATCGTGGGATTTGCTTTCCTCTTGCTTCCGGGAGCAGGCTTTTTGCTCCGCCATCTATTGCCACAACGAGTAACTGGAGGTCTATGAATACTGGTATTAATATTAATGTTGTTGCCAACAGATGGCGGCTTCTTACCTCGCGCTTTACGATGCGAGCTGCGCGGCTGATCTAAAGTATAGTGGCTAGAACAATGACGTATATTAAAGATAGACTCCGACTCCTATTGTTAAAAGCGGCAAAAAGTGAAGCAAATTGAGCCATGATAGTTCTGGGCAGGAGTGAGCCGTGGAGTAATTAGCTGTCTGGCTGCTATGTGTTTGAAGATTTTGGGCCTGAGGAATAATTAATTCAAAACCATTCCTCAAAGTTAAACTGCGTACAACTGTACAAACAAACAAGAAAAAGGACCAGGAATCATTTTCCACAAAAATAAATTAAAAATACGTAACTAAAATGAAAATACGTAACTGAAAGACAACCGAAACGAAATTAAAATTGAAACCATAATCGAAAAATTGTTTATAAAATATAATAAAATACTTCAAATACAAAGTAAACGAAAAGATAAGCTTTTCACTCCGTGATCGGCGTGTGAAAGAATTATTAATCAGTTACTCTCATGTTTAGCCATGTGTTTTGCATCATCTTCACTCACTTTCGGCCATGACAGTTCTGGGCATGGAGCTTCGCAATTTGCTTCAAGTTACAACAATAGGATTCGGAGTCTATCTTTAATAGACGTCATTGGGCTAGAAGAATTGTGTGGCAGCGAGCGTTCAAATCTGATTCCTCGAATGATGATGCCGCCAGATGGCAGCTACATCAACATAGTAGCTAAACATCCAGAGCTTTACATCATTAAAGCTCCATTAATTGCTTCGTAAAATTTATGTATTTGATTTATTATTTCATTTTCATTCCAGACCATTAAATAATATACCATTTTTAATAATATTTCTACCCCCACCCTCTTTGTTTTTAATTGAGAGATGATTTTGCAGTATTATTTATTTCAAATGATTTTTTTTTCAGTTATAATTGGTATAGAGAAATACACGACCGTTTCACACTGAGTTATTTTCTTTAGATAAGTTTTCGATTTCTTCATCCGATTTTAGTTTTGCAATAAAACAGCACCCCTCCCTTCTTACTGTTGCATTTTAAAATTTCAAGAACCACTTTACTGCCTATATTTCTCATTTATTTTTTTCTTTATGAAAAATCTAAGAAAATTCCTTATTTTTAAATAACAAAATGCAATCAAAGCAGCTTTAAATACAAATTTTTATATATCTTACTCTTTTTTTAAATAATAAGAATTTCTTTTCAAACCTATTAACCTGAAGTATCTGATATTTAAATTTTTTATCATCACATAAAAAAGTAATTTGGTTGTTAATCATGTAATAAATGAATTTTATATGAAAAAGACATTCTCTTTGTATGTCTATATATTTTTCAATATTGTGCATTTCACATATGAGACCTTCAGAGCTAGAAGGACGAACGCCTCATTTCTTGAGTTTTTTTCTCCTAAAACATCTGTGAAAATACATTTTCTATCATTTTTGAGGTGGCCAGCTGTGTACAGCATTATATTATTAGATTTATGTTTACATTTTATTATACTTAATTTAGCAGATGTTTAATGCTTAATTACTCAAAATTTAATTCCTCTGGCTCGGAAGGGCTCATATTCCATGCTTTATCTTATTAGGCATGGATGCCTTCATCCATCTCTCTGATCTTATATTTCAACTTATTTAACACAGCAATTTTTTTTCATTTATATTTACGTTAAAGAGTATCATCAAGTTCTATGGAAGACAATTACCTAACAATATACTACATTTTTATAAATAAACTTAACTCAACCATAATATAGCTGAAAAAAACCCTCCGTCATCCTATTATTTCTATCTCATCTCCCGCATAACTCGCATCTATGTAGTTTGCAGCGCCACCGCTACTATCATCAAATCGGGAATCAACCACGTAGCATTGCGAGTAGTAGCCGTTGCCACACTATTCTTTTAGCCACTATATCTAAAGCATCACCTACGCTATCTTTCACAAAGCCTTGTGACACCTGCCATAGCTTACAACAATAAAGGACAGCCTGTCCAATAGTGGTGCAAATGGCGATCCAAAATACAACAATATGCAGAGTTAACTTGTAGCGCCGCCTTTAGTTAAAAAAGAACGACCGAGTTGCTTTTATGAAATTAGAAAAATTATTTATGTCATTATCAAGATTTGGACTGGTAAAATAATTATGTTAAAGTAAATTAAATGAGATCAGAGGTGCGCTAGATAGATTTACTTTATTGAAAATTAGTTTGAAGTTTTTTTTATAATACAGTCGAACCTCTCTATAATGAACAATCATATAACGACTTTTTTCCCTATAACGAATTTTTACTTTGGTCCCAACCAAGATAAGCATATAAAACTTGAGTATAACAAATTTTCCGTATAACAAATCTTTCTGGGAGTGGCCAATGATTTCGTTATAAGGAAGTTCGACTGTATCGAGTTAAGGTTTTTTGTCGTAGACCGGAAAAATTTTTCTGTGGGCCGGTGGTCAATAACCACTCCAATACAATATGAAAATGAAGCAAAATATCTTTTTGGAAAACGCATAAGATAGTAAACAACCATCCACACAAAGTTGAGAGATTACTATCAGCGCTACCAAGTGGCAAAGGTTGAAGATAGTTCAAAATTCCGCATCATTGCGACAATAGAGCAGCGAGCTATTAAGGCTGGTTCACATTCAGCGACTTCACGGAGTGAAGCGTTTTCACGAATCCAGGTGTTTGCTAGGTGTCACAAAGACGCGCGTGTTAAAATGCGGAGTCGTTTCACATACAGCGGGAACGAAACGGGGAGCTAGGCGAACTTCCCTCTCTGTTTTCAGCCTGCGTCCCCCCCCCCCCCCAGCTATGCGAACTCCGCTCTGATTGGTTGTTCGATCAGTCGTTCTTTGATCCTTGGCAGTGCAATCTTTCCTTTCATGGTTCTCGCTAGTACATTTTGAGCATGTGGGTAAGTTAGAGCATTTGATCCTTGTGTGACCCAGGCGGTGGCATTTTATACATTGCATTGGGCGCGGTGGGGGTCTAGTAACAGCAAAAATTTCATTTTCGAAAAACACTTTTTCCGGAGGCGAGGGGATACAGAAGTAGATAGTGACTTTTGTGTATTTTGCACCCTGAAAGGGTGGGGGAGAAATTCTCATGCCTGTAATGAATTTACCCGTTTTGTTTTCAGCCTGAAGTTCCTCCAGTGTAACGTTAGCTCTAATTCCATGTATAATACCGACTGATGAGGTCAGGAATCTTGGAACTTCATATGTTAGTTTAATTGAACCGATGTCTCTAAACTAGCACATCGTTCAGCCAGTGCTGTAGATGGGAATTTAACGAGGAATTTCCCCGATTGCAGCATATTTACAGTGGACGATCCTCTAATGAGAGAGTTTATTATTCTTTTAATAAATGCGGGACAGAAGTCTTCTTTATTATTTAGGTCGATTGAATTAGCTGAAACCAGCAGCCAGGGACGGGCCGCTACTCTCAAGAGATCATGAAAGTTTGGTTGAAAACCATCCCGCAGAGAAGATGGCTGAATGACTGTCTCGTTATCAGGGGTCGATGAATCCATATTATCTGAGTTTCTTACATTCGGTAGTTTAGATGTCGGTGGGGTATTATTTTCCTCCATCTGATTATTACGTTTACCTTTTTTTTTCTTGGGTTGTTGGGCATTCTTGCCAGAATTATTTTTATTAGAATTAGCTTTATTCTGTCCCTCTTTACGAGCTTTATGTGGTCTTGGGGACATATTACGTGATAGGCTTCCCGATGAGTGGGGCCCATCGCTTAATCTAATTCGTTTCTCATCAATTTTCCCTCGGCTCTTGTTAGTCCTGGGAGGGGGGGGGCTCCCCCATATCGGCCCGCTTAGGCCTCTTTCGAATATTTTAGTCTTAATTCTGTAAGTTACCTTATTTATTAAGTAGGATTGGCGTAAAAAATAGCGTCAATTAGTAAGAGAGGTTCAATTTCACCTCTCTTGAGCACTCCTCTTTTTTATTATTTATTTCCCAGATAATGGCTTCTTTATCGAACAAGCAACCTCATACCATTTGTTAGAGCTTAAGGACGCTCGCTCTCGCACTCTCGCAAGGGGCTCTCAACCAGAGACAAATGAACCAGACCATCTCAGAAGAAACAGGATGGATAACTCCTATCAGTCGTGCGTGAGTTTTTTTTTCAGTGACGCCCTCTGGATTCTTAAGTGAACAATACCGAAAACGTTCGGTTTCGCATCGCATGGTTTCTGTTTACACAGCTGTTAGAGGAGAAAAAAGCATGGCAGCCTATCGCAAAAATATTACGTATTTCATTGAGTTCTTTTGAATTTTTTTGTCTTATATATTTTTTATTTTTTTATTGAATTAGTTTATTGAAATATTAAATTGTGGAGTTACAGTGTAGGTAAATTTTAAAAAGCCTTTATTTAATGTCAAAAAATTAATGGAAGTTTTTGGACTACACCTAAGTCTTGAGTACTTCCTTATAAACGACATTTAATGTTGTTGCATCTTTACTGCAAATGTATAAATTTCTAGGATCGCTAACTCTAGAACAGGCAACATACAGTTAGCCATGTGAAAAACAATGTCTTCTTGCAAATTTACTCAGCTATGAAGATGAAGTAGAATTAGCTTATGTTTGTTTGTTTGCTCAAGAGATGGCGCTAAGCGTTTCGATCGCCGATCACCATATGATGAGCAGCCATGTTGACGCATTTTGAGAGCAATTAACGTAAATAATTTAATATAAAACCAATTTTTATGAATTAATACCTGGCCTACAAAGTTTCTACATAAATCCCCTAACAAACAAAACTTGTTTCATAAAAATCGATGCAGTAGTTCTTAAGGTTATCGAGGAAGTGACTTACACTGGGGAAGTGACTTAGATTTATACTATGTATAGAAGATAGAAGAAGATAGATGAACAAAAGTATTACAAATAAGATGCAATAAGAATAATATAATTGAGTAACTTTTTTTCTTACTATATGACAATGATTTGTATTTTCATAAGAATCTGCTGAATAAGAAGATTAGTTTAGGTTACATTTTCTTGAAATAAAATTACGTTTTATTGAAACGAATTTACATTTTCATGACGTGAAGCTACGTTTTATTCATGTGAAAAATTATTCTATTGATATGAACTATTATTTTATTTATGTGAATGTTTATTTTTCAATATGAAACTACGTTTTTTTGAACGAAACTATATGTTATTGATATGAAAAATTATTTTAATGATCAAAAATTGCATTTTATTCATCGAAAAAAAGCTGCAAATCGATGAAACATGATTAAAACTGAAAAAAACTACACGCAGTAATGCAGACAATTCATTAAACATGTCATGAAGTAGCGCGCCAAGCGGTAAAAACGCAAAACAGCATGTTTTCCGATTCTGGCCTCAAAAGAGGGCAAATGCACAGGCCTTTTACTATCTCGTAGGCTTTAACCCGCTTTCCGGCGCGAAGTCGCTGAATGTGAAACGGCTCCGGCAACCAAAATCGGGGCCAATGCGCCAGATACGGCGAATTCGACGCTAAATCGCTGAATGTGAACCGCCCTTTAGGCAGGCTTTCCTTATCTTTGTAGGCTATGCCACTGGTTACTACATGATCGGGCAATTTCTCCCGGTGCTCACCAGATGGCGGGAGCATCGATAACGTCAAAATGACAATGTTAGGATATTAAATTAATATGCTGCGTTCGGAAATTAAACTGACAATGTGATGTATATGAAAAGTTTTTTTAATTCAAAAAGTTTTCATTTACATCAATGTCTAAGATCTTAAAATATATTTATTTATAAAATTTTATTTTAAACATAGCAATTGTTGAGTTGTATTCCTTACTAGCAGAGGACCCGGCGTTGCCGGGGATAAATACACTTGTAGGTAAGCAGAACAATCTCAAGAAGTTAAATTATAACTCCAAATTGGTTAAATAATAACTCAATCAAATCAACACAGGGCGAAGTGACTATCCATTCTAAAAAAAAATCCGAAAAACAGGAATTATAGGTGATATACCGGGACTTTATTTAACCTCTTGTTGACTAGCCTCAGATTAAAATGATATCCATCTTCACCACCAGGGAACATCCTGGAAACTTTGGACCCAATTTTTTCTTGCCCTTGACCCAACTTTTTCTTTATCCATCTTCAATCTATTCGAAACTCCGGTTGTTCAGATTTTTCCAATGCCCGTATACCTTTTTTGTTTTTACTACAGAGTTTCTCTGACCAATACTCGTTCTTTCTCTTTGCTTTCCATTTTTGCCAGTCGTCTAGACGTTTGATAGGAACTCAAGGGAGACACGTGTGACTCCTTTTCCTCCTCAGTAGACGCTGCCTTATTTATGTCCTGCCAGTACATCATCATTTTATGCTCATTATTAATAATTCTTGGAAACGAACTTTCGATCATCGCATTATCAGCATCTCCGTTTCCAAAATGTTCACATTCACACAGAATATAGTCAAAATGTATTTTTATAAAATGCTTGGATCTGCTGTGTTACTAAACAGACTAAGTGATAACCCCGGCGTGGCTCGGACTTTTTTTTGGGGATTAAATTTTGCAATATCTTAAAAATAAACACATGAAAACGCTTAGAATTAATACAGGAAAAATTCATAATGAAAATTCGAAAAAAAAAAATTTATGTGCTTCAATGGATGGGCCTCTCCATATATGCCACAGCTAGCCTAAATAATTACTTAGTCACGTAATCTTACTTTAGATGTACCCTTGATGTTGTTGCAATTCCCACTCTGCTCTCGATGTCTTGAAGTAAAACTTGGCATTCATCATTCATCACTTTGTGTAGTCCAAGGCCAATATATATACTAGGTCGGACGGAAAATGTTTCTAAAGGAGTCCAGACTCGCGCATTGACGTCACATGTACCCACTCGGGGAACTCAACAAAATAAGTGTAAATGTAAAAAGAAACTGACGAAATACACAAATCAATAAATTTATTTGTGTGCTATTTTGTCAGTTAATTTTATGGCTTTTTATATATTTCTTTATAAAGTTTTTAAAATATTTATTTACTTAATACAGGGTGATTCAATCAATTTCTGACCATTTTAGTATTATGATTTATTGACCCCATTAATGTTTACAAACTTAGCATTTCAGTATGATATTTTAGGCAGTTCGGAGTTTTTATTCCCGTGGAAAAGTCTTGATGATATGCTCAATGTGGGCACCACGAACGTTTTGAACTGCTCGCAGCCGAATGGTGAAGTTGTTCATAACTCTATCCAGGATTTCTGCATCCACAAGGGTGCAGCAGTCGACGATGCTTTGTCGCAACTGGTCTAGGGTTCTTGGTGCTGTAGTGAACACACTGTCTTTAAGGAACCCCCAGAGATAAAAATCACATGGGTTTAGGTCAGAACTCGTAGGGGGCCAAAGAAAGCCAACCCCGAATCGATCTGGAAACCTGTTTGAAATGACACGATTTCCGAATTTCTGATTGAGAAAGTCTAGCACTTCATTAGTGGTGTGAAGCCTAGCCCCATCCTGTTGAAACCACTGATGTCGAAGCGGTATACGCCTCCTTCGCAGCTCGGGGATGAAGAAGATTTCCAACATGTTAAGGTAAGCCTGTGACGTTGCGGTGCCCTCAAAAAAGAACGGACCAATGATGCCTCTTTGGGAAATTGCGCACCAAGCCATAACCTTTCATGGATGAAGAGGTGACTTATGGATCTCATGAGGGTGCGGGGAACCCCAAAAACGAACGTTGTTGTCCACAATGTCCTGATTGGCTTCCATTTCTGCTCCAAACTCCATCGCAAATTGTTGTCGCTTCTGTCTTCCAGTGTCTGTTAACTCCTGATAAACATGGATTTTATACGGGAACAGGTGTAAATCCTTTCTCAAAATTCGCCACGTCGTGGTATACGACAGCCCTTCTTCAATGGATAGGCGGCGAGCAGGTTGTTTGGTAGGGGAATCGACCAACCTTGTGCGAACATTTTCGACAACTTCGGCCGTTCGAACACGAGCTTCGCTCCCGCCTTTTTCTTGCCTTTAACACATCCAGTGGCAGGAAATTGCTTGACAAAATCCATATTACTTGCCTGCCTGGTGCGTCTCGACACTTATACTCCTTCCGGAACTTTCTTTGCACGGTTACAGGTGATTTTCTCTCGAAATACCATTCGACAACCTTGCATTTCTGCTCTGTTGATAAAGCGGGCGCCATTTTTCAACAATACGATTTTCATGCAGCGCCGTTGCAACAATACAAACTCCAACTATTTATAAATTCGATATGGCGCTCATATTCTTTTAACTGTTTATCCCTAATGCACGTCATTCGAGTGAAATGGTCAGAAATTGACTGAATCACCCTGTACATCTAACGATTTTAACAACTTGTACTATAATCAAACTCTGTATGTATTGTTTTGCGATGTAAGTTATAATAAAATTTTGGAAATGATAGAATGAAACCTCATTAAACTGTAGTTTTTTTTCATGACCGGTCGTATTTTTCTCTGTATTTTCGTTGTGGTTAAAGAGTGTTTTTTCCTATTACCATTACAATTATCCACATAAGTTTAATTCGTTGGTTTTGAAACAACTTCTTTTTGAATAAATCATTAGATGATCACTGAGGGTTTAATAGTACGCCTTACCTCAGAATATTCAAATTAATGATGAAAAATAGGAAAGAAAATTCCGCAGCCCGGAATCGAACCAGGAACCTTTGGCTCGGACCGCCAACGCGCTAACCAATTGCGCCACTGCGGCCATGAAAGCGAACCGCTATTTACATGACCTTAGGCTTGGTTCCGGGCTGCGGAATTTTCTTTCCTATTTT
>JAHWFO010062773.1:105827-121907 GCA_023313115.1 Rhysida immarginata
CATAAAAGATATCCGAGTATTACTTCTTGTGGTTGTTGTATGTGACCTTGGGAACGCGTTCCACAACATAAGAGTACCATGCGTGCGCGCGAGAAGTGATGTTATGCCAGTCATTGTTCTCACGCAAGAACAGAGTTACCTTAGTAGAAGCTTATTTTGCAGAAAAATCGTACAAACGTTGCATTCAGTGCTTTCAAAGGATGTTTCCTGTTGGTCCTATACCAAGGAAACAACTGTGTATGATCTTGTAAAACCGGTTCGCTAGACAAGCTATATGTATGATAAGTCTAAAAGTGGACGATGGGGCGTGAAGTTTAACCTCATGCAGTAACATTCTTGCGCGTAAAAGTGCCCACCGGGCCACAGTAACGACTACGTTTCAGGAGAAAATTCAAGTTTCCCTGCAGCGCTTTCCGTCGGGTCGTATTCAGGCTGCCAGAGAGCTACTAAAACATCTAACGCCGAAACGGGCCATCAAAAACAAGCGCAGAGAGAAGCTCTCGAAGTAGATAGTGCTGCTCCAGAACAACGCTAAGGCCCGGATCACTATACGGCTGAAAGTGACTTACACCGGAGCGAAAGCCGACTTCGACCCAACGAAAGTCTACTAACGCGGGAGTCGTACCAGTATTTGCCTAAACGCGACTCCAGAGACCAAGTCAACTTCGCGGATGGAAGCCACGAAAAAGGAGGCTTAGCGAGGAGAGTCCAATAAGCAGCAAAAAATGTCGCCCCCCATCACAATTTCACAAGCTTTTCTGATAAAGACTTTAAGAATAAAATAAATGCCGATGTTACATATGTTTTTAATTAGGTATGATCATAAAAAATTTTAGGAATTTTGCAAAAGCCTATTTTATATAAAGAAAAATTAGGAAACTTGACAAGGGGTGAACCTAAAGAAATCTTAAAAATTTTTCTTAAAAAATTTGATTTACAGATGTAGTCTATTTATAACAAACTTTTCTGCATTCTCAGGGAAAAACTAATTAAAATAAATAATAATGAAATAGTTAATCACTTATTGAAGTACTATATAAATATATAAAATCGGATATAATTCAAAATATAATAAACTAATACAATCAAAATTTATTACTTCACAACATACAATTAAATCGTTAACAAAATTGCATTTGCTTTCCCATACTTTCATTATATGTTGTAGAATGAGAATTTGCCTGTATTAATTTATTATATTGTGAATTATGTCTACTATTACTGTAGATGGAAATATAGTACTTCAATTTATATACGAGGGGAGTTCAATAAGTAATGCAACACATTTTTTTCTCGGCCAATTTTGATTGAAAAAACTGGACATTTCTTGTGGAACATTTTCAGACATTTCCGCTTCGTCTCGTATAGTTTCATTGACGTCCGATAGGTGACAGCGTTATAGTGAGCTGTTAAAATGGCATCTGCAATGAGGTACGTTCCAAACAACGGGCAGTGATTGAGTTTCTTTTGGCGGAAAACCAGGGCATCTCAGCTCAGATATTCATAGGCACTTGCAGAATGTCTACGGTGATCTGTCAAAAGTGATTGATTGTGATCGGTCGATCTGCTGGAATGAGTGTTCGCATGTTCCGACATTGCTGGAGTCAGAGCTGCGCACGGCCGGCCAGCTCGCGGGAGATCAGACAGTTTTGCTTGACCTTGCGGCGATGATGACACACGCTTTGCCCAACGACTCACCGTGCTTACCGAATGACTCACCGAACGACTTACCGAATGACTCACCGAACGACTTACCGAATGACTCACCGAACGACTTACCGAATGACCCACTGTAGACATTCTGCAAGCTCCTATGAATATCTGAGATGCCCTGGTTTTCCGTCAAAAGAAACTCAATCACTGCCCATTGTTTGGAACGCACCTCCATTGTAGACGCTATTTTAACAGCTCCTCTGGGAAGGTGACATAAACCACATGCCCAACACATGCGGACCTCGGCCATATCACCGTTGCCATGACTACCTCACCCTTTCCCTTGAACACGCCTACAAATTTGCGTCACTTCCGTCTTACAACTCGCTTGAGAGGCGATTCAATTGAGCTGGTATCTGTAGCGTAATAGTGTTATGGCTCGAATGTTAAGCTGACTTTACGCGTAAGCTTGCTTACGTAAGCTGACTTTACTGCCCTAACGGAGCCGCGCAATAGTGATACGGAGCCACTTGTGGCCAAGAAGACCCTCCACCTGCTGGAAACATTTCGATGGGAAGTCCTTAAACATCCTCCGTACAGCCCCGACATGCGACTTATTTTTGGTCACTAAAAAAATCACTGACAGGTCATCGGTTCACCTCCAACAAGAAAGTGTAGAACACCGTGTAAAAAGGATGCGTATGCAACCCTGGAGTTTCAGCACTGAAGCCATCATTCGCTTCTTACGCTCTGAGATCAGTGCATCATTATCAAAGGCAATTATGTGTAGGCGTCATGTTACACATTAACTGTACCTCTAATATACTGTACTTAAAATATTCTGTAATTAAAATATTCGTTAAATAAAACCGTAGTCTCCTTTTCATTTGGGCATATCTTATAAAACAAAATTGAATTTATAACATATAGAATTTCATTGTTCGGGCTTTTCTCAGAATTAATAGATCTTAGGACTTGAAAATCTTTAAAAAAGAGCAGTAACTATAGAAATTTGTAAACTCCTTTAATTGAATAAAAATAAATTAGTAAATCAAAATAAACATATACAAGAATAAATAAATATATAAAAGTCACCAAAATTGATCTAACGGAGGAAGGGAGATATACCGGGACTTTATTTAACCTCTTATGGACTCGCCTCGGATTAAAATGATATCCATCTTCACCACCGGGGAATTTCACTGGATACTTTAGACCCAAGTTTTTCTTGCCCTTGACATAGAAGCTCGTATACCCTCTTGCTCTATTCGAAACTCCCGTTGTTCAGATGTTTCCAATACCCGTATAGCTTTTTCTGTTTTAGCTGCAGAGTTTCTCTGACCAACACTCGTTCTTTCTCTTTCCTTTCCAGACATAAATTTTTGCCAGTCGTCTGGAACGTTTGATAGGGAACTCAAGGGAGACACGTGTGACTTCTTTTCCTCCTCAGTAGACGCTGCCCTATTTATGTCCTGTCACTGCATCATCATTTTATGCTCATTATTAATAATTCTTGGAAACGAACGTTCAGTCATCGCATTATCAGTATCTCAGTTTCCAAAATATTCAAATTCACACAGAATGTAGTCAAAATGTATTTTTATGAAATGTTTGGATAGGCTGTGCTACCAAATAAGCTAGGTGATAATCCTGGCGTGGCCCTGACTTCTTGTTTTTGTTGGATTAAATTTTGAAAATCTAAAAATTAACACATAAAAACGCTTAGAATTAATACAGTAAAAATTCTTAATGAAAATTCAAAAAAAATTTTTTAAACGTTCACAATGGATGGACCTCTCCAAATATGCCACTTCTTGTATAAATAATTTCTTAGTCACGTAATCTTACTTTAAATGTACACTTGATGTTGTTGCAATTCCCAATCTTCACTCGATGTCTTGAAGCAAAACTTGGCCATTCTTCACTTTGTGTAGTCTAGCAGTCGCCGGTTCTTCTATTTACATGCTTACCATTTGCTCAATACACCACGGAGCTAAAGGAGTGCTTCCTCTGTCGTCTTTCCACTTTTTCTCAATAATCTGCTAACTTTCCATTATCTTCAGTTACTGATCATTTTTAAAGATTTTCAAGAAATTGTTAAGTACTAAGAACTCTATTTTCTAAGAAAAGCCTGAATAACAGGAATTCTATGCATTGTTACAAATTGAACCTATCTATATTGTACAAACTTTTCCCTGCATTGTTGGTCCGTGCAGAGTGTTTGTGAATTGCGTGTTGATACCATTGTTGATAACTATTGTTGCACAAACTTTGCCTTGCATTGTTAGTCATGAGATATTTTTCATTAATATGCCTTGCCATCCTAATGAATAACGATTTATTATCGATAATTATTATTTTTTCGAAATCTGAGGTAGACAGTGACCTTCCTCTTGCTTTGAAGGTCAAGTGTCCCAAATATCATCAAGATAGTATAAAAACAAACCCACAAACAAACATTCTTCTTTATATATAGAGATTCCCAATCTGGATTCACCAGAATACTATTAAATTATGGCACTTGAAGACTGCGAAGCATGAACTTTGGAATAAGCTTGGAGATCACTTAGAAAAAATTATAAATGGGCTTATTACTTTGATCTTTATTATAAGAAGTATCCAGAGATTTTTGAACTGTTCTCCGGCTTCATTTTGGAGTGTTGCCAATAAGCTTTTAGCTAAGGGCTCTTGTTAAGGTTGCAGTGGAGAACAGATATTTTGGAATATTTCCAGTCGAATTTTGCTAGTATAAGATCACGGAGGTTGACATCCAGAATTATTGGGATAAAGTGGAAATGAAATTTAACGCACCCATCTTGACAATTTCTGAATTACTTTTCATTTCAAACTTTTTGTCTGGTCCCAGATGCTATAAGCTTAATAATTATTATACTAGCTGATATCTCCGGCGTTACTGGGCTCTTTTTTGATAAAATTTTGCAATATCTGAATATGAATATACAGTAAAAACGAATGCACGATAAAGCTTAGAATAAATACAGTAAAAATTCTTATTGAAAACCGAAAAGAATTCTTTTAAAATGCTTTCAATGGATGGCCGTCTCCAACTGTGGCACTGCTAGACTAATTAAGTTCTTAGCCACGTATTCTTACTTTTGGTTAAGTTAGGTCGTCGTGAAACTCTGCCTGAATTTCTTCCACGGGGCTTGCTTTTCTCTTCTTGGCTGACGGTGGATGTACATGATCGTTTGTGTCTGTTCCTTTGCAATTCGAGCAATCTGAGTGGGGTTATTCACTATTTGGTAATCTGTTGTTGCCATTCGCATTCTACTGTCGATGTCTTGAAGCAAAACTTGGGCAAAACAGAGGAATAAAGAAAATGCAAAACATTTGATGAGAAATCTTAGAAATGTGCAAGCACATTCATCTCCTTTCAGAATAAGAAAATTTTAATGACATTAGGAGCTCGTTTAAAAGCAGCGGAAAAACAAGTTTATGTTGTGGTCTAGCAGTCGCCGGTTTTTCTGTTGATATGCTTAGATCGTCAACGGCCGCCTGGGAACTTCGATGACCACTGGGTCACTCACCAATTGCTCTGTTGTAGCACTGCGCTGGCGAAACCCAAACAGCGCAGAGCGAAGAGACTTCTTTCTTCTCCCTTTCCTCTGCTTCTCAACAATCTGCTAACTTTTCATTTTCCATACTTACTTATATAAGAGAGGTGGACTGATTAGATAAAAATAAAATCAATAGTGTAAATATATAAACTCCTTTAATTGAAAAAAAATAAATTATTAAATCAAAATAAACATATCTTACTATACAGGGTGTATCAGGTTCGATGGTCATAAAGTACCTAGCGTGATCCTTTGCATGATTACAAACTTAAAGTTCCTTATCGAAAATGACGAAAACTCAAAATTTAAATTGCGTCGTTACATCATTTATGAACTTTTCGCACTAGCAGTTCATTAAATTCAAAGGGGCGATTACAATTAAATCGGCGGCAATTGTTGAGATTAAATGACGTTTTCGACAGGTTTTCAGCAAACTTCGCGTGATGTTTAGACCCTTAACATTTGAATTTTGAACATTTTGCATAAGGAACTTTAAGTTTGTTATCATGCAAAGGATCACGCTAGGTACTTTAAGTATGTAATTATTGTTTTTTTTTTGTTGTTGTTTTGTAATTTGTCTTTTTGTCTTTGTTCTCGGCCTTGGTGGGGATTCCTGTATGGCACGCAGCTACCTTTATCCTTATCTTTGGTAGCAATAAATCAATCAATCAATCAAGATATCACTTACTCCAATTCTATTCAATTTTAGAACTTAAATATTAATGGCTTCCAATTTGGTTTGAATAAAAAAATTCCATTTATCATCCACACCATCTAAAAAGTGGAAACCATCGCAATCATAAGTAACAAGAAAATTATAAAGCCCAGAGTAGACGCCTTTCTTAAAATTAAAACGAGAACCACTCGAGAAACAGGTCACTAAATAATGGAGAGTTAGAAGAGATTTAAGACGAACCGCAACCTAATCTATACCATTGACAGGAAAACGAAAAGGAATAGAAGTAAAGTCAAAATTATTAGAGATGGCAATTAAAACGCCGTCAGATATATATACATCAAAACCATCACAAACAACATATAATCTGTAATAGAATCATTTAACCAGGTTTCTCTAAAACAATGCATAAAATTATTATTCAGGGTGACATCAAGATTGAGATGTGAAAATTTGATTCGGAGTCCTCTTAACATTTTATATCAAAATGTGAGATGAACGGACATCTTAAATTCAGAGAAGGCTTCAAACTTGAGCCTACGATTTTTGACGGGTAATAAAATCACACGGATACACGGTTCCCGTGTACCTGTGACTTAAGGATCCGTGTTGTTAATACACGTGTAAATTGTAGCGTCCAAAAAAATAATTAATTGTACAAATTTTGGGACGCCCTGCAACAAGCTGTCCATTTTGTCGTTTATTTTTCCTTCTATATCATTTTCTTAATCTTTAGGAGCCTTTCCGTTACTCAAGGTTTATTAAAATTATAAAAAACATGACAAGTGTTTGAATTTAAAAGAAAACAGTGAAACAATAGCCAAGAGATCGAGGAAATGAACAATGTCCTTTTATTATGAATTTGATTGTCGTCGTGAAACAATGGTGGAGTAAGTGATAAAATGTTTTGATTTTTATTCGTATTGTAATCGGCAGCCAAGGACGACGGAGTTGTTAGGGAGAAGTAAATAATGTTTTCGCGGCCATGAAGAACGGACATGGAGTGAGCAAGGAGATGCTGCTGCTTTCGGAAAAGGGCTAAGATGTCTCATGAAATGGAAGTATGAGTCGTGAGCAAGGAGATGCTGGAGTGAAGTACGCGCAAGGCGTTCATGAAAGGAACTTTCTGGTGAAATAAAGAAAACCAAAATCCAACTGAATTCAGGCCTCAGGTAACTGACTGTGAAACAGAAAGATAAAGGTTAAAAAGGACTAAGTTTCTAGCAAAAGCTTTAACACGAATATGGGGAAGAAGTACGACTAAGTGTCCATAAAATATGTTGCAGATTCTCCTTTGTGAGGGATAAGACTTCCCAGAGAAAATACAGCCAGAACTCCTAAGGAATAGAACGTTTGCCCCAAGAAAGGTTCTTGATGGAACAACCGCAATAACCATTAAAAACGGAAATGTACAATTTTGTAAAGAATGTAGTTACTGAGAACTTATAGCTGTCAGACTCTAAGTTACTTGGCTTAAAAAATGAGTTTTGAACTTTTATTATTAATTACTTACTTTTGATGGAAATATTTTTTTTTTCTCAGCACCCTGCCGGGAAAAAACACAAATGAACTCTAATCCCGGGATTAATGTTTATGCATGAATAAACCGCACAAATGTATGCAATGGGCCTGTTAGCAAAATATTAATAAAAAGAAAATCCTACAGGGGAAAATTTGTTCGAGAGTCACATTTACTTTCCTTTAGTTACTTTAAAAATCACCTACATAACAGATTAAAGGTTAGACACCATGACCCTCAACTTATAGGTGATTGTTTAGGCTCCTCTGCTCTTCTGTTAATTTTATATAGCAAACGTCTTCCAAGACTCCATTTCCTCGAGAAACTGGAATAGGTTTGTTTTTTAGTAACTCCCGGATTGACTTAAAGGGACGTTACAAAATATGACTGACGGTATCCGTATAGACGGGTACCGTCATCCGTGTATTTTTATACACGTGTCCGTTCAAGACATTCAAGCTAAAATCACATTGCAAACGATTTGTTTGTTTTTTAAAAAACAGGAGTCTAGTAAAACTATAAACTTTTATAAAAAGTATTTATTTTTTAAACAGTTCACCTGTAAATTATTTTCTGTTTTAAGTTAACTTTGTACATTAAAACATTGCTTTTTTAAAAGCTTTTATTAAACTTGCAATGTTAGTTTGTTTAGGTCAAATCTTGTAATCAATATTAAACCAACATCCCGACGAGCTAAGGAGCTGAAACTTGACACTTATACACAGGATCGATGACAATTTATGTTAAAGAAAAAAATTTTCAAATCGGTTCACTGGTTCGTGTTCTAATGGTACTAATTCATTACTACGAATTGTCCAATTGCCACAACAAACAATTCGTTATGGCGAGAGTTAAAAGTATATCTATTGTTTATTGTTGCAAAATTAAGCTTTATTTAGCTCACGAAATAAAACATTATAAAAGCTTAGTTTGAAAAAAAACATTTTCCTCTTATCTTGTTAAGCAAATTTGATATGATGATTTTCCATTTTTTTTTACTATTGATTGAACTGTAGGAATTTTCATGTAGGTTCATTTACTTATCGCAGTCAATCCTAGGCCTTTTTTATGAAACTCAATAATTTCTTCCCTCTGTAGACTGCTATAATGGCATTCTGTTAAATAATTTTTAAATGAAACCATGCAGTCATTTATTTACTTATTTATTTATTGCAACCAACAGGCTTAGAAATCCCCAATGACAGCTTACAGGAAAACAAATACAAGAACAAAAATTGAAACATCAAAACAAATGTTGAAACAAAAATTTTACAATAAGCATCAGTAATAACGAAAAGATTTTAGATGTTCATAAATTATAACTTTAAATTCATTATAATTTAAAAAGTTAATATCAATTAAATTTGAGAATACATTGCCTAATTTATATAATCGATTGAAAGGAAGATTGTTTGTAATACATTCATTAGTCAATGGTAAATAAAATATATCAGTGTTTCTTGAGTTTAGTTTGGGAATGAGTAACTTTATGAAATTGAGAAATCTAAATTTGAATAAGCAGCAGGCGTCGAGATACGTCTGTTAAGTAGCGTTTCACAACGAAAGTGATCTCAGGTAAGAATTTGTAGCATATAAATTTTCATTAAAGAATTTATGACTTGATAAGTGAAGAAGGGAGCGTAGAAAATCAGTTTGAACTTTCTCAAGACGCCGCGGTAACGTAACATTGTACGGAGATCAGATAGTCGAAGCATACTCTAAGCCGGGTCTTACTAGAGGGTTGAATAAGAAAATAGATAATTCTGTGCTATTGAAACGTGTAGGTTTTCGAACAATGAAATAAGATCCTATAGGCTTTAGAAATAATGTGGTTTATATGTTCGGTGAAAGATAGGCTGTGCTTAAAGAAGACCCCTAGATCCTTTGTGGTAGTTTATCAAGAGAAGAACCATTAAGGGTGTACGAGAAGCTATGAAGAGAATGTTTCGGCGAGTAAGTGACCGAGTGACACTTTACATTAGTATACATTTTATTTTGATACACCAAGAGCTAAAAGAGTAGAGATCCAGTTGCAAATCAAAGGAGTCAAGAGGGGTACGAATAATTTTGCCCACTTTGATGTCATCTGCGAACAAAAACAAAGAGGATGATTTTACTACATCTTGTATGTCAATAATGAACAGGAGAAATAATAATGGTTCTAAAATTGAACCCTGGGGCACTCCTGGGGAGGATATGAACCTTTTGGTGGTAATGCCATTTATGACAACATAATTTGTTCGATCAGTAAGGTATGAGCATAACCATTTGACAAGCGGGTGATGCAATCCAAATTGAAAAAGTTTTTTAAAAAGGAGAAAATAGTCCACCAAAATCGATGTATATTAGTTCAACCTGACAGTTTTGGGTAATCCCATCACCAATGAGATGTATACAATCCATGAGATTCGATTGAGTTGATCTACCGTTCATGAAGCCATACTGATAGGGAGAAAGAAATAGGGGGCGAGACAATGGGACGATTCCTTGATAGACTGCATATTCAAACATTTTTGTTGGAAAACAAAGTATAGAAATGGGGCAGTAATTTTTGATATTGTTTGAATCACCTTTGTTTTTGTACAAAGGAACAACTTTGGTATTTTTCCATAATTGAGGAAAAGTGCCGGTTTTGATTGAAAAATTGAAGATGTGTTTTATAGGGCAGATGAGGAAAGCACGTAAGAGGGAATGCCATCGGAACCGTTGGAGGTCATAGAGATAGATAGTTATATACCAGAGGAGGAAGCTCTATTGAAAAAAGTCTGTCAACGGATAGGGCGCCACCGGTGGCGCTGCAATCCTAATCGGTCATAAATAGCAAACGACACACTAAATTCAATGTACAGTTGATTGAAAATTTTATAAAAATTTAATAAAACTTTGATATGTTTTTTTAATTTTTGGATATTGGTGAAATAATAAGCTATTAAAGTTTATGAATATATTTAGATTGCTCGAATGTAGAAACAAAATTGAATTGTATTCACTTTTTTTCCTGCCTACTGTACGCTTAGCAATATACCAATACCAAAATCACTTCTACTCCAGAAGTAGAAGTGATTTTGAAATTATTGATGAATTGCCAATACATAGCGTATTTGCCCGGTTTGAAGGCGGGTTCTTTTAAAGGCCAGAATTGAGGCGTAGTCATGTGATCCAGGTAAAAAAGAAAGTGAAAACGTTCTGGAACGATTAGTTTATGAATTTCAGATAAGGAAAATGATTCAGAATAGGATACCGTAATTAAGAAATATTTTAGTGCATGAAAAAGTAAATAAATGTAATGCAGATTACGTATGCAAACTAAAGGAATGAATGGAAGGAATAGAGGCCTGGTCTCAGTTATAGACAGGGGGTGACGCATGCGATTTTCAATAGGATTAAAAAATAATTGATCCCTATGATTATAATTGTGATTCTCGTGAACTCAATTTTTATCATTGAGCTTCTAGCGTCTAACCCCTGACGTGCCACTCCTTACACTTTTCATGCAGATTCTGCGCTTGCGTAAGATCTTTCCCCTTTTGCTCTCGGAGCTGATTCAAGGTCAGATCTCTCCCCTTGTGCTCTTGGAGCTGGTTCAAGGGGATTGTCCTTAACACTTTTCATGAAGATTCCGCGCATGCACTGCTGATACCAAGCTGATAGACTTTAGAATTTTTTTCCTATTTTAATGTACATGTATTATAATTTTAATAAAAAAAATCAAAAAAATCAAAGATAAGCGCTAGTTTATACGAAAGCGCTCATCATGTTATTGACATTGTTAATGATTGTGCGCATGCGCCAGAGTCAGCTCCGATCTCTCAAACCTCATATCTCACACTAAAGACCTCCGATCTCTCATTGTACTACGCACTGTTTATCTGTTCTATTTATGCTTTCCAATATGAATGCAACCTCAACTGTTGACAACCTGAACCGAGTATCACTGGATACTTCTTCTATTTCTAATAAAGGACTAGGCCAGCAGCAGCGGCAGTATGATCATAGTGTTGACACGACCTGTGAGCGATCACTGGATACTTCTAAAGGACTAGGACTAGCCAGCAGCAGTATGTAGGTTCCGCGCTTCAACACGGTTTCAACGTTTAGTAGCAAGTACCCACAACAAAGTGGTACATTCCTCGAGATAAACCTATCAGCGACCAGCTGCCTGAAATTGGCACGTCTGCGATGATATTTAATAGCGTTTGATAATTGTACTGTGTGTGGAAAAACGTACAAGTACAAGTGGAATCTAAAGCAGCATTTTTCTCAAATGCATCCTTCTAAAGTGCATCCTTCATTATGCAGACAAGATAAGGAATTTAAATGCGACCTGTGCCACTGTCAATTCTCTAGGGCTCATCATCTGAACTATCACAAACGTAAAGTTCATAACTTTTCATCACCAAAACCTAAAAATTTAACCTTTAAATGCAAAAACTGCAATTATCAATTCACACATGAAAGACATCTGAAGTGTCATGTGAAAAGTAAACATGGAGAAAGCTCTCCAAAAATTACTAACTCTAAGTGCCCATTGTGTGAAACTTGTGTAAGTGATATTCCATTCCATTTAAGTTCCGTACACAACATTGATTTAACAGCTGAAAAAACAGAATTGCCATCTTTGAATGATTTCATGCTGTGGAAGGAAAGTATTGAAAAAGATACTCAAACAAAGTATTATTAAAACGAGGGGCACATAAAATAGACTCTGATATGGTGCATTATTATACAGGCTTCCGTTCAGGACATTTCAAATCAGAATCAAAAGGTGCAAGACATTTGCAGACTCAGGGTAGCTGTAAAATTGATGCCTTTTGTCCCTCGTGTATAACTGTGAAGGAAGAAAGAAAATCTGGAAAATGTACAATTACATATGTAAAGACACATGTAGGTCATGGGGATAATATTGGACATTTGCCCCTCTCATCCTCTGACAGACAATTTTTAGCAACCAAAATAGCATCAAAAGTGCCTTTTGACAGTATTTTGGATGAAATAAAAGACTATCTCTGGTGAGAAATTGCAAAGATTACATCTGCTCACTAAGAAAGATTTATACAATATAGAGAGTACATATAACCTCGGCTCAGATGCTGTAAGGCATAAAAATGATTTATTAAGCGTTGAAAGCTGGATCAACGAAATGAAGGACGAAAATTGTGTCTTATTATACAAACCTCTAGAAACAAGTATAGAAAAATATCCACAATTAAGGAAGGAAGA
Source organism: Rhysida immarginata (assembly GCA_023313115.1). NCBI lineage: Eukaryota > Metazoa > Arthropoda > Chilopoda > Scolopendromorpha > Scolopendridae > Rhysida > Rhysida immarginata. Next base: position 118,474 of record JAHWFO010062773.1, read on the forward strand.
CTTTATCTTGATTATTATGAATGCAGCACAGACAGAAATTTTGAAAAAATTTGCATCTGATGCTATTTGTACAGATAGTACACATGGCGTGAATTCATATGGATTTGAGCTGACAACACTGATGATGAATTGATGATATACGAGAAGGTTTTCCATGTGCATTCTTGATTTCTAACCGCACAGATCAAGAAGTTTTGACTATTTTTTATGAAGAAGTTAAAACTGTAACGGGAGTTCTCTCCCCAAAAGTGTTCATGTCAGATATGGCCGAAAATTTTTATAAAGCTTGGACACATGTCATGAAGACACCAAACATGAGGTTATTTTGTGCTTGGCATGTGGACAGGGCATGGAGGTCTAATTTAAAGAAAATAAAAGGAAAAGAAAAGCAAACTCAAGTATATAAGATTTTGAGAACAATTTTAGAAGAGCGGGACATGGATGCATTCATGCTAATGATAAATGAGGTATATAAAAGTTGGACTGAAGATGATGATACACGTGAGTTTGCTGTATATTTCGGCCAACCTTACTTAAAATGCCCAAATGCATGGGCATACTGCCATAGAAAACACGCAGGACTGAACACAAACATGCACATAGAGCGTATGCATAAAACTTTGAAGTACATTTATTTGCATGGCAAGAATGTAAAGCGGCTTGATAAAAGCATGAATGCAATCATGCGATTTGTTCGCGATAAACTTATAGATAGGCTGATTGTCTTGAATAAAAGCAAAATATCAAGCAAAATAAAAGAACTGCGCAAAAGGCACAAAACTAGTATTATGGTCTACCCTAGTACTACCATAACAAGGGATATAAAAGGAAACAAGTGGAATGTATTATCGTCTTCCTGCAGAGAAATTTACATCATTGAAGAAGTAAATAAAAATTGCACTTGTCAAGTGATTTGTGTAGAGTGCAAAAGCTGTATTCATCGTTACATACAGGTATTGGACATTGAAACTGAAACACCTGGTAGAAATCCAAAATCTTTATTTAATAAGGTGTTGGGGCACCGTGGGCAGCCAGCACAGCAGCAACACGTCTTGGGAAGGATCGGTAGAGGTCCTGCACAGTTAGCACCCCAAACCATTACTGATCCACCTCCGTGTTTGACTGTGGCTGCCAAGCAGTCTGGGTTGTAGGAATCAGAGGGGCTCCTCCAGACGAATACCCTCCCTGTTGTTTGGAAGACAGTTTAGCTGGACTCATCCGAGAATATGACGCGTTTGAGGTCATCCAACGTCCAGGTTTTATGCGTCCGGTACCACTGAACCCGCTTGGAGGCATTTGTACTACTGATGAAAGGCTTCGGTATAGCAACCCTGCCATGGATGTTGGATTTATGCAGGTAACGACGGATTGTCTTCGGGCACACAGGTTCCTGGAGGTGTGTATTCATTTCTGCGGTGATTTCTGCTGCGGTGGTTTTCCGCTTTCGTGCAACAATCCTGGTCAATGTCCTGACGTCTCTTTCCGACAACTTCCGTTTTCTCCTGCAGTTGCTCCTCCTGGACGTGGTTCGTCCTTCCTGTTCATATGCACACATCACCCTGGATACTGTAGCACGTGAGACATCACAAAGTGTGGCAGTTTTGGACACAGATGCACCTGCTAGACGCGCGCCAACAATCTGCCCTCTTTTGAAGTCGGATATGTCTCCCATTATAGCGCTCTGGACAGACAATTTGAAGCTTACTATCGAACTTTTCTACTGGAGTGACTACCAAGAACTCTGACACGTAATTCATTGATATGCATACGATTAATTACCTAGCAGAAGGTTCTATTCAGCCCTGGGGGGTATCCAGTGCTATTTGCGAAGGTGTTTCAGTTTCAATGTCCAATACCTGTATGTACATGCATCGATTCTGCGATAAAATGGAACATGTGCAAACATATTCATTTAGTGTGTAGATACAGAAAAATGAATGAAATAAATGTATCAGATATCACAGAGATGGATCCAGATGATTCAGACAGTAATTTACAAATTGATGAACCTGCAAATGCATTGGAAGTTGAATGCATTCTGACAGCACTTAATAAACATAAAGCTAGTGAACACAAATCACTTGATGAAGCAAAGGCCAAATTGAAAAAGTCTCTAATAGAATTAGTAGATTCTATATCTACACAAGAAGAAATTCAAGCAATGCAAAAAATTACAGCTACCATGAAACCCACTTTATCTGCAATACGATGTAATAACAAAATGCAGACTGAAGCTTGTTCAAAATGTGTCCCAGCCAATAAAAATATTTTGCCGCAGAGGAGATTGTCTTCAACAAAGAAAAAGAAAAGTTTTACAAAATCTCTTTCTAAGCCAACAGCTGAAGAATCTTTGAACATTTCCGCAACATTGATTTTAACAACAAAAAACAATCTTGATGAATGAATGTTATATGTATTTGGCTACCTACTACAGTGTATCTACAAGATGTAAAGCTTCCTTAAAAACATAATGTTATATGAACATGTCTTTTATTTTTATCTAAAATTAAGATTCATTGAAAATTAAATAATAAAATTATTTATTAAGATAACCATACCATAAGTGGTTTTTTTTCATTTTTTAAAGACATACTACATTTTCCAGAATTTATTTTTAATTTTAGAATTAAATGTGACTTATAAATCATTTTTTCATCTGATCAGAATGTTGTTAAATTTTTTATTTTTGATTTTTTAAAATTAATTCTAAAGTCTATCAGCGTGATATCAGCAGTGCATACGCGGAATCTTCAAGAAAAATGTTAAGGACAATCCCCTTGAATCAGCTCCGAGAGCACTAGGGGAAAGATCTGACGCATGCGCAGAATCTGCATGAAAAGTGTAAGGAGTGGCACGTCAGGGGTTAGACGCTAGTTACCTTGGAAAGAAGTTTACTCCGAAGTGGTGCGAACCTCTTAGTTTGAACAATAGTTATATTTCCGAAAGGGGTTATTTCCCCGTCAGTTCTCGAGTGTTTTAATAATAGACAGCTGGCGTTAGGCAATTGGCTTAGTCGTTAAAAGCTGGCGTTTTAAGTTTAGTCTTAGAAATCTGCAAATTTGTTTATTACTTTCTTTTTATATTTGTATTACTCGAATTAAGAGTTAAGCATTTTCTGGTGATCGCACAGGCTAAATTGCAAGAGGGTTGCGTGAGCGATCATTGCTAATAATAAGATGTAATTACCCAAGTCAATTCTGTCTTATTTAATAAAACCTTTTTAGTTATATGCGCTATTTTTGTATTTCTTTAAAAACCCACATTAACCCCACATTAGGTACGTTACAATATCTCAAGTTTCGTCAAAATCTGATTACCAGAAAGGCTGCTAGAAGGGTCTAAATGGTGTCACTTTAATTATAACCACCCTGTACTTAAAAAATTCATCTACGTAAATTGGTTGATAGATAACTGAGAAAGATATAATTTATTTT
>JAHWFO010062773.1:131907-146842 GCA_023313115.1 Rhysida immarginata
TATGTGGTGTGTCTATATTCTGAATAGCTTTGATGTAATAAATTTTTAAAAGTGTGAAGTTCTTTTGAAATCACCCTGTATATTAGTTCCGACGATTTTTGACGGGTAATAAAAGCACACGGATACACGGGTCCCGTGTACCGTGTACCTATGACTTAAAGGTAAACTCCATGGAAAAATTCGACTTTATTTTTTTTTTTTTTGTATTATAACATTAATCCAGGTTAATAAAGTATATATCATTCAAATTTTTTCGATTTATCCTAATATTTTATTAAGAAAAATGCCTCGGAAAATTGAAAATTGGCGTGGGATCTTCCATTCCTTCTTCCGAGAACACGGCGAGACATGACGCGAGAACCTGATGCGAAACCTCGGGGGATTTCGTCGCCGAGATTCTAGTTTCGCTTCGAACGATTCTACATATCATAAGATTTTGCTAACCTTTTTTATGTCAGAATGCCTTCAATTTCTCTGTTTGGATGTGTAATAGAAATTTCACGTTTCATAGGTTCCTACAAAAAAAAACAAAAAAAAATCAGTGTATTATTTTTTGACAGCGAGAACTGGTATCAACTCCAAATAGCAACGTGTGCTCAGCTCATTTTGAAGCGCCATGCTTAGTTTACGCACCCGCCGTTTCAAATTCAATATCAATTCAAACAAGAAATTCACTGAAACTATATTACGGATAAGGTGGAACTAGATGGTCTTCCAACTCTAAACGTGCCTGGCGTTCTTCAAGAAAAATGACCGCAACAGGCATGCGTTAATTGCAGAAGGAATGAGGTAGGCCTATCTGCTGTGTAGGGATGTGCACACGCCGACGCGGCAAGCAGAAGATCCCGTTTCAACGGTTTAATGCATAGAGCCAAGAACAGATGAGCCCCCTTAATCTGTTCTTGATAGAGGTGTACATCTGAGGAGTTGCAGTATCATTTAATTCTGCTAACGGCCCTTGTATATCGCTGTCACTGTTATCAAAATCGTTGTCTTGTTTTTATATTCACAGTCATTGGGACGCCTTGACAACTAACCGCGATAGCGCCTGCGATAGCGTACAATGTGTGTGACGTCACGAATTCGAAACTCCTTCGCACTTCTCTGGAATCTGTGACGTAACAGTTGTCGAATCATAGCATCAGTGTCGATCGAAGGGGGAGGGGAAATATTTTATTAATTTTGAGTTCGAATTGAAAAGTTTTATACATGCTACGTTGTTATCGAGACCTTCATCTTTCATTTTAAGAAAAGTTGTTTTGAGTGTGGAGTTTACCTTTAAAGATCCGTGTTCTTAATACACATTTAAATATGAATGACGGTACCCGTGTATCCGTGTAGACGGGTACCGTCATTCGTGTATTGTCATACACGTGTCCGTTCAAGACATTCAAGCTAAAATCACGTTGCAAACGATATGTTTGTTTTCTAACAAACATGAGTCTAATAAAACTATAAACTTTTATATAAAAAAGTATTTATTTTTTAAACAGTTAACCTGTAAATTATTTTCTATTTTTGTACATTAAAACATTGCTTTTTTGTGCAAATTTGATAAGATGATTTTTCCATTTTTTTTTTTACTATTGATTGAACTGTAGGAATTTTCATGTAGGTTCATTTACTTATCGTAGTCAATCCTAGGCCTTTTTTATGAAACTCAATAATTTCTTCCCTCTTTTGACTGCTATAATGGCATTCTGTTAAATAATTTTTAAATGAAACCATGTAATTATTTATTTATTTATTTATTTATTGCAAGCAACATGCTTAGAAATCCCCAATGACATCTTACAGCAAAACAAATACAAGAACAAAAATTAAAACATCAAAACAAATGTTGAAACAAAAATTTTATAATAAGCATCAGTAATAACAAAAAGAGTTTAGATATTCATAAATTATAACTTTAAATTCATTATAATTTAAAAAGTTAATATCAATTAAATTTAAGAATATATTGCCTAATTTACATAATCGATTGAAAGGGAGACTGTTTGTAATACATTCATTAGTCAGTGGTAAATAAAATATATCAGTGTTTCTTGAGTTTAGTTTGGGAATGCGTAGTTTTATGAAATTGAGAAACTAACAGAATAGGTTATATGATTATATAATTGGAATAAGCAGCAGGCGTTGAGATAAATACGTCTGTTTAGTAGCGTTTCACAACGAAAGTGATCTCTGAGGTAAGAGTTTGTAGCATATAAATTTTCATTAAAGAATTTATGATTTGATAAGTGAAGAAGGGAGCGTAGAAAATCAGTTTGAACTTTCTCAAGACGGAGACCAGATGGTCGAAGCATACTCTAAGCCGGGTCTTACTAGGGAGTTGAATAAGAAAATAGAAAATTCTGTGCTATTGAAACTGTAGATTTTCGAACAATGAAATAAGAGATCCTACAGGCTTTAGAAATAATGTGGTTTATATGTTCGGTGAAAGATAGGCTGTGCTTAAAAAAGACTCCTAGATTCCTTGTGGTAGTTTATCAAGAGAAGAACCATTAAGGATGTACGAGAAGCTATGAAGAGAATGTTTCAATGAGTAAGTGACCGAGTGACACTTTTCATTAGTATGCATTTTATTTTCGATACACCAAGAGCTAAAAGAGTAGAGATCCAGTTGCAAATCAAAGCAGTCAAGAGGGGTATGAATAATTTTGCCCACTTTGATGTCATCTGCGAACAAAAACAAAGAGGATGATTTTACTACATCTTGTATGTCATTAATGAACAGGAGAAATAATAATGGTTCTAAAATTGAACCCTGGGGCACTCCTGAGGAGGATATGAAGCTTTTGGAGGTAGTGCCATTTATGACAACATAATTTGTTCGATCAGTAAGGTATGAGCATAACCATTTGACAAGTGGGTGATGCAATCCAAATTGAAAAAGTTTTTTAATAAGGGGAAAATAGTCCACCAAAATCGATGTATATTAGTTCAACCTGACAGTTTTGGGTAATCCCATCACCAATGAGATGTATACAATCCATGAGATTCGATTGAGTTGATCTACCGTTCATGAAGCCATACTGATAGGGAGAAATATGGGGCGAGACAGTGGGACGATTCTTTGATAGACTGCATATTCAAAAAGTTTTGTTGGAAAACAAAGTATGGAAATCGGACAATTTTTGATATTGTTCGAATCACCTTTGTTTTTGTACAAAGGAACAACTTTGGTATTTTTCCATTATTGAGGAAAAGTGCCGGTTTTGATTGAAAAATTGAAGATGTGGTTTAGAGGGCAGATGAGAAAAGCACTGCAGGCTTTGTAGACGTAAGAGGGAATGCCATCGGAATCGTTGGAGGTTGTGTTATAATATGAGGTGTATTCTGTTGTTTTTACTTACTGAGCAGTGATAAAATTTTGTGAATTGGCATTCAATTTCTTCAGTTCTTAATGAAAGTGTGTGATATATGATCAGCAATTGGTTAGTACAAAACACCCCGCTGAGCTTAAATGGTTTATTCCTTTTATGCAAATATAAATTTACAAAATTCTACAGGAGATCATGGTAGAATTTTAAGTATATTTATCAATGTAGTGAACCAAATTATTTTATAACTTATGATTTTAGAAAATAAGACATATTACTGTGATCATTCGATTGTTATAATTAGCAATTGTACATAGAGTAAGTGTATTGTTTTTTTTCTTGAATATTATTTTTTATTGTGTTTTTCTTTCTGATTTCAACAATTTAAACGCTTGAGTATCCGTGGAACTGAAATACACGGGTACCCGTGTACACGTTCAGCTACACGGTACACTGATACACGGGTCAATACACGGATGTATTAAGTACACGTGTTTCCGTGTATTTTGGTACACGTGAAATAGGGAGCTCTACTTCAAACCCATTACACTAAACTAGAGGATGAGTCCTTCTTCTCGTGTAGTATTTGATCTTGCTGTAGTCAACCATAAAATTCCGAAACCAAAGTTCCTGCAGGTCAATGATTTTGATCAAACATCAAGTCAAATTGAGCTTCAGTTAAAGATACAAAAAATGAAGCATAGGTATCAAACTTCGTTTCAAGTTTATGACATCTAATGAGATTTTTAGTATCCATAAACTCAGATAAATGAGAAAAAAAAGCTCTTTTGATATCAGGACATGGACGTAGCCAGGATTTATGTTATGGGGAATGGGAATGTAATAATTTATATGTTAATTTAGGTGCAAGTTTTGCCGGTTTATCACATTCTTCATCATAGATTTTGTTAAACAGGAAAAAGATGTCCGGATGTCACAATTATTTAGTAGAAGTGAGCGACGGAAACTTTCTTAATAAATCAAAGAATTTTAATAACGATGGATAAATAAATAATGATACAAGTTGATATAATAAAGTCTAATAATTCATATTTAAAGTTCATCTTTCGAACTGGGGTCACATTCGGGACAGTCTTTCATCATGGAATTTAACAAGTAGTGTCTGGGCTTGAGTTCTTGAGCGGGCCGAATGAGGTAAACGTTGTGGTCGGAATCCAACTCAAATGATCCGGGCATCAAAGTCGTAACGGTAGAGAGGCGGTGTCCAGAGATGATGCTAGAACATTAACGAATTAATAAAGTTCATCAATCATTTAAAAATACCAGGCATGACATTAATATTCTAACTAAATGCAAATAATCAATCCTTAACTTAGGAGGCGCAACAAGGGGGTCTGCGCTATTAGCTGCTGTCTTTGCCCTTCGATGAGGGGCGAGCTTTAATCCTTAGCAAGGGAAGATATGTCTGGGCCTCCTCGTTCTATGAAGAACGGCTGGCAGTGGCTTGTGGCATGGCCAATTATCGAACAGCTCGTTGCTCCGATGAAGATGGAGGGGCATCAAACGTGGATAGGGCAAGTTGGCTGTAGTCGTCTCTTCTTGAAATGGGAGATAAAGCAGGCACCACAGTAGATTGCGTACAATGAGATAAATTATCTATTTCGTTATGCATTAGCACTTGCCTGGACTTTTGAAATCGGAGAACTTGCGATAATCTTCTATTGCTTGTGGCGAGACAAACTTCAAGAGGGCTAGATGCATCAGAAGATTCCACTTCCTCCTCGTCCAAATTCTGATTCCGCTCGTAGTCGCTCCGGTTCTCCAGGGTTGAATCACTTGAAGGAAACCATCTGCCAATCCCCTTCGCTTCATTGTTCTCTCCTTTTATTCCTACGTTGCCCCACCTACATCGCTACTTATTTTGCATAGACAATGGTAGATGAGGCGAACTACTTGAAGAACGGGGACGATCGGGCTGATGACGGTTTGTTTACTCTATGAGCTTCGACGTGCTCGGCATCAGCTCGATCGTGCGATCGTATCTTCAATCGTCGTGACACTGGATTAAATAACTATAATCATTTGGATCAGAAAAAATAAAGAGTTTTCTCAAAATTTGTTTAGTTTATCCAATTTTTTTGAATAGGTTTAATTAAATGTACGGTGTCAAACATAAGAAATATTTTTATACTCATTGAATGGCTGTATAATGGAAGTTTTTATATTATCTCCTGATAATTTTACAAACAAGTTTCTATTTATTCTGTTGTTGTCGGATATGATGCATAAGACTGTGAAACCTACTTCTATCAACTTTAATATTTGTTTGGTTAATTTTAATAAATCTTCAGTTGTCATTCTTGTACCGGAACCAGAAAAATAACTTATTTACTTTTAGAAAACACTGACGAATACATAAATTGAATAGTTGTTGCCTGCTTTCTTGAATCATTTTCCGAAAAGTCGAGAAGTTTTTATTTTGAAGCTTATATTTGCTTTTATGTAAACTTCATCTACTAACAAATTCATTACTCTTTCATTTATTTATTTTATTTTATTTGCAAATTTACATTCAAGGTAGGACATGTACAAAGAGAGTTACATAGGTTAAGGTATAGCTTGTTGAATCAGGTTAAAAACATGGAATTTATGGTTTGAACATGACTTTAACGTACAATTTAAAATCTCATTCCTAGTATTGAATGGTAAATTATTCCAATAATCACAAGCACTATAGGGAAAGTAAGATTGCAAATATTTTGAAGCCATAATCTTTGGTCTAAGTTTATATCTTTGTGTAGTTCGAGTATTAGGCGAATCAATAAGCCATTGGTTAACATAATGGAGCGGATGGTTGCTATCAGTAATTGCTCGATATATTTCTTTAAGACGAGCAATTTTAATTATAGATTGCAAGGAAGGTATTTTGTACATATTAAAGATATCAGACATAGAAGCGTATTTAGAGAGTGCTAAGGCTGCCCGCAAAACATTATTATAAGCTACTGAAACACGGGAAATTGTGAATTTTGAGGCTGCAGACCAGAATAGGATGCCATATTCTAGTTTAGGAACTAACATTGACTTTAGTATTTGTATCATCTCCTTTTTGGTTAGCGTTTTTCTTAGGTTTTGAAACAGAAATTTCAGACGATTGAGATCAAGAAGCAGCGATTCAATGGTTTCTTTAAATGATAGTTTGGTATTACGCTGCAGGCCTAATAAATTGCATATGTGAGACGGGCTAGGGTTTTGATTGTTGAACAACAATATAGTCGTTTTGGACTCGTTAAATTGTAGTCCATCCGTTACGTACCAATTTTTCAAAGTTTGAATGTCGTCAAGGATTCTATTATAAGCTAAAGTAAACTCATTAGGAGGAAAGGCCGTAAACAAAAAATTGTCATCTACAAATGATATTATATTGCAGTGCAGAGGTAGTTTAAATATCTCAGCCGTGGCCGCTGCATACAACACAGTAGCGATCGGGGACCCCTGCATGAGGCCCATGGTAGATGGATGTTCAGTAGTAGTATTATTAGACTCCATGTAATTGATTCTGTTAGTAAAATAGTCACGCAATAAATTTAAAGTTACCGAATCAACCCCACACTGGGTCAACTGCATTAATAGAGTGCTTCTTTCAACGGTATTGAATGCTTTGGCAATGTCAGTATTAATTAAGAAGCATGACAATCCTTTGTCGACTGCGTGAATGATATAGTCAAAGATCTTAAATAAAGGATAAGTTATTGGGGTTTGAGGACGACCCCCAAATTGGTTTGTGGGAATACAGGACCATAGGAAAGACGATAACTTAGAGAATATAAGTTTTTCTGCAATCTTAGCTAAGGCTGAGAGTGTACATATTGGACGGTAATTACATATATTGGTACCATCTCCTTTCTTAAACACCGGAGCGATGAGGGTACTTTTGAAATCAGATGGGAAAGTTTGAGTGGTGCAAATCATTTGAATCATATGGTTAAAAATAATATTGCCAAAGTGGCCCCAATTTTTTATAACTCTAATGGTTAATAAGGCGTCTCTGCTCGAGGTTTTGTTATTGGATTGCTTTATGGCTAGTCTAATAGCGCTCAAAGATATAGGGGGAATATGGAAATTACCAATAGCTAATTTTTTCTCAATGGTATCTTGGTTTCTTTTCGTTTTGTTGGGGTTATCAATCCATTCTAAGTAGGCACGTGCTTGGTGGAAAGGAAAATTTTTCTTATGTGTTTTGTGGTTACGAATAAATTTCCATAGGTCAAATATTTTTGTGCCCTTTTTTACAATTGTGGACCTCTTAGCCCGTTTAATCTCTTTTTTGAAGGTCAAGTTTGCCTTTTTTAAACTTTGCTTGTTAGTTGCTGTGGAATCTATAATAAATGATTTATATGCCGATTTTTTTTCTTTCCAAAGTGATAAAATTTTATCATTCCACCAAGGACGCCTTGCTTTATTATACCCTACATTCTTAATTTGTAAGCCTGCATCCAACAGAGCCAATTTGAAATTTGAATACATAATATAAAAAAGGATATTAACGTCCTGGGTATTGAAGTAACTTGTCCAATCAAGGTTTCCCATTGTTTTTAATTTTTCCTTTCAGAAAATCAATGTTATCATTTCTTTCAACACATGGACTCTATGATGATAAGCGTGTTAGTTGTCTATCCGAAGGGTGATGTAATAAAACTGTATTGTAGAGAGACCTGTAACAAGCTCCGGAGATATAAGATACAGAATATGCATATACAGTTAAATTACTACAATAACGCCTTCTCTGTAAGTGTTTGCTTAACAGTTGCATTTATTCAAAGATAAAGTTATAGGATTCGTAATTTGATTCTTCACATTCATTTTTAAGTAGTCATTCCAGAAACCTAATTCGTGTTATGACAGATGTCACGGCTTTCCTGCAAGTCTCTTCGTGTATGTGACAGCAGAAAAAGGGAGGACGTTTTAATTAACAACAATACTTTAATTAAACCAAAATTAACGAATGGTAACACAAAATAGTAACAAGGCCGTACGGGAACTTAAGGTCCCCGATCTAGATAACAGTCAGTAAAGAAATCAATAAATTGAAATAAATGTGATCTTCTAAACTGACACGTCTTTATACGATGACGTCAATTGCGCCTGCCTCGAAGTCGTCTACTTCTGAACCCTGAGAATGGTCCGTAGCCACTACGAGGAGGGTGGGGACTCCATCCTAATTCAAATACATAAAAAGGAGCTTTGTCAGCAATGAAGGCGGCCGAGGCTAACGAGAAATACAGTCTCCGGAACTGAAAAGTCACCTGATCAAAATAGGTCTATTAACAATCCAACCTTCATTGTTTCCAACAAAGGAAAAAAACTGATTGTTAAAATACAAGATGGAAACTATGTGATTCTGTATAAACAAAAGGTGCTTGATTCATATATCAAAGCCAAAATGATCCATCACGTACCGTTTTTGTAGGAGACCCACTTCTTAGAGAAATGTAACAGAGGCTTGATTGTAAAAAACACAAACACTAAAATGATTTTTTTTGGCCGTTTCCTCTTGTAAGCATCTGTCGGTGTGTCCCTGATAACAGACCAGCAATATTCAGCTAGCATACTTCCATTCCATCGTTATGCTCTGCCTGTGTGATTTCATGATGTGAACATGTCATAGATGTAGATGGTTGAAAGTTAGGATCTTGATGGTTTGGGTCATCAGAAGTGTCTTCCTCTGAATTAACAGTAATTTATCTGGAGCTGTAGAATAGCGCTTCTATAGGAAGATCTTCAGAATGAGGAACTGGTCGCATAGCGCTTCTATATGTGCTACAATATAAATGCATAAAAAGCTAAAATGTGGATATTTTGGAAAACGGATCGTGGTAAACAAAATATAATTACAGATTCGTTATTTTCAGCCAAAAATATACAAGAAACACATATTTTCATCTAAAGGACATTTTTCATGTTAACCATCCCTTTTCGTTTTCCCGTTTTAAGGAATTTTATTTCAGGAATTTTGGAATACCAATTTCATGGATTCTTTATTTAAAGAATGTAAAATATAATCAACTTTTAATTCAAATCAATTTTTATTCAAAATTTTAAAAATCGCTCTAACAATCTTACAGTGTACAATTTTGGTTGTACTTCATTGTTAACTCCTGTCTTTTAATCAAAAACGAAGTGAAATTAAAAAGATTGCCATTTTTTTTCTTATAGTATTTTTTTCTACTCTAATGCGTTCGCTTATATTATTTAACAGAACAATTGTTCACAGTGTTCAACTCAAAGAATTTATTAGGGGGAATCCTTCAAGAATATGAAGTATCATAAATGGAATTATGTAAAAAGAACTCCAATTTTTCCACCTAGACAAGCGGAGTTTGAATTATTCCGAGGTTGTTTCGAAATGTGAATCATTGTCTCATGAATTTTGGCAGAAGCTGGTTTGCTGAAATAAGTCTCACAATATCTGCACTTATAACGTTTATTATCCGTGTGAATTCTCTCGTGTATTTTGCCAGAAGATGGTGTTACGGAAGGTTTGACACAATAACTGCACTTACAAAGTTTATCATTCGTGTGAATTCTCTCGTGGATTTTCTCGTGATTTTTGGCAGAAGATGGTGTGATGAAAGATTTGTCACAATAGCTGCACTTATAACGTTTATCACCTGTGTGAATTCTCTCGTGGTAGATTGCACTCGAGGAATCGGAGAAACATTTCCCACAATATTTACATTTGTACGGTTTTTCACCTGTATGGATTCTCTCGTGTCTTCTCAAGGAGAGCATATACCTGAATGCTGTTTTGCAATACTGACATTTGAAAGGCTTTTCTCCCGTGTGAGAACGTTCATGTTCTTTTAACGTTCTCTTGTAATAGAAACCCTTTTCACAAACGGCACATTGATGCCGTTTTATGTGCATTTTTTCATGTTTCTTTTTCAGTACGACTTTGGCGAAAGTTTTTCCACAAACTTCACAAAGATACTCTTTGCTTTCTTCCTTTATGTGCTTTGCTTCGTGGTAAAGTACTCGCCACTCGCTTCCGAATTTTTTCCCACAGTAACTGCAGAGATAAGATTGCAACCCATTATGACGCATCTCGGGTTCGATTCGATGAGTTTTTGAAGACAAAATCTTACCACAATATTTAGATGTTTGGACATTGTTGTGTATTTTCTCGTGCATCAGTCTTTCTCCGTTATTGGCAAACATTTTATCACAGAACCTACACATATAGATCTTCTTATCAGAATTTAACTTTTCTTCATTTTTTTGCATATATGATAAAGATGCTACATAAGTGTTCAGATGAGGGCTTTTTGTATTAGTGAAGGTGGACTTGAAATTCTTTATGTCATCATTAGGCTGAAGTGTATTTACATTAATAGAAGTGGAACTCTTGCTATTTTCTTGACGCAATGTCTTGTTTCCCGTTTCAACGTTGAGGTATTTAAGGAAAAAACATTTGCCACAGGCAGAAATTTTACATTCAAGAAAATTTCTGAATAATTTTACTGAAATGGAAGTGGTCCCGTTTAGAATATTTGAAATAATATATAATAAGTCATCAAGGAAAACAGATCTTAAAAGAAATTTCAAATCAGTGTTTGTACTGAGGGAAGATGAAACATTTTCTTTACAATAACAGTTTATTACACTATAGGTGTGCAAACGACTAATGTCCACTTCTAGGAGATTCTTCATATACAAAATTTCCAAAGTTAGATTATTCAAAGAAGATTTGCATTGTATCGTATCCTTGAATATCTTGAAGGAGAACGATGCCATACCCGCAACGAGATGCAAAGCCATCGAAAACAAATCGTCAACAATATGATAATGCTTTTTTACAACATACTTTGAATAAACACCAGCTTTATCCTGTTGCATCCTTAAAGAAAAGTGGAAAATGTAGAAGCCTTTTAGGAGAATTGAGTACTACGACTTTAATAACCTGGAAGAAAAAAGATAAATTTAATTAAGAAACTGGGGAGATTGGTCATTTTATTTAAAACTTTCTTATTTATAAATTTTATTTTAGATTCATATCTAAGTACCTGTGGTTTTATTTAGTTTCATGATTTGAATGTTATAAAATTCTATGTGCGTATGATGATCTTCAAACCATGGTGTACCAAGTTTTTTCTTCAGTAATTTAAACCTAACCTAACCTTAAACACCATCCCTATCGTAATTACATCTACACAAATATCATCCACACACAAGCCTAAGAAAATTCTAGCCATAATTTAAGCAGATAGTGACAGAGTTACTTGTTAACGAGTACGTGAGCATTATATGATTTTTTTTATCTGGTGTGTTCATTTATAGTACTATTTGTTTTTGGAGCACTATTTTGGTTACTGACACTCTCTTCTGCGCTATTGTTAGATTCTACAGAAGTCGTTTACTTTGTCTGTTTCTATCATTATTTATTCTAGTAAGGTTTTTCTCCAATATCATATGTATATATATAGGGTGTTTATGAACTCTGTGTACATACTTTTAGGAGTGGTAGAGGGCCTTATTTTGAATAGATATTTGCCACCAAGCTGGGAGGTCGCAAATGATTCCTTGATACATAAAAAAAAAGTTGTCAAACACCATACATACAACGCCTGTCTGAGACTTCCTCATAACAATGCCTCTCTCGTTAATGTATTTCCAAAAAACGGAGAAATTAGAAAACGTCATACGGATGGCCACAACGCTTTTAATAACCATTATTAGATGTTTTGAAATTACAAAAGGTGTTCAGAATGTTGACCATGAGCAGGAATGCATCCCTCACAGTGTCTTGTGTCACCTCATTCAAAGCGATCTCGGACAAGTTAATGAATTAAAAAAAAAAAAAAACCGATTTCAACAATGAAATTAATATGGGGCCATCTTGGTACTAAACCGAATCCAATGTAAAAAGAATTTTTAAAATCGGTTTATAAATGACGGAAATATCGATGAACATGCATTAAAAAAAACATAGAACCTCCTCCTTTTTGAAGTCGGTTAAAAAGATCGAATGAGGGGACATTAAAAGAAAAGGCAAAAAAGAATGACGGGACCCCGCCGGAGATAATAGACGAGTCGCGAGAGCGAGCAACGAGCGAGCCATGGTTTATTACTCCATGGAGCGAGCCGCTGGATTCGTCAAGAGAAGGGGCATTCAAATTAGGACGAAGAAATTTCACCATAAAAAGGAGGAACAAGAAGGAGCGATTATGTTTGGGTCTCGATTTCTACGAATACGGAAGTCTTTATGCTCGCCCTCACCTCATGGAAGAAATATCGTCGAGAGGCCGATCAGTCGCGGTAAGGGAAATTCGATTTCCTCATTTAAAGAATGTTGTTCAGTTAATATTAATCGAATTATTCCCAGCCCTAGCCGTTGCAGCGATCCCGCCACATGGCCTTAAAATGAGACCAGTAATTTTTTTGACCTACATGGTTCCTTTTCATCGGTTCTGTACCTTTAATCTTTTTCTCGGTTATGGGGTTTTTTAATGGCATCTACTATTTTTGCCTTTTGATACGGCAATGGCATCTGCTATTTTGCCTTTTGCCTTCTACTGTGGACATTAACGGACTCCGATCCTCTTATGACCTCTCGTCTTCTTCCTGGTACGAATTTCCTCTGGAACAATTTCTTTCTGTGGCTAGGGAAAGGTTTTTTTTATTTTTGGAGGCTACAGTAGTCCTCCTCCTTATCAAAAGGATTACATGACGGGGGTTCTTTTGTTAAATAGTAAAAGATAATTCACTCTTCTAAGCTTCAGGAATTTTTTTAATCTAAAGCTTCCTTTTTACTTTTTTTTTCTGCTATTAATTTTGGTATTTCGCCAGTCCCCACATCTTAGGGTTTGTTTTTTTTTTTAAAGTTTAATTTTTAATTTCACTCCTACCTCTTCGCGAGCCAGCTAGATCTTTTAAACTGTTCGCGCTTTAATAAAAGCTCGCAACACCGTATGTCTGAGGTCTATGGAACGCCGACGCCTCAAAGTCAACGAGTAAAGGTGCCAACACATATACCCGACTTTGACGCGCACGATTTTCATCCGACTTGAAGCGACACCAGAGTGCATGCTACTAGCAAAACACACATTTCCAACTTCCGCGCGCACGACTTTCAGCTGACAAGCATTTTAACTCAAATTGTGTCCGTGATAGCGCTGCAGTCACATAGGAAACTGTATTCATTTCTGCCAAAATGGATTCGATTATGCGTCAAAAATACAATTTATTAAACTAATAAATTTATTTGCACATGGAGTTTCCGTGGAAGCCTCCATTTTCTTTTTTTGCCTCTAGAGTGATCACTTCCCATGATGCTAATCGTGTATATTCTCGCAACCTGATTGGCTATCGTGAACGACAAGTCGCGTGAAAGTCGTGCACGATTCCTACGACCTACCGTTTGAGACCGGAAATAGTCGTTCCAGAGTCGCATGCGACAGCTAGTCGGATGTAAACCATGCATGTGTCTCCGCCTTTAGGGTTCGAACGGGTCGCCCCTCCTACACACGAGTCGCACGATCGGAACCAAGTCCTATGCCCGTCTCATCGCAGCAGAAGCCTGAACAAGAGAACACAGCGAACCTCATCCCGTAAAGTTGGCACATTATACGATCGACTTCATCAGTAAATAAGACCAGTAGAACTCTTGATAAATTTTGACTTTTATGCGAACCCTGAGATTTCTTATGATAGTTTTGGCAATGCTGTTTCTAATGCACATGAGCTGATATCACCTGCATCGGCAGGTTCTCTTTATTATTTTTGGACAGAGTCGTAGTGAAGTCGACGCCGTTTCGTCCCCGCAAGATACGAAAGCGATCGGCGTAGAAAGAGCTGAGTCCACGTCAATTCTCTCCACTGGTTCGTTTGATGATTTCAACGAGTCGCCTGAGCCACGACTTGATTTTCTGCGCTCGGAGGATCGTCAGGATCGACAGCGCTCGTGTTCGGCTTCGTTCGTAGCCGGTAGCGTCGGCAGGGCCCTAGTCGGCCTACCGCGCTCGGTAGGCAGCGCAGCGTCGTTCGATATTCCAAGTGTGCCTTTCTCATTGAATTATTAATGTTTTCAATTGACTGTATTTTGTTTGAACTTTGATTATTTGCTAATGCCAGTAATTTTCTACTTGCTGCTTATAGTTCCACTCCCCGAAACGCCAAACCTTAAAGGTACCGTTCTCCTGTGTAACGGTAGACGCCTATACTTACCTGCTTCGACGAGCAACTTTCCCATACCCGAAGCCTCGACCCAATCTTAAGGAACGACGGTTTCGGCCATCATCGCAATGACGACGGGATCATCGTCCTCAACTCAATCTTTCGAAGCCACATGGTCTAATATTTGATGGACATTATATTTAGATAGTTATTAATAATTATGTTTAAATTTCTATTTAATAAAGATTTTTCTATCGAAAAATGGAAGGAAAAATTCTGCGACCTGGGATCGAACCAGGAATCTCGGCTGTCATGGCCGATGCCTCTACCAATCGAGCTATCGCAGACACCCGGACAGCCATGCTGTCTCAAGGTGTCTTAAAGACAACCAAGTTGTCAAGGTTGAAAGCCCAATGGGAGACGGGCACCTGGCTCACAGATCGAGAATCTCTCCTATCCAACCACTGAAAGTTTGTGGA
>JAHWFO010062773.1:147242-185067 GCA_023313115.1 Rhysida immarginata
TATCTCCAGTTTATAATCTTAATTATTATTAATTTATTCTATTTAATAACTGGAATACTTTTACTGAGATTCATTAATTCCAATGCAAGCTCAAGAATTGTTGTTTTTGAAATTTATTTGTAAATTAAACTATTTGATTTACAAGATTCGTCTCCCGTCCCTTTTCTCTCTGTCCACAAGTAATTTCATAACTCTGCTGACTAAAAGAATTGATATCTTGTCATTAAATTTCCAAATATCCCTGAGGTCTCTTACATGGTCATTTGCAGCCAAATTTGCGCAACCAGTGCCTGTTCCGAATCCACAGGAGTATCGTACACCACATTCTTCAGATGTCCCTAGAAGAAGAAATCTAAAGGGCTGATGTCTTATATATCACGTCTTTCAATAACCAATAGTATTCGTAGAAGACTTTCAACAATTTTCAGGTTGCCTTTCTCCAGCTCTTTCATGTAATTTTTCATGTCTTTTCATATGTGAAGAACATAAAAAGGTCTTTTCACAATATTCACATTGATATGGCTTCTCTCCAGTATGAACCCTCTCATGACGTTTAAGGCTGGAAGCTGTGGAAAATTTTTTCTCACAGTATTTACACTTGTATGGTTTCTCACCAGTATGAATTCTGTGATGCCTTTTAAGTTCAATAGAAGCAGAAAATGATTTATCACAAAGTTTACATTTATAAGGTCTTTCTCCAGTATGAGATCTTTCGTGCCTTTTCAGACCTGTAGAACATGTGAAAGTTTTTTTACAATGTTTGCACGTATATGGCCTCTCTCCGGTATGGGATCTTTCATGCCGTTTAACGTTTTTACGACGTGTGAAAGATTTTTCACAAAATTTACATTTGATAAGCCTTTCTCCAGTATGCAATTTCTCATGATTTTTAACATCTTTAGAACATGTGAAAGATCTTTCACAATAACTGCATTGGAAAGAGATTGTGTGAGTTAACTCGTGGTATTTAAGGAGTGATGGATAAGGAAAATATCTCCAACAATATTTACACTTATTAGGCTTTTCTCCGATATGTAATCTTTCATGAAATTTAAGAGGCCCAGGGCGTGAAAATAATTTTTTACAATAACGACATTCGTAAGGCTTCTCTCCAGTATGTATCCTCTCGTGACTTTTAACATTTGCAGAACATGAAAAACATTTGTCACAATAGGTGCAATTGTAAGGTCTTTCTCCAGTGTGAATTCTCTCGTGGACTATAAGACTTGATGGATGAGGAAACGATTTTCCACAAAATTTACACAAATAAGGCCTGCCTCTTCGTTGTTTGTGAGATTGCAAATAAGGAGAGTGGATTAGTGAATGTTTAAGTTTAACACCAGAAGAATCTTCCTGGTTCTTTGTATTTACAGCTTCCTTGCGATTAATGTGCTCAATGGTCTTCTCATTTGTTGCATTGTCTGAGTACACAAAGAATAAATTCGGCCTTTTAGCAGAAGTAAGTATGTTATATTCACGAAAATTTAAATGTTTTCGTGATGTAATCAATGTGGTTCCACTTAAAATATCTAAAATAATTGAAAGCATATCATCAAGGATGTCGTTCATACGATAAGCGTTTACATTTTCTTCATCCTTGTATTTCGGTAACTTTACAAATTCACTGAATTCCGTCTCAATATTTAATGACGAACTATCGCTAATCATTCTCTTTAAATAATTTGCATATGTACCTATGAAACGTGCACTCTTTCGTTTGGTCTTATTATGATATAGAAGTACTGCAATCGCTTCGACAGAAGAAACACGGATTTGGCACTGAGTAATGTTATCATTTTTTTCATACGACGTAAACACGTTTTCGAAGAGTATCTTTAGAAAAAACGATAACAAATCGTCAAGAACAGGGCTATAGTATTTATCACAACTACTGTAATGATGTCCTTCAGAATTGTCATTACTTTCCATTGTGTAAGGAGTGAGTTTATTTTGACCTATGTAATCAAATCATCATATACCTGAAAATAAAAGAAACGTCAGTTACTTTTAAAATACTAATGGAAAAGACAACTGTGTTCTTAAAAGTTTCTAAAATACATTTCAATTTAATGGTAAATATGGGAACTAGCAGTGAACGTAATTCCTAGTAAGTTTAATGTATACGACTTAATTAAGCTCTGAGATTTTTTCTAATTTTTTGTGAGAAGTGAAAGTGAATTCTGATAGTTATGACGTAAAGAGGCATGAATATATTTAAAGTATCAGTTCCTTCACAGCAGTTTCTACAAGGTGTGGCGATTAAATACCAGACTAATACAATAATCACAAACGGGAAGTCCAAATGAAAATTCTGTTTGAAATGATTCAAAGTAATCTCCATCCAACACAATAAACTTTTGATCGCGTTTGTACAAGTTCGTAAAACAGCTTTAAAATCCTCGGACAGAATTCTCTTGATTTTCGACGTCACGTTTTTCTCAATGTCGGAAACGTCTTGAAAACAGGTACCTTTCATAACGTTTTTCATCTGTGAAAACAGGAAAAAGTCTGGAGAGGCCAAATCCGGAAAATAGGGCGGGTGGTTGAGCTCTGTATGAACCGGAAAACGCTTCATATTTATGGCGTGTTATGAGCCTGTTTTCGAAAAAATTGTCTCGTGAGTCTTTCGGCCTCGCGGTCATTTCTTTATTTCGGCTGCAGCCTTCTGTTTCCAATTTGGAGCTTATTTTTTAATAATCTTAGTATTTGTCCGTCGTGCCCTTTAGCTTTTGTCCGTCGTGCCCTCTCAACCTTTGCCTACGCTCTTTTGTAATTTTCAGATTGGTTTGGCCCTTGAGCACTCTTTTATCTGTGTGTTTAGGTATGTTTTCATTATGAAAGAATCTTTAAGAACCTTTTGTCCGTAATGACTAGGCTTGAAAATACAACCTTTTTCTGGACTGTAATTCAATATATTTTTTTATTAATTTGATTTGGCCTATAGTTGGGTTCCTATCACCTAGATTCAAACATGGTATTTTTCTTTTAAGCCTTTTCATGTGTACAGTATTTAATTTTTTTTTATCTTTATACTGCTTATTTTTATCTGTCGCGCATTGTCTTTACTGTTAGCCTTTCCCTGGTGATTATTCGTTTTTATCGTTGTCCCTGGTGATTTCCGGCGCGGGTCGTTAGTCTCGGGCGCGGGCTCCTCGGTTTAATTGATCAGCTCGTGCTTTTACGCTTTTTTGGAAATCTAAATTTTTTTGGCAATTATCGGTTTGTATTCGACTGCAGTTAGTCATTTATCGATTTACTACGAAAGCCGCTATACCAGTCATAGGTTGACTGAGTCTCACCATGCAAGCTAGTCACTTTCCTCCAGATTTGTTACCATTATTGAACAAATCAATTATTCCGCACGAGTAATGCTCATCCGGACAGCCATGTTGTTCTTCGTTTATTAGATCATCTGCTTTTGACATTTCCATGGCGCTTGACGTCTTAGCCTAAGGAAGTTTGCGCCATGGGTCATGGCCTATCCTGATGTAGGCTTTCATCGAAGTTCACAGTCGGTCACAAATCCATTGACTTTTGCTGCACCCGAAACACTAAAGGAAAGTTCCGTTAAAATCAACCCTCGTCTGAGACCTCTCCACTGGCAGTGCTTTCAACGTGATGCTATTTTGGCTCAACTTCCAAATCGCTATGAGGGATCTTCGCATTTCTACCTTTCGTCTTACTGTATCTTAATTGCTGGTTGTATCACGTTGCTTATCCCTTTCGCAATTCTTGTCCCCGCTCTCATTTTTACCTTACCTTCCACCCCTCCCTTTTCCGTTAATACTTTACTGTTTTGTGCCATTCTTTATTTCCAGCATTCCCAAGTACACTGACCGTTTTTTCCTGAAGTCGTCTTGGCTCTTTCTCTCACCTTTATGGACAATCGTTAAGAGTCGTCGCCATTAATATTTCAATATCGACTTCGAACTTTCTTCTCCTTCCCGGTTGAACTTGAGGTCTCGAATTCTACCTTCAATTACTGCATCTTTACGAATCTAACGATGGACTTTGTTTTCCACGTACGACCTCAAATTCCCCGTTAGGGTAGAGATTGACTAGCTCCGTCTCGGAATTTTACCCGAGTCTCGTATCAAACATTTTTTTCTTTAGCTTCTTTTTCCGCGTACCTTTAAGAGTGACGTTAATTGGCTTATTTTCCGGGTTTTTCTTAATTTTTCCCGAAAGTTAAGTCTTAATTTATCAAACTAATGTTTTCTTTAAAGCTCGTCGGCAATTTAAGTATTTTTTGCTATGTAAAGATTTTTTTGTAATCGCGATTACTCCTTCTGATTCTGTTAATTTTTGTAACCTTTATATTACCTGATCAAACGTTGTGTCCTATCTGTTACTTTACTTTGTATTTCTTGTATATAAGTATGTTCATGATAAGTATGTGTACCCACTAGGATACAACTTGATAGGTTGATGGGAGCGATAATGAGGTGGGTTAATGGAAAAACTAGATGGACAAAGAGAGGTTATTATTTTTGTGAGAGATCATTTGGTGGTTTGGGATTAGTTAGTGTGACTGACCTAAAAACCAGATTGAGAATAGAGTTTATTATAAAAACTATTTTGAGTAATGATAGTATCTACTTCTCAAATGTATATCCAGTTATTTGTAATGGGATTAACCCATTATTGGTTGGTAACAGTAAAATTAATATGAGAAGAACATCCAGATTTATAAGGTCATGCAAGATCTTCTGTAAAGAGGTAAGTGGATATCGCATTGTTGCTCAATGTGGATGTCAAGGGAAGTTGGTCACTAGTAGAAATAGCTCTGGTCTTGTTTGTAAACACATGCTTAAGATTGAAAGCGAGACAGAAAAAATAAATATTGAAAAGTCACAGGATATTGGGAGTAGAATCAAACTGTTCATAAATGGAATAGTGGCAGCACGAAAATACTGTCTTGTTGGCAGAACCCTTTGTTGAACCGAGAGGCAGAAAAGTGTTGTAAGTTCAGGAAGAAGTGTAGCTGCTCTCCTGTCTTCCTATATGGAATTAATAAAAGATTAACACCGTTATGTTTGGTCTGTGGAGAAATTGGGTCAGAAGAACATTATATCAGGGAATGTGTGAAAACTAAACAAACAAGAATATAACTCGTAAAACGATTTTTAAATATGCTGAAAAGAAGAATATAAAAATTTGTTGTTTAGTATTATATACAGTAATATTTTTATATAGAGCAATGGCGAAAACTGCATATAAATTTACGTATTCGATTGCAGCGCTCACACGAATCTTTCCAAACACACGCGAAATGAGAAATGAAATCCTCGCACGTCTAATGTTAAATGCTTTAAACTACTGGGCCTATGTTCTTTCTACTGCTAGATCAAAGTTACCATAAACATCAGGAGAGAAAAATCATTGTTTCAAAGCACTGTCGGGAAAAATCTTTTAGCATTCCAAGGAGCTTTAGCTGTGACGCATATATAATTTTAAATTTGAATATCTCACGTTTACTTGCACTTGGTTTAAATAAACAGTGGAAATACCTTTGATTCAAAACGCATTCACGTCATTTTTAAATATAGGCCTAACTTCAATAAGCCATTTTAACAATAGGCCTAATAGTAATTAGCCATTTTTAACAATAGGCCTAACATTAATTAGTCATTTTAACAATAGGCCTAACATTGATTAGCCATTTTTAACAATCGCCCTAACATTAATCAACACATTTAACAATAGGCCTAACAGCACTGAATTTTAAAATGAAATGAGCACGTGCATCAAGAAATCTTCATAACTGGCACGTGCTCCAAGCTGCCAAATGTATTCACTTATGACTCGTCAGTAGGATTCGATTGATATATTACATGCCCTAAGTTTATATTCTTAACATTAGTGCACGTGCTTGAAGGGGTCCACGAGAGCTCATCAAAAGTTCTTCGTGCAAGCTCATTGATATATCGCAGTTAAATTCTTCCATTTTTCACGTTTTCGTGCAAACGATGGCTGGCCGGGCACATAAAGGTACTGATTAAGCTTGTATTCTTATATATAGCTTTAGCTAAAGCTCATAATAAGGGGTCATTGAAGTACTTTTTGGGGGTCATTTTCTCGGACGTAGCATTTCGAAAATCGAAAAGAATGTCATATTCGTCTTGTGCTCGTCATTCCCGTTCGAATGACATATTACATGCCTTATATTGCCAATAAAAAAATTTAATGGGGGGGGTTTGGGTCTCAATAATCACGTGACTGTTAGACCGATTTCAATCACAAACTAATCAGGTGAGCTCAGGAAGTGTCTCTATCGAAGAGCGAAAGCAGAATTTGAAAAAGTTAAAGCGTTCTCGAGTAATCGTCGGACATACAGACGGACGGACAGACAGCAGACAGACAGACAGACACACAAACAAAGCGCTGAATAACGGAAGCTCTGATATACTTATTCCAACAGTTTAATGTGAATGAAAATATGTGTTCTTTATACCTCCGGGATGGTTTACCTGTTGATGCGAAGATAAAAGATGAAAAGCTGATATGTGAAATAATAACTATCGCAGTAGCTGCTATTCAGGTTTCTGTCTTTGCATGGGAAAATAATCCAGAATTCAATAGCTATGGGCTATTTTTGAAGAAACTCTTCGTATACTATAATACTCAAAAATTTTTTTTTTTCAACTTGGGATGGAAAAGGAAATTCCATATTAAATGGTCAAGAGTGTGGAAATGTTTTTCAAGATGGTTGCAGATAGTTTGACTTGTAATTTTTAATAATATATAGGTTGGATTTTTTTTGTATATGAGAGAGGAACGTTTTACGTTAAATGGGATATACGTACAGTATATGATAAATGTTTTGATTGTAAGTGATTCACTTATTTTAGTGGCTATGTGTGGCTATAGCCTTTTGGGAAATTGGTGTAGTTTCACTAAAATTGATAGTTTGATCTAATGAACGTGTAATATTGAGTTACTCGTCCTTTTTATATGAATAATTTTTATATAGTATTTAGTTTGTTTTTTGTGTAATTTCATTTTTATTTTTAAAGGATCTTTGTGGAGGGTGTAAATGGTTGTTTAGTTTTTACCAGTTTTTTATTTCGTTTTGTTTTTTAAGTGTTTGTGCGATGATCATTAGTGATGCGATAATGTATTTTTACCGCATATTACAATTGGATATGAAGAATTAGTGAATTCTTAAGTTAATATCTCCTTTCGGAGGTATTCTTACTGAGTATTACTTTGTAATAAAGCAGTTGATTTTTTATTTTGGATTATTTTCTTGATATCTTTTCAATCCTAACGTACAAAAGCATTTGTCTGGTTAAAACCTGAGCATAAGCATAACCCTTTTGATGCTCCCAAAGTGGGCATGAAGCGTTTTACGTTTAAATAAGATGAGTGGAAAGTCTTCGAAGGTGATTTAGAACTGCTCTTCACCTTACTGTAATTCAGAAACGTAAAGGGCGTATGCGGCCGGGCATTATCGTAAAGCGGAACCCAACTTGTTGCAGCCCAATTCACGAATTGTGATTCGGCGATCAGCAGTGACGAGTTTACTGATTTTCTCGGTGGTTTCTGGCGTTCGTACGGAAACTAGTCTTCTACGGTGCGGATCATATGAAAGGTCTTCACGGCCATCACAAAAGTGATGAAACCACTCGATGTATTCGTTCCGGATAGGGCATCGTTCCCGTAGGCAGTTTTCAATATCTGGTGTGTTTCTGTTCCAACTTTTGTATCCCCCTGTCATAGAACTCTGCCGCCTGTGAATGGAACCAGTGTGTGACAGATGTCTTCAGCTCTTCGTCGTTGCCAAAACGCTCACCGGAGGACAGGAATTTCTTGAGGTGCAAGAAAACGTGAAAATCGCTGGGAGCTAGGCGGCAGAATTTAATGCAAGTCCGTTGTTCCATATTTTTTTCTAGACGATACTTGTTCACATGCGTTGCTATAATCCGTGTCTGAACAAGAATTCTTTACGCTACCAGAAAAGACGCTATTTGGGAAGATGTAACCTGTACGAACAAGTTATTTTTCACATACTGTAAAATATGGACGATATAGACAACGATTATATGCAACGATATAGACAACTATTCAAAACATTAAAACCCTCCTATTAGTCTTTTTTTTTTTTAAAGATTCTTGCATCCTCCAGTTCCAATCAAGCATAATAAAAAACGTTAAAAAAGACACCCAAAATAAAAAGTGCAAAGCAAAATATAAATACACCGTACATATTTCATCACAAAAAATTTAATTTTGAATAAAGTGTCACTCAAAGAGACTAAGGTTTTTAAAAGTATTTTCTATATATTCCCTATTGCTACAAAACGAATTAAAAGATAAATATGCAAACTCTGCAACTGTTTGCTTCAGTTATAATGTTAAAAAAAAACCGCAAAGTACCGTATGAAGAATCACAAAAAAAATATTCGAATCCGTATCATAGCAAAGATAAATTCGTATAGACATTAATTTACACATACACGTGTGGGCTTAATTCGATTCCATTGATTGGAATGACGATATCGATTCGAGTGAAGTTCAAATAGAATAGCCTGCTAATAAAGATGAAACTGAAAAGTCAAGTACTGTATAAAGGATTGTTTTGAATATTCTTAGAGTGCAACTTAGGACCTGATTCTAAATAAAGTTAGAAATATTAAGTGTGCCTAATGATTTTTTTTAAATATTAGATAATTTAGTTCAATAATGTGCTAAACTTCTGAAAATATTTTTAAACAAATTTTTCAAACTTAAAAAAAAAGTGAAATGGTTGAAATGTATTCTAAATAATAAAAATGTATGGTTTTTCTTTGATTTTTTTTCTGACGTATCATCAATGGGTATAGTAAAATTTCTTTAAAATGCGAGATCATTTATGGAAGCCCCCCTGCCCGCTCTCATTAAAAAAATGTCGGCTAAAGCGTGAGCCAATCAGAATCAAGCATGCGTTGTCGCCACTCTGATGATATATTCGTTTATCACGGAACTCGGTGAATAATCTTTCCAAAAAATAGACAATTGTTATATCGCAAATTATTAAATGTAAAGGAGAAAATGATACTGAAACCACGGGAGAAAAGTTTACACATGTTTTAGAACTGAATGTATCGATTACTTACACTTTCGCTCCTTCCTTAAATGCTTAGAACGATGATCACTGATGAGTCCGTTGCTACAAAGAATTAAACGTTTACCGTCCAAGCCTACATCGATTAAAGTCAATTGTAAAAAAAGATTCATAAGATAGCTTGTTGCACGTACATATACTACATACTATGGAAACAAGACAAATAAATGATTTATATCTCCACTAGGTTTCCAAAAGACGACGATTACACTCCAACAGGCTCCACCATAAATCGTTATTGACTCGAAGACGTCAAGTGAATACGATTGGCTACGACGATGTGACATCACAATAAAGCTTCTCTCTAAAATTTCCCAATGGGCGACATCCAAGGTTGATAAAAGGCGACATCCACGTAACTCACGCGCCTTCTAGTAACAGCATTATCAACCCTCATTCCGGATGACTCGCATTAATTGCTCTGCGTCTCTCTGCAAAAATTAGAAAAGTAAAGCACCTGCATATACTACATGGCACTTTTTTCCGAAAGATCAAAATAATTATTGCAGCTTTTATTTCCACTTTGATGGAATAATTTTAATTGTTACATATTTTATCCGTTAAATTCACGACTGTTTTCAGATTGAAATATAGTAATTTATGGAGAATTGAAATGTAAATTACGTTTAAGATTAAAAGACTGCAAACATTTCGGAAATCTGCTACCCCTTTGTCCAATGTATTCGGAAATAATTAATAATATTTTAAAAATTCGTATGATTAAAAAATACATCTTGTTATATTCAAAGTGCAGAAACTCTTCAAACATATCATAATTACAAATAGAAAAGGGAAGAAAAAATTCTGCGACCCCTTTGTTCAATGTATTAAATCGATTTAAGCATGCTATATTATTATTATTATTATTATTATTATTATTATTATTATTATTTGCTATTAAATATTTCAAGTACATTAATAAAAATAGTAAAAGTAAAGATAAATTAGAGCAGAATCACAGAAATAGTAAAATATCATAGAGAATGAAGAATTGTATATATAAAAATTTGGGCGTATATAAAGAGATGCTATAAAAATTGTAAAATTCAAAAATCTATTATACTCAAAAAGTAAATATTGTCAATTAATTTCTAAATGTAAATATAGGAGTAAAATGTAAAAAAATAGGATAAAAGGTCATATGGTTGAAAAATAGACAAAAAAATTACAGAGTAAATAAATAAAAAGAATAAATAGGTAGATAGTGTAACGCCCCAAGTTTTTTAAGCGGAATCTTGTCCCTGAATTAAAGGTTTATGGGGTTCGAGATAGTTGATAAAAAATTATAAAATGGGTAGATCGGGGTTGGTTCCTTAATTTGTGGGTAATGGCTTTTAGGTATAAGTTACTGTCTGTTTAGATTTTTTGCCGTATCGGAATTTCACTAGAAGGAGAGCAATCAAATTATAGATACTTTAAGCTCTTGTTCTTTATTAATTTTTTCTCACGGAATTTTTTTTCATTTTTGTTTATTTGTAATTTTTTTATTTTTATTTTAGGTCGCAGTTTTTTTCCCATCTGATAAGTTATTTTGTTGTTTTTATTTTAGTTTTGATCTATTTGTTTTTGAGTTTTTTTGTTATCTGTATTTTTGTATTTAAGCCTTATTCGGTTATTTTAGTTAATTATCATTTTTTCGAAGCCGTTCACGAACCACGTGCATTTATTTTATTATCTGATGTTAATTTTTTTGTTAACAATGTTTCTACCGTAATTGATTTAGTCAATTACTTTATTGAAAGCCGTGCTAGATTGAGCGTGAGTCGTGGCACGCTTTGCGTGAGGTAAAAGGTATTGTTTTCCGAACTTCGGTGGCATGGAATGCTAGCCGAAGGGAAGGCAGTTAGGTCGGCGATCCCGCCGAGGCAACAATTCCTCCAGATCTAAGCCTTGGAGTCCGGTTTGGAACCTATCACAGATGTTTTCCACCTCCATGCCGGAGCCAAGCCAGGTTGCTAGCGGGATTCGAGTGACTTCTACCAGCTCGGAGAAAATGGATGGATAACCTCCGACTTGCTCCGCAGAGAGCTCTACCTACCCCTGATGAATGATTGATCATATGGAATATGGACCATTATTAGCAACTACAAAGGATGTAGTTTGCTCATGTTGAATAAAGACTCGAAGACTCGTCGAAGACTATGACCAGTAATTATGTAACTTTTTACCTATTCAAACAGAGTTACAGTAGACCTCCCATACAAAAGATCTACACGACGCCTTCCTGTGTAGCGTTCGATTATAACTTCAAACAGAAGATTCTGGAACTGGTACATGCTTCCGCAATAGAAGTCGGCTCGTGAGTTTTGACTGTCGACTCTCCGTGATAGGACTGATGGATAACCCCGCTTTACTTCAAGAAGAAAATCCGTGGTTAATGAATATAGACATGGTTTATTTATTTTCGGATGTTAGATTTAAATTTGAATATGGTAGTTTGTTATTAGTGCATGATTTTGTTCTATAAGTGTAGTATTATTTTTATTTGAAATGTTATTCATACTAGTGCAGTTTTTTTTTTTTTTTTGCTGGCATTAGGAACGAACTTTATGCACAGTAAGCAGCGCCGAAGCTGACTTAGGAGTGGCCTGTCGGATTTGAGCTCAGAGAATATCTTCTGATTCCTGATTAAGGTTAGATGTTTGATTTGGATTATCCGGCCTGTAACAGTGGGCGGTTTGAGTAACTAATGAGTTACATTAACGGTAAAGGATGATTAGCCGTTCTAGAGTTAACGTAAGTTCGTTTAATTTTATCTCTTGAGTCAATTCCGTGAGTCTCTTGAAGTTAGTATATTGCCTTCTTATCTGATTATTATGTCCTTTTGTCTTTGATACCTCTTGTGCTTGTCTTTTTTTTTTTTTTTTTTTTTACTTTACTCTTGTCGGCTGTAGGTTCCTGAGACTAAAGCTGTAGTGCGGTAAATCGTCGCTTTGACTTGTACCATTTAGAAATCGGGCCAGCGAACTGCTCCTTATTGTGAATCCAAGAGAATGTAGAAGAGATATTTGTTTGCCTTGTGTATTTATCTTATTGATTTCGGCAGCTCGTTTATTGTAATATTTGTCCTGATTGATTTTTATTTGTAAATAAATCTAACTTCGCCAGACAAGGGCTAAACGTATTTGTTGTGGTATTTATTCTTGTTTTATTATAGAATTTTAGTATTCATTTTTTTGTGATAGTTTTCCATTTTTATTTAAGAAAGCAATTAGCGGGGATTTTCATTAATAAAAAATTTCGCTCTTAGTTTTAAGTAATTTTTTTTTGTTTTTGCTACGTCCCAGCCTGTTCAATAGTTATCAAAAAGGGGGGGAGCGTTACAATAGATAAGTAGAGATTAAAAAATATGTCACTCATGCTTACTTAACAAATCTAATATTGACGTATATCAGTCAGGTGTTGGATGTAAACATCACGGGACCATTTGATAGTGTCTGATACACATAGTTTCCTGAATAAGTTCGCAAATTGTTTCCCACAGATCTTGGCTAGGAAGCGATCGTTGGAAGGGTCCCAGGAGCCTAGTGCACCGACTATTATTGGTTCTACAGAAACATTGCTGAAGTTCTTTTAAGGGATGTTATGAGGCAGTCGTATTTAGTGAGTTTTTTCCTACCTTGCTGCAGCGAAGGCTTGTAGACTATTGTCAAATGGGCAGGTAACGTCCACAATAAAGCAGTTTTCTCGATGCGCAAGTAATAGGTCAGGGCGTAGCCTGGAGCCTTGAACAGCCACTTGGTTTTCTTTCAGGATTCTGAATTTCGTGTTGCTGCCTTCTTTAGTCTCTCAACGATTGCATTATGTCTCGACTGATAGGCGTCGGCATATCTCATACAGTCACACAAAACATGAGGAAGAGTTTCATTAATGAAACCACACCACCTGCAGCTTTTATTAGATGCACTTGCAGAGTGGGACACACCGTTGAGCGGGACTAGGTTTAATCTTGCCCGGTGAATAAAGCGCCGGTCAGCGAATCGTGTGGCATATCCGGAAAGCATAAAATGTGAACTGGCGGGAGAGGCAGCGACGCATTCCATTACTTTGCCTTTGTTTGGGAGAGAAAGCATAGAGGATGCACGGTCGTTGGCTAAGACGAAGCGTAGATTTTTACAGATTAGAAGCCTTTGTTTAGATCTTAATGTTAGCTCATGGCTGGTTATGACTGGCAGATCGTTTTCAAAATGCCAACTTGTAGCAAGTCTCTCCGATGCTTTCCTCGCGTCAGTCCAGTGATTTCTCAACGGATTTGTAGTGCCAAAGTAAACTCCATTTTGCTTAGCACTCAGAAAGTCACTGATATCATTTAGGTAAGCTGGGCGACCAAGACGAGCGGAAATGGTGGAAATTATAGATGAGCGTGCTATATCTAGAAGGATGGTATTATTAGACGATAGAAGTTTGAAGGCGCTGTCGATTAACGCTATATCTGAGTCACACTATATCCAGAAGTACGATGCCCATAGAGATAGTCATTTGTTGCTTCCTGTGGGACGTTTAACGTTTTTTAATTTCTGGACGGAGGACATCATCAACTCTTTTCCATTCGGTTTTGGAGAATAGTCTCATTCTTAGGGCAAATTGCATGGATGGGAAGAAGAAAGTACGGATTGCGTCTAAACGTTGCCATGGGGCAAGTTTAGAACGTAGGATTTGTAGGCCAGTGTTCATGATGTTGTTTAGGGATCGCCAACAAGACTGGGTCATAAAGCCAACAGGACGGCCAAGGAATTTTGTTGCATCACCATCATTGAGATATTTGATTGGGAGATCGAATAGGAAAAGTTGGGTAGGTCTGCTCCCAACTGGGGTTTTCCCTGATAGGTGAAGGGTGGAACACTTAGAGGGTTTAAATGTTATGTTAATCTTCTTTCCTAGCAGTGCAATATCATTTATACAAGACTGAAGGTGAATCGGGTTGGGGGCTAATAGGCATAAGCTAGACATTGGTGTTGAGGGGCATTTCCTTGTATGAATTTCACTAATGGGTCGATTGTGATGTTAAAAATTAGACCACTTAGTGGGCAACCCTGCCTAACACCTGATAGGATAGGCACAGGAAAGGATGCACCGGATTCCACTAATATGGAGGACGTGGCGCCGTTTTAAAGAGATTCGATGATACTGACAAATGTATCACCTGCTCCTGCCGAAGACAGAGCAACCGAAATTGCTTGGTGAGGGACAGAGCCAAAGGCATTTGAGGTCGAGCCATGCAAGACATAAACCCGTCTTATCTTGGCGAGCGGAGTTCATTCGGTGTTGATACTTATAGTGCGTCCACATGGACAGTCAAAATCATTGCTAATGTTATTTTGTCGGGCAAGGACATATTTTGTAATAATCGAATAAGAATGTTGCCTGTGGTTGTTACATGTCTTTAATTCACATTTTCATATCCTATGGCGAAGTGCTAACGGGATGTCGTTCCATAATTTAACTGAATTATAAGGGAAATAATTCTCACGGAAGTTAGAAATTATATTAGGTGGTTGTATTGATCGTAACTTTAATTTTCTAGAATCTGGAGCTCCCATAAGCCATGTTTTAATGAAATGGGCCGGGTGAATAAGACAATTGAAAGCTTTTACAAGTTCCCGTAACTTTGACCAGACTATTATCGAATCAAAGGTGACCATGTATATTAAAGTTCTTGCATATTTGCGTAATTGAGTGTTCACCATTTATGTTTATGCGACTCGTAATATGTTGTTATACTTTAAGTCTGCACTGGATAAATTTGTGCGAAATAGCCCAGGAAGGTAAACCATAAGTAATCTTGGGAATGAGTTTCCCATGGGTAAACCATGAATTTATATAAATTAATATAAAGTTCATTTTTATACTCCCAAAATAATTATACTGTTAATTTTTTATCTTAAATTCTAATTTTTATTGTAATATATACCTTAGGTTTTAATAAATATGGAACATTTTGTAATCAGAAGGGTGATTTTAAAATTTGGTAAAACAAAACAAAAAAAAAATCCTAACAAAAAAAAAACATACCATGATAAAAACTTGCTTTGGTTTCTGATTGGCCCTCGGCTAATTGGCTGTCTATATCATATAAATAGACCGTTAATGTTCCTGATTATTGTAGTTGGTGTTGAATAATGGTCTCAAAGGAGACCGAAATACTAATACGCCGAATAAAAGTTTCTTTTCATCATGTCATTATCCACAGTGAACACACTCTTCGCATGATATGATAGAGTGAATTGATTTATTTCACGAAGAAATTAATGAATTTTATAAATGTGTGAATATTTAATTTCATAATTAAAATGGAGGAGGATTATAATCAATTAATTTGTAATATTGCTATTCGGACAGTTCCCTCCATCCCCCACTTACCCCCTGCTTCTTTCGATCGGTTTTTACTTCTTTGAATGCCTCCTCCGCCCTTCCTCTTTCCTTCTTTAGCGTATAGTGCCCGGCACGAAAGAAAAAGGAAACTGGCGGATGCGTAAATCAAAATACCTCGTTCAACCAATCAGAAACTAACAAGAAACGGGGTATTACTTATTCCTGGCATCAGTAATAAGTAATTCCCCGTTTCTTTTCCGTGTTTGAGCGGTTGAACGAGTTATTTTTCATTTATGCAAGCGCCAGTTTCCTTTTTCTTTTGTACCGGGCCAACACTTCCTAGTCAGAAGGCCTGATAACGGAAACGTCATATATTGTTACATCATCATTAGTCGACCAAATTTAGGGCTTATTATTGGTTGAAATAGGATTAACAATGGTCGACTAATGATGATGTAACAATGCATGGCTTTATCGTTATCAGGCCTAGGTGGTGTTGGCCGGGCACTATAGTTTTACATCTCTTTCCGATTTGGCTTGTGTTTTTGCTTCGCACTTGTAATTGATAGCCAGTTTTCCCTTTTCCTCTCCAGTATATCTAGTTAATTTTAGCATCACCTTCTTTGTCTCTTTGCTCTCACCTTAATTTCACATCTGTACCATCTACTTTATATGCCTTTAATTAATAATATCTACTCTTCATCTACCTGATCCATTCTTCTTATATCTTAAATAAACTTTATTTTACTTCCCACAAATTTTCCATTAAACCCTTCGTTTAATTTCTTTTCCCTAATTCATTTATGTCCACTGTAAAATGTTATGGAGAATAATTTCATAAATTTTAAAAACTTCAACAAATTAAGTAATAAAAAAAAACTAAATCAAGAAAAATCTCTAAAATGACAGGTTAATAAAATCTCAAAATAAATTTTAAAAATTTATTACACCAAGAATATTTAAATTGAATTTATTTATTTATTAATGTTACGCATTCCAAGGAATAAAAGATGACACATAAGAAAAGAGAAAGGAGAAGAGAGACAACACTCCCTAGTCGTAAAATTGGTTACAATAAAAATCTTTGATGAGTTTTTAAAATGAATACAATTAACAGGACAACCCGGGGAGAAACAATCTATTGCTATTATACGAGGGTCGTACCAAAAGTAAGGTTCCCAATGAGCTACAGCCTCGAGGGAAGGTGCTAGGCTAAATCCGACAACAGTGCCGTGCGCAGTGGTTCCCGCACTCTCGAGCCCCACTCTCGAGCGATTCGCTACGGCGCTCAGTGTTCGCTTGGCAGCCGTCAGAGATGGAAGTGTTGATCGCCGCTCCCGCCAAGTGCGAGGTTCGAGCAGTAATCCGGTTTCTCCACGCAAGAAAGTTACCGCCCGTGGAGATTCATCGGCAACTGACTGAGGTTTATGGTGAAAAGTGCATGTCCGTTCAGCACGTCCGAAAATGGTGCAGGGCTTTTGCTGAGGGTCGCACGGAAGTTCACGATGAAGAACGGAGTGGAAGACCGCCGGTTTCGGATTCGATTGCCCAGAAGATCAACAGTGAGCTGCTGAAAGATCGGAGGGTCACTGTCCGTGAACTTCAAATTCAAAGAAATTCAAACAAACGCAGTCGGCAGGAAAGGTTATGGCGACTGTGTTTTGGGATCGGAAGGGGGTACTCCTCATCGATTTCATGCAACC
This sequence comes from Rhysida immarginata, assembly GCA_023313115.1. NCBI lineage: Eukaryota > Metazoa > Arthropoda > Chilopoda > Scolopendromorpha > Scolopendridae > Rhysida > Rhysida immarginata. Next base: position 164,364 of record JAHWFO010062773.1, read on the forward strand.
TGGGACGACAATAAACTCAGACAGATATTGTGAAACATTGACCAAACTCCGGCGAGCAATCCAGAATCGCTGGAGAGGACGACTGACGGAGGGAGTAGTGCTTCTTCACGACAACGCTCGACCCCACGTCGCTCGTCAAACACAGGAGCTTTTGAAGAAATTTGGGTGGACTGTTATGCCCCATCCCCCGTACAGCCCGGACTTAGCCCCCAGCGATTATCACCTCTTCCCCAAGCTAAAGGAACACTTAGGTGGCAAACGCTTCAAGAGCAACGATGAAGTTCGAGCAGAGGTCACACGCTTCCTCAACGGATTGGCGGGAGACTTCTTCGACTTAGGAATACAAAAGCTGGAGCACCGTCTTCAAAAGTGTGTCGAAAAAAATGGAGACTATGTTGAAAAATAGACAACAGTGTAAGCTTTTCAACGATGTATAAATTAATAACAATAAACAATGTTTTCTACTTGTAAAAAATATGGGAACCTTACTTTTGGTACAACCCTCGTACGTAGACTCAAAGGAATAGTATTCCAGAGTTCAATGGCATTATAGGGAAAATATTATCTTCCAAAATAAGACACTTGGTGGGGAGCGTCAATTTTATATTTCCTGGAAGACCGGTATTTCATAGACTTCAAAAGCCAGAGTTGGACAAAGGGCGCTGGATGATTACAAAAGGCGCGAAGGGCTCCAGTGAGTTCATTCAAAAGATTAATCGATTTGAATGTTTCAAGAGTTGGTAAGTTGTACGTCAAATATAACCTGGTAATTCAAGCAGTTTAGAGGCATTAAAAGCAGTTCTCAAAATATCATTATATGCCACTTTTAAACGTTGAAGACCTGGATTAGACAGGCTGGCCCAGGCTATAGCGGTATATTCAAGATATGAGAGAACTTTAGCTTGAATAACTAGGGTCATTTCCGCATTGGACAGAAAAGAGCTAAGGTTTTTTTCGTCAGGTATCGAAATCTCTTGAGGGAAGCAATGATGGACTTACAATGAGACTGAAAAGAAAGAACATTTTCAAAGACAAACCCTAAAAAGGTTAAGGTGTTCTTGTTCTATTAAAATCCTAGTTTCGTGGGCATTCAATTTCAAGCCTCGCTGATGATACCAAGTCTCCATTAGATCCAGATCATGTTGGACCTTGGTATTAACTTCTTTTTGTGCCGAGCTGGGATAAGACGTATACAACAGATTATCATCAACATAACTCTTAAAACGGAGTTGAAGAAGCAGTTGCGACGGCGAATAACATAGGACCTATACATGAGCCCTGAAGCACTTCTCGGGTGGGAGGATGGGTGATCGGAGGATCGCCGTTAATGATATGTATTCTATTGTGTAGGACAATCTTCGATTGATTAAATTAAGATAATCTTCAGAGGTATGAAACGAACGGAGATCTATGATTAATTGGGATCGGGAAATCTTGTCATAAGCCTTTGAAACATCAGTCCGTATCATAATGAAATTAAGTCCCTGATCCAAGGCCGTGGCTGCTTGAATTAACAAGTGAATAGGAGTTCAATTTGCTTTACGGACGGCTGCCTTGTTGCTGCTTGGGAATATTCGGCCATATATGATTTTTAGGTCAAAGAAGAGACTTTTCTCGATAATTTTAGTCAGAGGAGACAATGTTGCTATTGGGCGATAATTAGTAATCATATTACGGTCGCCTTGTTTGTAAATAGGAATAATATTAGCAATCTTTAATTTTTCGGGAAATTTCTTAGTACGGAGGGTTGATTCAGATAAAATGAGACGACTTTAAACGCCGCGTGTGACCTTGACGGAATGTGATTTGCATGACTCGTCCACTATTCTTGGGGATTAGCTTTGTATACACTTGTTACTGTTATTTGGGACATTTCGTGCTGAAACATGGCTTCCAAAATCACAGCATTTTGGGAAGGGTATATGTTTGGCCTTTCCGACGCTAACCTCAGTCTTTCGTGCATTGTGGAATTATGCAAACAAAATGGTATTGTGGTATCCAAAGCTACTGTGGGTCGAATAATCAAAAAGAACAAATCGCGACCATCTAATGAACGTGGACGAGCAGAGAAGCAGACCAGAAACAAGCCCCAGCCAACACGCCCAGCTCAGGTGGTGCGAGAAATCCGGTCTGAAGTACTGAAAGAAAATCCCCACACACAGAGAAGTCTCACAGGAAGCCCAAAGGAAAGGTATTTCACAGGTAACGGTCTCCAGAATAATTCATGACAATCTTGGGCTGGAGCGACGTCATAAAGCGCGCGGTTACAGACTGTCGGCCAGGCACGTGCAGGAACGATTCACCAACGCCAGAAAACTGTAAGAAAACCATCTTGCAGGTGACCGATGGAAGTGGGTTGTCTCCTTGGATGAAGCTTGGGTGTACTTCGATGACACCAACAAACCCAGGGCAATTTACTATCGCGAAAGAGGGGGCAAGGCCAGGTCCGATTTTGTCCGAAGGTGCAAGGAAAAGTTTTCAAAGGGCTTCATGGTGGTTGCCGGATATTACTCACGTGGACTGCTCACGATTCGTCGAGTTCCTGGAAACTGTAAAATTAGTGCAGCTTACTTCCAGAGTAATGTAATGGACCACATATATCGGCAGGATATTCCACGTCTGTACCCTGGTGAGCAAACAAAAGTTTGGATACACATGGACAAGCCATCAAGCCACCACACTGCCAAGTCATCTGTGGCTTACTACAGGAAGATGGAACAGGAGACGGGTATACGAGTTATTCCCTTCTCTCATGTGCCTGTAAAATCTCCTGACGCATCACCGATGGATTTCTCCTGAAACGACGGCTCGGAAGTCGCCGACCAAGAACCGTTGGTGGGCTATGGGAAGTGTGTCAGCAGGTGTGGAACGAACTTCCCATGGAGTACCTCAAACTCAGCCTACTTCAGTGGAAATTACGGTGCCGGGCGATAGTCCAACAACGTGGTTCTCACACCGAACAAAACCGATGGTGGCGCCATGGTATTACAACATCGTAACAGAACTGCAAAGTCGTCTCATTTTATCTGAATCAACCCTCCGTAGAAATGATAGTTTTGCAAAGGTCTTAAATAAAACGTAGCCTATCCCAGCAATTTTTATATTCTTTAAGAGAAAACCTGGAATAATGGTGACGTGAGTAATATCATTTAGTTTGGTCTCTTTAATAACCTGATATATATTATAAATATCGCGAACTGACGGTTGAAGTAAACGGTTAGAAATAGTAGCGTCCTAATTTATTGTTCTATCTGGTATAGGAATACCACAAGGATCATTAAGCCAAGATAGATATTCTGCAAATTTGTCGGAAGATAGTTTAATTTTGGTCGCATAGATGTTCCTGTTGACAATATTCCACAAATTAATTCTATCAATTTGATGAACGATAGAAGTTCTTTTAGCCATGCGAACTAAGAATTTTTTATTGGCTAGTTTATAGCTGTTAAGCGGAATAGTATTTGGATCCGTTTTGAATTTGTGATACATTTCATTTTTACGTTGATAGCATAGAGTCAAAGTCATTTTTACGTTGATAAAGTCATAAAATCAGGTGTCCACCAGGCTTTAACCGAAGATCGACGGGGACTACAAATTCAATACATTCCAGCTGTCTGAGCAGCATTAAACATAATCTTTGCAAAATGAAGTAATTTTTGATTGGAATTCATATTTGGTAATAAGGAGAGAAGAGACTCTTCTAGTAGGTGATTAAACTAGTCACGATTCATATTTTTAAAACAGGGCTTATAAATTTTTGTTCGATTAAAAGGTGCGTGCATTTATGATCACAACGAAACTAGCTCAATTAAAATCGCTTTATGATCACAACGAACTAGGTCAAAATTACTGACTTTTTCCCAGTGGAGATCGCCGGATATATAGACATGGTCCAAGAGAGTCGCAGTTTTGCTCGTTACTCTTATAGGAAATGTAATAATTTGATTGAAACCCATATCACTTGTAATAGATTGCAGAAGAGACAAATCGGGGAGACTGAGATAGAGCATCACAATTGAAGTCTCCAATAATAATATTTGGCAACATAGGATTCAATTCAGAAAGGATTTCGGCACACACGTTCATGGGGATATAGGAAGGACGGTATATCACGGTTAATACGATAATCTTATCAAACACGGTACATTGAAGAATTAAAAATTCCAAACCATCAAAACTATTTTTGGATAAAATTTTGGTGGATACATTGTCGATAACATAAACTGCGACTCCTTCACCTCGGGTTACAATACTAGGAGTAATTAATTTTTAAAATGGACCTAAATAAATTTTGACATTAATGGCCTAATAATTTTGACACAGCCTGATAATAATTTAAGGATACTTTTACATGAATTTTGAATATTAAATTAACAGTTTTAAGTTTAAAGCATAAGCTAACTCGGAACCAGAAATTTCTTGAGTAGAACTAGTGATGGAAAAAGTCCTTGGAAGCCAATCTCCTCAAGGTTTAGGCTGCGTAAAAACGTTCAAGACTAACTGGCTCATTTGAAAAGTTTACAGTCTCAAAAAATTATATCGTTTTCACCAACTGGAGAAATGTTTTGGAAAAGGAGTTCAAGTTCGCGCAAGAAGACTTCAGAACTGACTTACTATCGTCTATTTCAGCTACCTTATACTACCATCCCATGTTAGACTCTAAAAAGAACTTAGAATTAAAAAACTCACTCCAAAAACAATTAACAAAAAATGTGTCAAACTATAAAGTCAAAAGAAACAATAGTAATTATCAAGCCATCATCAAACAATTGAATGAAAAAGATGTATTTTATCTAAAAGATGACAAATCGAACCACATTGTAGTTGTTGATAAAGAAAACTATTTTCATAATGTCCCAAAAAAAAAAATGCTTGATGAAGGCCCTTACATAGAACTCAGTAGCAACCCCTTAAAAAACTTAGTCACTAAAGTCAGGGAATGCATCAAAAAATGTAATATTATCTTTAGAGATGCCAAACAACATGACCTACTACCAATCAATCCTATCCTGCCACGATTATACTGTCTTCCTAAAACCCATAAGGAAGGCAATAAGTGGAGACCTATTGTAAATAGCATCAATTCTCCTACAGATCTTTTAGCCAAGTTTATGCTAAAAAACTTCCTCATGAAATTAAAACTAAATGGTCTAGATTTCTCAATTAAAAATTCTATAGAAATGTGCCATAAGCTAAAGAACTCTCGAGTATCAAGTGATGACGTGTTAATCTCGTTTGACATTGAGTCACTATATCCGAGCATTCCGCTTATAAGAGCCATCGAAGTTCTTGAAGACACAATGGATGAGAATGAGTGGCCCTTAGGGATTGTTAGTGAGGTTATAAAGGTCATGAGACTTATTTTATTCAACAATATTTTTGCCTTCAACAACAAATGGTATAAAATGACCGATGGTACTCCTATGGGAAGCAGCATCAGCCCTTTTGTAGCTAACATCTACATAAGAAAATTAGAAAACCAAGCCTTAACAGAATTCAAATATTTTCCGAATGTCTGGCTAAGATACGTGGATGATGTATTTTCAATTTTTAATACGAAAGAAGAAAACGTTGAGACCTTTTTGTCCAACCTTAATAATCTTTGTCCAAATATTAAGTTTACTAATGAAATAGAAGCCAATGGTAGCCTTCCATTTCTGGATATTAGATTGACAAGATCAGGAGAGGAACTAAGTTACGACATCCACAGGAAAGCAAATTTCGTCCCAAATTTTATTAAAAATGACTCTAACCATAGCTATCAACACAAATTAGCAGCATTTAGACATATGGTATACAGAGTGCATGTCATCCCTCTGAACGCAAAAAACAGAGAAAATGAACTTAAAACAATCGAGGAATTTGCCAGATTGAACGGTTACCAGAAAGAAATAGTCAACAGCATCTCGAAAAAAGTAAAACACAAGATCAACCTGGAAAACATCACCACACTACAGAAAGGAAACATCCCAGGAAGAGTGTTAGCCTTGCCCTACAATCAACAACTAAATAAGGGCATGAGGAGGATTGCAAGAGAATTTGGCCTTACTATAGTCTTTAGGAGTTCCAACACAACTAAAAAACAGATAAAGAACCCAAAGGATATAATTCCGCAGGAAAATAGACCAGGAGTCTACAAACTACCATGTGCCAAATGTAATGCGGTTTACTACGGGCAATCACGGAGAGCAATCAAGACAAGAATTGGCGAACATTTGGCATGCATCAGGAAAGGAAATTTTGCAGTATCGAGATTCGCTGACCATATCCTAGATTGCCAACATGACTATAATCCCGAAGACTTTGAAATTATTTACAGCACAAGTGACCCGAAACTGTTGAATTTCCTTGAGTCGTATGCCATCACCAGTGAAGAACCTGCTAATTTACTAAACAGTGACTTGGGCCCCATGGACGTGACACAATTGAGAGACTTGACAAAACTTTTGCATATTCCCAAACTGACCTATGGAAAGAATAAACGCACCATGGACAATAATGACTCCTGATTGGTTGATCATCGTCTACCTGTAATTTCAATTTATGTACTTTAAACTTGCATTCATTTCTGTAATTGGATTGTAACTAGCTGTCTTTTACTATATAAGTGACTCTGTAATTCTTCTACTTTATCAGAACAGAACTTCTCTGGTCTGATCAAGTTCTTGTATACGCTGAGGAAGGCAGCTTGGCTGCCGAAATGCGCATACGTTGTAATAAACATCTGATGTGGAATAGTGGTTTCCTGTTGTTCTTGTTAATCTGTGTCCACAGTTTCTGGCTTCATCTCCTTCTATACAACATTTTTAATTTTATTTTTTTTTTACCAAGTGTTTCCTAAGAGTTTGTTTGTTTCAGCCTCTCTCAGTCCACTGCAGGACAAAGGCCTCCCTTCTCTTCATTTTTGGAGGGTATTTTGGCCCAATTTCCCACGCTGAACAAATTTAGTAACTTGTTTAAAGCGCTTATCCTTGTTTTCATCGTTTTGTGCATTGTTTAACAATGTCCAACAAAGGACAAGGGCTTTTAAAAAAGTTACTAAATCTGGAAACACTGATTGGTAGAAATATGATGTAACAATGCATGACGTTTCAGTTGTTTGGCTTTATTTCTAGGAGGTGTTGCTTCTGTCTAGGAGGTGTTGGAAGAACTCATATTGTTTGTTGATTGTTGATGCCTTGGAAATAAATTACTGTTGATGATTTCAAACAGTTTATAAGAGAATTCTTATCCAACCTTTCCAATGACTAACTTTAATCCGGATATTTCCACCAAGGCTGGTTCATCTTCCTGAATGCCATTTTATGGAAGGTGCGTTTTGTATCGACAATGCAGTGAATTTATCCCGGGCTAACAGCTCTGTCTCACATAATTTTCCAATTAACAACAAGTCATTTAAATGAAATCTTCTCATGTCACTTTTGCTTACGGACTTTTTTTCACCTCTCGAGGGCTCAACATTCACTTCATCCTGCCGGAAGAAGCATGTAGCCACTACTAACTCCACTAGAGGACTTTGGAGCAAGTTCTCAACTCCTCGCTTGAGGGTGAAAGTTGGATCCAGTCGGGCCTGCCAATTAACAGCGGAGGACTAGGCGTCCGACATGCGAACGACATCGCCATCCCGTGCTTTTTTCCTTCTTTCAATTTTTGTACATCACTCATACAAGATTTAAGCCATATTCTGGAGAGCGAAACGGCATCTCAAGAAGTGGAGCGAATTTGGACTGCGCAGACGCAGGTGTCCCCTTTCCCCGTTAACAAAAGTTCTCAAAACAAGTCCAAAGTTAACGCTCTTATGGAAGGAGCCTACTCAGATACTCATAATGTGCGCATGCTTGCATGCATTGCCGAAAAAACAGGAGCTTAATTGCAAGCATTGCCGTCACCTCAACTCGGACTACATTTAGAAAAATGAGGCATTCCAGACAGCGCGCTTTACGCCTGAGATAATCCACACAGGTGCGTTTGCGGCGCAGATGTGGATTCCCATAGGAGAAACGGCGTATCTTAGGCAATGTCAACCGGGAATTGGTGGACAAAAAGGGAAGAAGAGAAGCGAGAGGAGCGACGGAAAGGTTAAAGAAAAGGATCCTCTCCAGATTTCAGCCTCAGCCTCCCCTCAGCGGAATGGAGTCGGCGCGAGTAATGTCAAGCCGCCGTATCTTAAGGTGAAAGGAAGACTTCGCCGAGAAACTGCTAAGTTAAATAATAACTAGCAGACCCCGTGTAAAAATATATTCGCACAAAAAAGTCGTATTATTAAGGACTGGTTATTATGCAGAACAATTTTCTTATATTTAGAGAGACCGTCCAGGAGCGTGTGCTCCCTCTCTGTGTGCCCGTTCGGGTTGTAGAATTATATAAACAATTAAACAGCACAATTTCCAATACAGCCAGAGCCAACTCTCGATATTAAAAATGAAAGATTCACTATACAGGGTGTTGCAGATAACTACAGGGCAATATAACGGGAAGCCCACCCGCTCGATTGCAGGGGCCGGCACGACATCAAATGATAATTGGGTAATTTTATTTTGTTAAACTCGTTCGTTTGGCATAGGGCATGACCAAATGAGCCAAGGAGGGGTGCGCGCTGTACTACTACAGGGTAAGGGGTACACAAAAAGTAAACACACTTATGAATGTCCTCCGCAGCTAGAGGGGACCAACAAACAAACCAAAAATTCAACAGAGGAGAATAGTAAAAAATAGCGTTTCACACTTTTCTTATTATTGTTTGGTCGTCACGGGTTAACCCGGGTTACGTCTCGTAGCGGACACAGGGCCAAAGCCACGAGACGCAGCAGACCAGTTTGTTCTACTGCTGAGAAAGTCTCACCTGGGTGTTTTGTGAAGTTTCTTACAACAAATGTTCAAAGAAACTTCCATCTTGCTCGCACAGAGAGCTACCCTCTTCACAAAGTCTTCTCTCACTCGCCCCAGCATTTCTGGGGTGGTTGTTGTCATCGCCTGACGGTTATTGTTCTGCATGTCAGCGACATCAACTGGAAGTCCGCTGCGGTAGACGATGTTCCGAAAAAAGAAATCTTACGGAATTAGGTCTGGACTGCGGGGTGGCCACTCGACGGGGCCGTGGCGGCCAATCCAACGCCCTGGAAAGTTCCTGTCCAGTATTGCGCGGGCCGTATGTGATGAGTGAGCAGGATGGCCATCATGCTGGAATAATACGTCGCGTCGCAGGGCTAGAGGCACGTCCTCGAGCAGCACGTCGAGATCATTCTCCAGAAAGTTAGAATATGTGGTGACATTGACGTTGCCCTGAATGAAATGCGGGCCAATGATATGGTCTCCCGCAATGCCTGCCCACACATTCACCGAGACCTGCCCTGGACGTGCGTTTCCTTCCTGTAGTGCGGGTTGTCAACGGCATAATAATGCTCATTATGACAGTTGATGGATCCACTGCTCGTGAAGGTGCATTCGTTGGTAAAGACAATCCGTTTGAGAAAACGGTCATTCCGGACATCATCCACACTGACCTGCAAAACACAGATGTTCATTCAATAATCCAGTCATTATTGTTATTGGTGGCACGCAGTAATTGATAGAATATCTCACCTCTGCAGATATCCAGTCGCAAAAGGCCATCCGTCGTGGGGCGAGATGAGAGACGGGATATTTAATAAAATACGGAGGCAAAAAAACCGAACATGGCAGAAACCAAATGCTGTTTCCAAACCAAATTCTGTTAACCAAACCTTTTTAATTAACAGACTTAACAAGAGAACTTATGCAATACTTATGCAAATTCAACTTCATTGCATGATTGCGCATGACTTTGGACGAGGTTAAGTACTACAAAGGAAGGGAACAAGAACGACAAAAACCTGACAGCTTTGACGTTCACCCCCCCCCCTCTCCCCGACTGTGGAAACTGCTGGCTGCTGCAGGCCACCTTCATCTCCCTCCGTTCTGCCAATCGACCGAGCTGGTCCCTGCAATCGAGCGGTAGGATTTCTGTTATACTGCCCTGTAGTTATCTGCAATACCCTGTATTCCCGTGCGAATATCTTGCAGTCATTGTTGATGCTGCTTCACTGAACAATCGCAAAAATCCTCATTAAACAAAACAAACAACGGCGTCACAATTGTCTAAAGCAGGCAGTAATCCCATTCAGCTCCAGGTAAGTTGAATTTTTAAAATAAAATACAATGGAAAGGAAAAAAAAAAATCCTTTCTTAGTGACTGATTAAATCACAGAATAAACCTACTGTCAAAATTTCATGTAATTATCTTCAGCGGTTGCGGCTCGGCGATGATGAATCAGTCAGTCAGGACAAGTTATTTTATAAATATAGATTGTATTATTTATTATTCCTCACAGAGATGTACGAGGAAAGAAGCAGAAGTTGCCAGTACAAATTATCAGGAGGAAAAGAGTCTCTCTTTACATAAGGGCGTAAAAGAGAAGACGTTATTATTAAATACCGAAAGGTGCTTTATGCTATCAGTGTGGGGAAACGTGTCTGTCTGTCTGTTTGTCTGTCCGTAACTCTAACTCCTCCGAGGCTATGAAAGATTTTCAAAATTTGTTTTCGTCAGTCGATGGATATGGTTCATGGCACGAACCAATCACAATTATTATCTAAATCGGTTCATTGGTACGTGCACATATGGTACCTCTATTTTCCCGCCTAGCAATTTTCAATGGGAAGATATATTAAGTAATATATCAAACAAATCGTATTGACGAGATAGAAGCGGTTATTCATTACTATTTTCGTCAGTCGATGAATATGGCACAAGGCACGAACCAATCACAAATATTATCCAAATCGGTTCAATAGCACGTGCACAGATGGTACCTTCACGACCCCACCTAGCAATTTTCAATGGAGAGATATATAAATCGTAATGACGAGATAGAAGCGGATATAAATTACTAAATATGGTTCCGGGAATATAAATAAAAATATAAATTTTCGCCAATTAATAAATATGGTTCCGGGAATGAACCATTTTGAAAATGGTTGTAATCGAAACAATGGCAAGTGCTTTAATGGTACCCTTATGACACACTAAAAAATTTTCAATGATAAGATGTGATGGCATGTAATATATCAAACAAATGGGCATGATGTATCCTGAATGAATATAACGTAAAATTAATGATAGTCGAAATTGGTTTCAAGGAACCTAGTTTAGTGGAACCATTATGGTTCATTAGAAATTTCAATGCTAAAATATGCCATGTATTATATCAAACGACTTGGAATGATGTGTCATAAATGAATATAACGTTAAATTAATGATAATCGCAATTGGTTCCAAGGTACGTGGTGTAATGTTATCTTTATGCTCCATTAGAAACTTACAATATTAACATTGGGTCAGTGACGGCTCGTCCATAGGCACTGCGGCACTGCAGCACCCCCAGTTTCACTTTCGATATCGATAAAATTCAATATAATGTGTGTTTTTTTTCTTTAATACTATTCTTATACATATATAGTACATGATCCTTAAGCTTAATGTCACTAGCTATTCCCTAGTTCGTGAAAAAATTACAATTTTCTGACGCAGCACCCCCAGAAATTTTAGCTACGAGCTGCCACTGCATTGGGTGGTTTAAAATATGGTTCCGCGAATGGTTTAGTTTAACCTTTCGGTACTTGGTTATGTCATTTCTTAATGGTTTATTGAATTATGTTCTATTACCCATGAAGGGAGTCAGGGCGTCCAAGATAAGTTTACTGGCAGCATTGGAGCTGGGATTTTAGAGAGAAGAAAGGATACCTGACGAATTGTAGATGGAATATCATCGCTATCACGATAATTTACCGATGGGCTTGAATACTTACGTGGAGGAGCACTTTGGAAAGATCTCACGACGATAGCGATAAGTATGGCGAACTTTGATTATTCTTCTTTTTATATTGTCCTGAATTATTTTACGGTGTATGTGGGTTTTTTCGCGGCGCGGAAACTGCGAGACGGGCAGAAAGAGAGTCAATAAGGTTCTGGAATATATTGACAGGGATGTGAAGCCATGCCGACTCCGGTTCTGTGGCGAGCTGCCGTAGGTTGCGTTCGAGGTGGTCTCACAGATGCTCTCCACTTGCTATCCACCTCGATCGCAACCTATGGCAGCTCGCCACATCTGTGAGAACACCTCGATCCATGGCGCGAAAAACCCGATCGAGGTGGTCTCAAAGATGCTCTATGGGGTTTAAATCCGGGGAGTTTGGGGGCCAGAGGAGTACCGTAAACGCATCCTCGTGCTCTACGAATCACGCACGGACACAGCACGCTGTATGGTACGTCGCATTGTCCTGCTGGAAGATGCTATCGTGCTGAGGAAACAATCTGCATGTAAGGGTGGACATGGTCCGAAAGGACAGATGCGTACTTCCATTGATCCATGGTGCCGTCCACAATGTTGAGTGCATCCAGGGAATACCATGAAAACATTCCCCAGACCATAACGCTGCCTCCTCCGGCCTGGACCTTTGCGGCACGTGTTGCAGGGTGCTTGTTTTCTGAACGCCGTATACGCCTTCGCCCATCTGTCCGATGGAGCATAAACCGTGATTCATCGGAAAAAGCCACCTTTCACCAGTCTGTTGCTGTCCAGTTGCGGTACTGGCGTGCAAATGTCAGTCTTTGTCGCCAGTGAACAGCCGTCAGCATTGGTTCCATACGCAGCGACGTTCGCTGAAATGTCGTTGAGTATACACGTTTGATAGTCCCCCTGGTTCATCTGGGAGGTCAGTTGGTCCATGGTTGCACGTCTGTTCGCTTGCACGCATCTCCGTAGTCGTCGTTCACCTCTGTCCTCTATGGCCGGTGGTGCCCCACACTTGGTACGTCGCTAATTTTGGGTATTGCCATTCTGCCATGCACGTTAGACTTTCACCACGGCGGCACGCGAACAGTTCTCAAAACTAGCCGTTTCGGAAATACTGTCGCCCTTGGCTCGGAAGTCGATGATCATGCCCTTTTGGAGGTCGTATAAATCGCTAAGTTTCGTCATGACTCCAACAATTGCAAAATGTTTTCTGCTTCCTTCTGACACCCTTCCTATACCCCTGATGTTGAATGTAGGGGGTAGTCACATTAATGTGACTGGACTGTGTATTAATCCAATACTGTTCCGTTATTTTTGTAGTGTTACGAATCCTGAATGAATGAGGATTTCCACTACGAAGTCATTCGTCAGTATTCTATAAGGGGTGCCCAAATGAAAGAGAGGCTACGGTTATATTTTAATTACAGGATATTTGACGTACAGCTAATGTGTAACATGACGCCTACACATAATTGCCTTTGATAATGATGCACTGATCTCAGAGTGTAAGAAGCGAATGATGGCTACTCTGTTGAAATCCTGAGTTGGATACGGATCCTTTTTCCACGGGGTTCTGCACAGGTGAACCGATGCCCTGACAGTGATTATTTAAGGGTCCGAAAATATAGGAGTCGCATGCAGATATCAGGGCTGTTTCCAGAGGCTGTTTCAGGGGCTGTTTCCATTGTCTTATTGGCCACAAATGGTTTAGCGTTGTCTTGGAGCAGCACTGTCCATTTCGAAAGCTTCTCTCTGTGCTTGTTTTCGGTGGCCCGTTTCCGCTTCAGTAAAGTGCTGCAGTACCGTTCAGCGTTAACAGTTTCATCCCGCTCTAGCCAGTCGAGGAGTATGGGTCCCTCTTCGTCGAAAAAGAAACTGAGCATCACTTTTCGGGCCTTCATGGCATAGTGAGCTGTTTTGGGACGTGGGGAGTCGGGATGACGCTACATTTATCGACAAGCTTATTTACCAACTTCGGTTAGATACAAAGGCGCTACAGTGAAAGTCTCCTTTTCATTTGGACACACCATATATAAAGTTAACGATTTTCTCTGGAAGTGTGCAGAGCTGCAATATTTGATGATCGTTTGTGTGAAACAGCTTTAATCTTATTTCCTCGATTTTATACTGTAAAATTCCAATTAACTTTATCCGACTATGTAACTCTAGTTAAAGATTTATATTTTAAATAAACTATTTAATTAAAACTTATCTCTTCTCAGTGGTCTGTTACTTAATTACATTTTAATTGCTACCTTTTACCTGACAATTAACAAAGAATACAATCAAAGGAACAAAACTTTTTTTGTAGAATTTAAAAGGGGAGAGGGGTCTTAGGGACGTTACAATATATAAAATGAAAACCATTAAACAGTGTCTCGGTATGACATCAAATTTGCAGTGTCTTGCGAAATAGCACTTCATTTGTTCCATTGAGATTCGGGCGGCATGAACTATAGCTCCGTCTTGTTGATAATAACCTGATCCGTCCTAGTCTACATTCAATATCATATAACTGATGTAAACATGTGTTCGAATGTGTTGCAATAACGTTCCGCATTAACAGGGGTGCAACGCGTTTCCAAGAATGTGGCCCCGCATCCGTTGCAAGCAGGAGAATCGGACCATTTTGAACATTTACTATAAGCTCAATCAGTATCGCATTGAGTAAAGAATATCCACCGCAAATTTCTCGTCTTTGAGTGAACTGGTTTTTGGATCACCCTGTACAAGAAGGATGAATCCATAATGTGAAAACTTCAACTTGAGAATTTTTTAAAAATAAAGTCAAGAATAGTGACAATAAAATTTTGATATATATTCATATTAATCTTCAAGGAATTTCATTTAAATATTTAGATATTTACAGACTTTTTTATATTACATTTTATCTTCATTGCATCATACAGGGTGTCAAAAAGGTCTGGTAACATGGCAGATATCTCAAAACTGCCAGGTAGGCGAGATCTGATGAGTGTGGTTTATAGGTAATAGGAGGGTGTGGAATTCATTGCCGCACTCAAATTTGATTATGACCCCCAAATTTAAGGTCATCCATTTGCTAACTCGAAAACTATTAAAGATAGAGAAAACTGTTCATTTGCTACCCTATAGAGCAACACCACTTTAGTCTAAAAACAATTTTTAATCACACCCTTCCCCTTGAAAGATTTTGAGAAAATGGGCGAGAAAGAGTCACTCAAGGAAAGAAAATTCCCAACGGTGTGCTTCACTGCAATTCAAATGTGTTAGAAACCTCAGCCAACCTGGCCAGCCATCCTGACCTTGAGTGACTCTTTCTCGACCTTTTTTCTCAAAATCTTTCAAGGGGAAGGGTATGATTAAAAATTGTTTTTAGACTGCCATGTTACCAGACTTTTTGGACACCCTGTATAAAAATCCTCTTATGATGATCTTGGTATCGAAACGCATAAGGAAATGAATTACATGTTCCTGCTATATGAACCCTACTTTTATTTACGAAGCGTATCCAGAAAGTAAGTTCTGTTTTATAATAAAAACATAATTACTTATTTATATTTTCAAAATTTTTTCTTTAGCAGATTGTACACTGCTCAAAACAATTAAAGGAACACTTGTAGAATCCCCTACAGAGGGCTAAATAATACTTTTTAGCAATTTCATCTTCTGCAACACGAAACCTACTATCTCCCTCATAGAACATTTTGCTGCCAGATGTTCTGAGAAATTTGCATAGCAATATAACCCCCCGGAAAACAAAGTGGTTACATGCCAGTACACTCTTTGCTTGGAGATAACGGTCGAACATTAGAAGGTGCAGGCATTCCTGGAACGTTTTTGTTAGTGCTCTGACATGCCACGAAGGCATCTTGAAGCAGTAGAAGCTGCAAGAGCCGTAACATTGCTCCAAACGGGTCAATCATTTCGGACTGTGGCAAATGCACTCAATGTGTCCTCTTCCGTCATTTTCCGACTGTGGACACGATTCCAGGCGACTGGCCAGTACACACGAAGAGCTGGGCAAGGTCGCCGACGCTCAACAACCGCCAATCAAGATCGTTATGTGCAAACTTGTGCCCTACGCCGAAGAACCTCAACGGCCAGAGACCTGAGAAATGACCTGCAGATGTCAACTGGGGTAGCTGTTTCAGATCAAATAATCCGGAACAGATTACGTGAAGTTGACTTGAGAGCCAGAAGACCAAATCGAGTGCCCAGGCTAACCCGCCAGCACATCAGGCGCGACTAGAGTTCGCACATCGACATGTCACCTGGCAGCTTCGCCACTGGCGTTCTGTTCTCTTCACAGACAAGTCAAGATTCCACCTGACCCGCTGTGATGGCCATCTACGTGTCTGGAGACGATGTGGTGAGCGAAACACCGACGCAACAGTTTGTGAGACTGACAGAATGGAATGTTGTTCGATTATGGTTTGGGCTGGCATCTCAATAGACCATCGAACGGATCTTGTGGTCATCCGAGGGCGAAAGACCGCTGACGTTTACATTCGTGACATTCTGGAAAAACATGTGATTGTTGCTGCACATGGCATGGGGCCTGCATTCCTTCTGATGCAGGATAATGCTCGTCCACACACTGCAGCTGTTACTCAAGACTTCCTACGGATGCATGGCATTCAGACCATGAGGTGGCCTGCAATGAGTCCAGACCTAAATCCCCTTGAATATCTTTGGGACATGCTTGACTGGCGAATTCGACACCGCCCTTCAGCTCCAGAAACACTGCAACAGCTCATCCAGGCACTTACTGAGAAATGGGACCGGCTTCCCCAAGATCACATCCGTCGACTGATACGGAGCATGCCTCGAAGGTGCATGGAGGTTACTGCAGCCCATGGTAGGCAAACACATTACTGAGTGGTGCAAAAACTGATCCCTGGAAGAAACAGGGCATTCTCCTCACAACGTCCAAAGGACATTTCACTTTGTTTTAGGCAGGGGTCCTGCAGTTTCCTGTTTTTTCTTTATGTTTCTTCACCAGTTGTTTCAATAATGCATTCTATTGTTAAATAAACCGTCTTTTAATGATCACATACAGCGATTTTGTCCATATTATTCGTAGTTGTTTCTGCACGCTGCTTAATAGAAGTGTTCCTTTAAATGTTTTGAGCAGTGTATATTTCTTTAACTATTTTTCCACATAGTTTCTAAGTTGATTTAAAAACTTGTCATAGCGCTCAATGAGCTTATTCATGCTCACTTCATAATAATCTACGCAGTTTTCACTTCATCATCGCTGAAACGCAGGCTGCCGATGAATTCCTTTAGATCACGGAACAGGTGTTAGTCACTGGACGCGAAGTCCGGACTGTAAGGCGGATGGTCTGATTAGCTGGGAACAACTTGACCGGGCAAACTTAGGGCGTTTTCACACGCACCGGCAAAACCGGAGCTGGCGATCATTGGATGCAATGTTATCAAATGAGAGCTTTCACACGAGCTCGGCCCGGCAGATTTGCCAGTTCGATCACCGACACAGGCAATTGCAGCCGACAATCGGATGCCGGACCCGCTTCCAGTTCGCCGCTTTCAACATTTTCTTAGGGAGTTTTCACACACACACTGGCAAAGCCGGAGCCGGAGAGGGGTTTCTGTTTTGTATACTTTTGCGCCTTGTTAACATTTGCATTTTTGTTTACGTTTGGTTTATATTTGTGTTTTGTTTACATTATTCCACTTTTGTAGTACAATTTTCTATCATTGCGAAAAATGAGTAAATTATTCTCGTACGATCCTGTAACATTGACAGAATTTGTGGAAAATAAATCCTGATTATGAGATAAAACAACTGATTGTTTTAAAGATAAAATTGAACAGCAAAAAGCATGGAAAAATGTTTATGCGTTTTAGAAGATTTTCCACATAAAGACAAAAAAGAACAACATAAAATTCAAATTATACATTTATTTATATTAATAATGCAGAATTATATTAGTCAATATATTTTAATCATTTGCAACGGCAACGCCCTCTCTGTATTTGGTAAATTTTCTCTCAACTCAGTTGCTGTCCTTGTCGGCCGATTACATGCATCTCTGGATAAATTTCGTAGGCTTGGAATTATATAAATTTCATGTCTCTGGTCATCTTTTAATCGTACCACTCTTCCTTCTAAAACATAATATCCAAGAAAATAATGTTTGTTGAACGCAGCACATCTGTCACGTGTATAAAATATGGATGAGTATTGCGCAGTGGAAAATTATACAAGTAACAGTGCACGGTCAAGATAAATGATAACTAGATATTTAGTAACAACAGTAATGGTAAATAGTGAAAAAAATCAAACATATACAGCATATTACTATTAACTAAAAATAACAGCAAAACAAACCATCCAAAAGATAAATAAACTAAATACAGCAAATAGAATGTGAAACGGTAACTTAACCACTTCTAAAGCTTCAAAATAAAAATAAACAGTAAGACAAATAAAAACTGAACTACAGCGTAAGTAACTCTGACTCAACTACGCTTTACCTAGGCGGGAATATAAATACGCTAGATATAAAACTCCCAAAGGTTCATGAACATTAATTGTCAAACACAAAATATTTAAATATATAAGCCACAAAATCTTATTTGAAATGAACAACAAATTAATTCTTAACTACATCATGAGTTAAATAAACATACGTTCAATGTTGTAACGTAAAAATGTAATATACACATTAGCAAAATCAGTTCCAAAATGTTACATAAGTATAACAAACAAAAAACAAACTAAATAGAGTTCACAGTTCAAAGGCCGAGGCCTGTCATGCCTCTTTACAACTCCACTCGTAATTCAGTCCAAAAAAGTCCTACTGTAAATCAACAACCAAAAACACAACGGATGAGAGGCCGTCTAGGCGAAACACTTTTAGCAAGAATTAATAACACAGTTGGAACGCTATCCAAGCGAAATGCAAAACACATTACCCTAATAACTAGGGCTAACAAAGTATAGCAATGTAAATCAATGCTGTATCACTACATTTTCGTAAATTCAAATACGACAATAAAGTCCATAGTCGGTAAGAGAACTAACTCTATAGCATTTTAGAAACACATTAGTTTGATATTTTTAAATTGCCGAAATCAATGTTCGCTATAAAAATCGTAAATTTTACGGCTGGCGATAACACATCAACGTCCCAGTTCAGTCTTAATTTTGAATAATCACAGAAAGGCAACTTAGGCTACACACATATTCCTAATAAAAAGAAATATAATAAATTTATCACAATTAATACTTCCAAAACTGGTTATTTGAATAGGCCAATAACGAACGCCAAATATGGAGGCTATTCTTTCCTCGAATACTCCACAGACGATTGGCGCCGTAAATTAATTATTAAATAGAACACTGAATGGAGAGAACAGGACGGGAAACTTCAGCATATGCTAAAACTGCAATTTTGAAAAGGGCGAACTATCACGAAGCCAACAGAGTCCTCGTAATACGCCGTCATTCCACTCGGCCAGATGATATTAATTTCCGTATAGAAACGGAAAGCTCTGTGCCGTAACTCAGGAAAGGTCATTTTTATGACATTGCCGGCCAAACCCACAAAGAAAGAGGCACTTACAGTTATGTAGAATGCGCTGCATAATGGTCTTCTCCAAACGACGGGAAGTCTCGGGCACGGCAGGGCTTGCTCGGAGACGTTACTCAGGCGTTCGTTGACCTCTCTCTCCCAAACCGCCGCCTGCGTGGCTTGGTTGCGTGGCTCTTTCCGTAACGGCGTCGTATTCCAGTTCCTTAACGACTTCTCCCGTCGGGAATTCCTGCATGAGGCCTCGCCGCCTCTTCTATCAACCAAGAACACGTCTCTGGCTCCAAAACTCGGTCTCGCTCGGCTCCAACATTTTCCCCGGTCGCTCCCCTTGGCTCCTGCGGTCACTCTCCTCTTTCTCTCCTTCCAACCCGTCAAATTTTTCTTTTTGGCGCTCACTTCGCCATCTGTATTCCCATTGGCTCCTGCTCCATGATGCTCCACCCGCTGGATGTGACGTATATCTTTGCTCTTTGTGTTGAAAAACACACGAGTCGGGAAGCAATGACGAGTGCTCACGCCACCTGAATTCGTGTTGGAATCCAAATTCCGTGACAACATCTTTCTCTCACCAAAGCTAGAAACCTACGGCACTAATAAACGGCACCGAGAGAATGCCAACATGTGTGCAAGTCATTGGCCGGCAAAGACGCCGTCACTTGCTCCGGTTTTGCCGGTGTATGTTTGAAAACGCTTCTTACAGTCCGGACTTCGTGTCCAGTGACTACCACCTGTTCCGGGATCTTAAGGAGTTCATCGGCAGCCTGCGTTTCAGCGATCACGACGAAGTGAAAACTTTTTGACTTTATTCACCGGCGGCAGACTTCTATGAAGTGAGCATGCAGAAGTTAATTAAGCGCTATGACAAGTGTTTAAATAAACTTGGAAACTACGTGCAAAAATAGTTGAAGTTATACAGAATCCGGTAAATTTTGAAAATTTATATAGTAATTTTGTTTTTATTATAAAACGGAACTTATTTTCTGAATATATATATTAGAGCTCCCTATTTCACGTGCACAGCATCACGGTGTACCCGTATATCTGTGTACCGTGTAGCTACACGGGTACACGGGTACCCGTGTATTTCAGTTTCACGGATACTCAAGCGTTTAAATTGTTGAATCAGATGTTAGAAAGAAAAACGCAATAAAAAATAATATTCAAGAAGAAAAACAATACACTTACACTATGTACAATTGCTAATTATAACAATCGAATGATCACAGAAATATGTCTTATTTTCTAAAAATCATAAGTTATAAAATAACTTGGTTCACTTCATTGATAAATATACTTAAAATTCTACCATGATCTCATGTAGAATTTTGTAAATTTATATTTGCATAA
>JAHWFO010062773.1:190067-204012 GCA_023313115.1 Rhysida immarginata
ATAATTTATATAAGTGAGGATAATTCTCTATTATTCTCTTTATTTTGACAAAGGGTAGACACTATCGGAAACGTCAATTTTTTTCAGTGTCTTACAACCCTTTGTTCAATTTTTATTTATTAAATATGTAGACAATATTTTGCGCCAGCTTACCATTGATCAGTAAATTGCAAAGATTTTCTTTTGATTTCTTTATATTCACTTTCTTTAAATCAATAAAGAAAATCCTACTTAATTATATTACTAAATTGTACGAAATATTTTTATAAGCAAATATCTCAATTGTATGTGAAAGACAAAAAAAATTCGTCTCTAACACTATCCTAAAAGGTGGGAAGTTTCAAAGGAAAACATATTGTGACATCACATTATCACAGCCAATCCCACTGATCTAGTGCTATGAAGTCAATGCGAGATGGCTTCTTCCTGAGCAAGAAAAGGAAGGTAAAAATATTCGTCTTGATAGCTATAATTGACGGTCTGTCCCTAAAATGTAAGGGCTTACTATGTTTCGTAAACATGCAGCGAATGCGTGCAAAGTATCCTTTGGACGCATTTTTTTGCTGCTTCAGCTGACTTGGAAGCGTTTGGAGTCGCTTACGTTAACAACTGAATCTTATCGTTCTCTCAGAAGTAGGAAAAGAGTAGGTAATTACATTCAATTCTAAACATCTATTTTTCTCCCATTCCTTCATATATGTGGCATCATTTCCGTGTTATATTTCGGTCTTGGATATAAATATTTCTGATGTATGAGAATTACATTTATTTTACACCATTCCCTCAGACGATGGAAACATCCTTGGCGCCATCTATTGACTTTTTTGATGAAAAACATCAAAAGAAAATATAAATCTTATTATAATTATAACTTAATAATAATAATAATAATAATAATAATAATAATAATAATAATAATATTTTATGGTTTTAGTCTGAATATATCTAAATCCAGTATAATCAGTTCTGGAAGACAAACCAATAAACTTATTATTTATAAAGCTAAGCCTAAATCTTTAATTTTATAACAACTAAGAAAGAACAAATTAAAGATTTTGACTTAATTTATCATAACTAATTCAATTAACGTAACATCTTGCAATCATTTCGAAGAATAGTACTATTTAACGTTTATCTATCTTTTTAAGAGTCAATTTTTTTAACTGTATAATACTCAGATTTTATCGAAACTATTTTTTGTGCGCCAATTTGGTTGCTTATCAAATTCTTCAAAGTAACTTCATTAAATTTTTATCTGCAGTGCTATTCAAAAGTATAAGACGAGGCGTTTTTTTGGTCTAAGGAAAAAACAGACGCATCATTTTTTCTGATAATTTTTATATCCATAATGAACACAAATGTCAAACAAAACTACAACTTTGAATTAAGTAAAAGTATTTCTGTAATAAGTTATGCAAAAAAACCCCACAAAAAACACATGTGCAAAAGTATAAGACCACATTGAAAAAATGGAACTGTCCTACCACTTTTTTGCATATAAATGAATTGGCACAACTAATCGAACTTCAGAAGTGCTGCGGTATAGTCAGAAAAAATATACAGCGGTTTATAGACAATGCCTAAGGCCACACATCAAAGCGAATCTGAAATCCGAATAATTTGGCCACTACACGGTAGTGGGAAATCGCAGCGCCAAATTACTGCAACGATCGGTCGTTCAAAATGTGCTGTTGCCAATGTATTAACCAGAGGACAGGATGAGTATGGAAAATCTAGGACACGACGACCAAAACTTCTCTCTGAAAGATCTCGTCGTCACATCTGTGCTCTTGCTACCAGGGAGAAAATAAAACCCACTATGAACATCTGTTCCATGAGCACCATTACAAGAGTTTTGAGTATTTCACAGGACATACGATACTGTAAAGAAAAGAGAGCACCGCACCTAACACCAAGGAACAAAACAGAACGTCTGTCCTTTGCCCGTAAAACCATGTACAGCCATGAATGGCACTCTGTAATTTTTTCTGAAGAGAAGAAGTTTAATCTTGACGGGCCTGATGGCATTCACTTTTACTGGCACGATTTACGGCAGGCCACAACAGTGAAGATGAGCCGCCAAATGGGAGGAGGTGCAGTCATGGCTTGGTGTGAATTTTCTGCTCTCGGAAAAACGGACTGTGTTGTTATCAATGAACCCATGACGTCAGTGGAATTTCGGACGATGACAGACCAGCAAATTCAGGCCTAGGTGAAATTCTAGGAGGGCCCGAGTTTAGTTTTCAACAAGATAACACATCCTGCCCCACGTCCAACATATTGAAACTGTGGTTTCAAACACAAATTATTAAGTTTCTATCATGGCCCGCAAGATCACGTACTTGAACCCCATTGAAAACCTTTGGGGTTTACTGGCAAGAGATGTTTATAAAGATGGGCAGCAGTTTCAAACGACTGATGAACTGATATCAGCAATTTTCGCTGCGTGGGAGTTAGTTTCATGTGAAACTTTACTGAGATTGGTTGAGTCCATGCCAGAACGTATTTCTTATGTAATCCACAACTCTAGAGGAATCACAAAATATTAAAACAGCATGATCGCAATGTTGTTTGTTCATGGTCTTATACTTTTGCACATGTGTTTTTTTTTTTGCATAACTTATTCCAGAATTATTTTTACTTAATCCAAACTTGTATTATTGGTTGACATTTGTGTTCATTACGGATATAAAAATTGTCAGAAAAAAAATGATGCGTCTGTTTTCTCTTTAGCAC
Source organism: Rhysida immarginata (assembly GCA_023313115.1). NCBI lineage: Eukaryota > Metazoa > Arthropoda > Chilopoda > Scolopendromorpha > Scolopendridae > Rhysida > Rhysida immarginata. The sequence goes on from JAHWFO010062773.1 coordinate 192,804, forward strand.
AAAAAACCACCTGGTCTTATACTTTCGAATAGCACTGTAATTATCTTAATGGGTACCGCTTGGACTTGAGCATTTTACTTATTTACAATACTTCATTGTCGCATGTTATTCAAAATAATTCAGTCAGATTGTTTATAATATTATTATTTCATGGTCCAATTTGTGGTACAGATCATCTGATTCGTAATGATTTACGTGCTTCGATATCTGTTGCACGTGTTCGACTTTCCCTTACAACTATTAATTACCAGACATAAATTGGAATAGTCGCTTCAGCATATATAGTTTTTTTTCAATCGTAATAATGCAGATTTACCAAAATAATATTTTCGTATCTGCGCTTATTAACCCCGTTGATTGGCATGATTTTTGCCTGTTTGGGGGGGGGGGGGGGGTCGTTTGGAAAATTGTCAATTTATACATTAATACGCTCAGTTCCTGAGCTGTTATATTAATTTTATGTAAAGAAGCAAAAAGGGGCAAAACAACGCATCAAGTAAATGAACAATCGATGAAAACAGTATTTCGGAGTATTTTTGCGTGAAAAACTACAAAAAAAACTAGATTTTGAGTTGATTTCTCTTTCTGAGATCTTCACTTTAGAACAAAAAGGGGCAGCAAACCTTATGAATCATGATATTTCCTCTTGTCGGTTTAATATAAATATCAAAAGAAAAATTTGAGTTATTATCAATTTCAATTTCTAAATCTAGATATTGTATTTTATTATCTTCCATGGTGTTTTTAGTAAATTTGAAATCAGAACAAAAAAATAATATAAAAATTGCTTTCAAAAATAAAAAAACAATAGGAAACTTTTTACTAAACAGAAAATTAGAACAAAATAATAATAAACATATAAAAAATAATGTTATCTATAAAATTCCTTGTAAAGAATGCAATGATCATTATATCGGACAAACAAAAAGAATTATGAAAAAAAGAATTGATGAACACAAAAATGATATAAAAAAATGCAATGAAAATAACCAATTATATCTACATAAGAAAAACAAAAATCATGAAATTGATTGGGAAAATACAAAAATTTTAGGAACTGAAGAACATTGGCAAAAAAGATTAATTAAAGAAAGCTACTATATAACCAAATCAAAAAATTGTCTAGCCCATCAATCATATAAATTAGATAAAAAATGGGAAATATTGTAATAAAAATTTTAAACCTTATAATAAATCTTTTTAATTACTATCTTTTCACTTATTAATTTAAAAAAATTTGTTAATTATATTCTTATATTTTTTATATTTTATAAATATAATCATAATCAATTTATTATAAAAATATGTAAATATACCTTTAATCAATTATAAATAACAATATACAAAAATTCTTTGATTATAACAATTTAAAATGATCAAACAAAAGATGTAAACAATCAGTTGATGTAATAATACCTCTCAACAATGTATCTATTTAAACTTATATTCTTATCTTTTACTGAGAGAAGAATTCAGTTATACTTTCAAAAAAATTTTTATACCTGAAGAAGGTCTTTGTAAATAAAATGACCGAAAGGCCTCGTATCATTTATTCCCTTTGTTATTTTGTGATGTCTTTTTTACTATTCTCTTCTTAACTATTATACATTACTAATTTTCTTTCTTTAAAATAAATAATTTTCGTTTTCATTTGTACGACCCTTATAGTTTCCGAGTGTACGCATTCTAAATCGTAACAATGCTCACAAGCGAGTACTAACTAGCACGTGTTACGATGTTGAGTGCGTAACTCTGAAATTATTTGTTGGAATTCGATCAAATTTTAGGGTCAATACATATGAAGTGATCCAATGAGGGTCGCTTGACCATTTTTAAATATTTTGATTTTTTTATATGTGATTACCTTATAATTGAGAAGTTTAAAACAGTTTTTAAAATTTTTTTACCTCGCACCGTTACTGAATGGCGGCCATTTTTATTTGTAAGCGCACGACGCTTTTTCAATTTGGAGACATTAGCGTTAATTTGAATATCTCTGCACTCAGTTAAGTTACAACATTGCAATTTACCTGATTGTTTTTAGAAAGGTCTCCTCTACAACATTGTTTTATTACCCAAAATACCATAAATTCAAAAATAACCAGTCAAAATGGCCTCCAAAGTTTGGTATTGAAAATTTAAAAAATCCACTTTTTAGACCCAAAAATAACAACCAAGGAGTGATTTATCAGAGTGTATTTTTTTTCTCTAGGTAGATCTCATGCACTATTAGCCTTATGTACAGCAACAGCACTGACAAATGTTTACTTAATTTTTTATAAATGTTTGAAATTTGAAAATCTTAATTTTTTGTAAAGTTTGGGGCTAGTTATCTCTGGTGGGACTGAATAGAAAAATTTGATGGTTGCACATTTTGTACACCTATACGATAGCAAAGTATTGTAAAAATTTCAGCATTGATATTTGACTGTGAACAAAGATATGAATTTTTGAAAATGATTAAATAATTCACATTATGCTATAATTGATCTTATGGTTTGTTAATACTTTCAGGAGTATGGTGGTGAATCCATGCGGCTACGGTACCGCGAACTTCGCGGATCCGCTTCCAAAAGCGGCAGATAGTTGGTGACAACCGCAAACGCTTCTGGTTTCACGAAAAAAAGCAGCACAGCAACCGTCTGCATCTGCAGTTGCAATTCGATTGGTCGGTGGTTATGACTTCATCACAAGTCACAACAACAAGTCCTATTGAACGGTCGCTTGCCGTATTCATTCTATTCTCGACGGAAATGGAGCCGGTCAACTGCCCCTAACGCTAAAACTATATCTGTGCGTGGTACGTGCTTTTGCCTTCCCAGAATTTACATGTAATTCAGCTTTTTTGAATGGTTGAGCCACTACTGCTGCTATCGCCGCCGTTGCCGCGGCCATCAATGTTCAACACGCCGAACTTCGTCCGCAAGCGCGGCCGACGACGCGCGGTATTCAACCTCGATTCGAATTATTTGTGAAATGGTTTGCGGTGCGGCGCTACAGGCGGACGCCACGCTGCTCCCAGATCCGACGGAGCAAAGAAATGATTCCTTGTGTGAAACCTGCTGTAGGAAGCTGTCACCTTCCCTATCATACGGCTACAGCAGCATGGAACAGATTTCCACCCAGGTGGTTTGGTGATCCTCGGAGAGTTGCTTAGAGACCCATCTGCCATAGATCTTGTTGAATTTCAACTTATCGTGGATGATGGTCTCCACACTGGCATTGCTGATGTTCAGTATTGAAGCCAGTTCTTGGACATGAATCCGCCTGTTGTCCCTTATCAGCTCATTTGTTCGTGCGATGATGCCTTCATTGACAGCAGTTGCTGGCCTTGCCCTATGAGGTTCATTGCCGGTGGATACTCGTCCTCCTTCAAACTTTTGGCACCAAGGAAAGACGGGTGATCGAGACAAACATGACTCGGTAAAATGTCTTTGAATTCTCTGATGAATTCAGATGCTTTCACACCTTCGTTGTGGAGAAACTTGATTATTTATTATTCCACTTTGGTAGACACATCGTTGTCCGCCATTTTGTTTAAACAAACAGTCGGTTATCATGGCAGCCGGATGATTGCATGACAGGCGGTAGTTGCCATCCCAACAATGCAAGTTTAGATTTTTACACAATGAAATTTACAAAAAATAAAGTCCAGGTCAAATTTAAACGCCCCTCGTAAATACAGTGAAAATCAGGAGCTTTTTTTCACGAGATAGGCTTAATTCCACTAATTTTCTGCAGCTAGACTGCTTTCATCACCACGTAATAAAATACAGAATTGGTGATATTTTGAAAAAAAAAACAATAACAGTGGTTACCAACCAAAAAGTGGGAACCTCTAATTCACAAGGGTATAAGAGGGTCCCACTTTTTCGTTGTTCCATTCCACAGGTTTTGCTTAATTTTTATTTTTTGAATAGTTAAAAAGGAAAACGACGTAAGATTAATACGCAATATAATAATGTCGTTAAAATGAATTAGTTGAAGTTATTTTAAAAGGGGAGCTCTTGCAGATTTGTCTAAGGAACCTCAATCAGTGTTCATAAGAAATCCATTAAGCTGGCACCTTATGGATTTCGAGGGATCTAGAAAGTTAACCATTTGGGTTTTTTAGATAATGCAGCACTTTACTTTATTGGTGGGAATATGATTTTGTTTAGTACACTGATCAGCCAAAACATTATGACCACTACACCGTGTGAGAATGCGTTCTTCGGAATGACGTAAACAGCACGTGACAAAATGCGAATGGTAGTTAACGTCAGCCAGGAATGTTGAGGCATCATTTAATCGACTACGTGTGCGAAAGCTGCTCATTTAACTTTGATAAAGACCAGATTGTAATGGCCCTAAGGCTCGGGACGAGTATCTTGAAACGGCACGGCTCGTCAGGTGTTTATGAAAAATGGAAGAAGGGGGTGAAACCGATAGTAGACGCCGAGCCATTGGACGTTCACGCCTAATCAACGAATTAGGACGCCGGGCACTGTTTCGCTCGGTGAAGGCAAATAGGCGGTTGCCGTTGGCTCAACTGATAGCCGAATACAATGCAGATTTAAGTACAAGTGAACGTGTTCTAGGTCCGCTCCGTGTTGGGATCCGTCTCTGGTCATAGTTTGGTTGGATATCGACGGCTGGGATACACATCTGGGGTTCTGATTCCACGGTCGGACTGTCATGAAATCCATTTCGGAGGTCTGTTGTTTCGGTGCCGACAGATTTCGTTCGTCGACGTTCTTCATAATATTGTGCTCTGGCTGCTGCCCTGGCTGCTGCATCACGCCCACTATTTTCGTTTTCCAACAATTGAGTCCTGCTGGATTCCTTTCTAAATTATAAAAGCAGGTCTTAAGGTGCCGTAGCCTTGATGCAGCATTTTTAACGTCCGTGAAATTTTTCTTACATACAAAGCACGGTCCACATATGTGGACAGTGCTTTTCTTATATTTTCTGTTACAAGCTTTACACTGGCGCATATCTCGTCGCACACTCTTCGGCGCGGATCTGCTTTTTTCCAGCAACGAACAGAGGCCGTTTGTGTCGAAACACAGCAAATTTGTGTCGGACAGAGGCCGTTTGTGTCGGAACCGTAATCCACATTTTTGGACGTTTAATATGATACATGTGGGATTCAGAAAGGTTTGTTGTTTAATGAATTCGAAATTTTCATTATCCTATTTTGGTAAACGTTGTCAATTCTCGCGCTTTCGGTTAAACAACCAGTCAACAAAAGTTTTCATCTCCACCTATGCCACAAAATCGCCGAATAAGCAGACCCGATTAATTAATGACCAAGCTTCTTAGCGTCTAGCAAAGTTCCTCTGGAAATGCTTTCTTTCGCAGAACAGTAGGTTACTTGTCCATGCAAATGAATCTCTCTGCATTGAATATTTTTAGAATTATTTAGATATTTTCATCGAAGTGGACTTTACAAATTGTCAGTAGCATTCTCTTATAACAACTTGGAAATCATGGTCAAGTTTCTTTCATCCAAGATTTGATTTATATTTGAAACATCTTTTTTGAAATATCTCTGTAACAATAAGTTTTTAGTAAAGCAGAATTAGTTCAGTTTTAAAAATAGCACTCATTTTCATAAATGTTTGACAATATTTTTTCAAATGTATAATTTGAAATACGTTTATCTTTTCTTTTAATTTCAGATACTTCATGATTTGTTACATTCTTTATTCTGGATGCACACCGTACAGAATGGAAAGAAATAATAGTTTTGAACAGTATCGTAGCAAGAGTCTTGTTGAAGATGGTCGTCTTGTCCTTGAAGATTTGTTTTCGTTTATTCTGAAGATCCTCTCGGAGCATGTGTTTATTTCGTGTGAAACAAATTATAACACTACAAAATGCGAAATTCATACTTCTTCTAATGAAGCAAATGCGATACTTGAATATCATAAAAATATAGCACATAGTATGGGAGCGTACGAAAATTATTTAAATAGATTGATTAGTGGTACATCATTAGATATGCAGCCAGGTCCGACTGAATTTACTTTGTTCAGAAACCACAACCCTGAGGAAAACGGACAAATATATTTGATGAATGATATTCTTAGCAATATGTTCTGCGTTATTTTAGACCTTATGAGTGGAATTACATTATTTACATCACAAACACATTTAAATTATCGAGAATATAATTTCTATTCTTCTGATAACAGACCAAGTTTATACCTTGTTTACTCAGACAGTGCCAGAGATATCAACAAACAGTTTAACAGAAAAAAATCATTAATTAACTCTTCAGATTTACAACCAAAAAAGCTATTAGACACTGGAGACAAATCTTACAGTGAATCAATCCCCTGTCCAGCAACTGTTAAGAATCACGAAACTATTCATACTGGAGAGAGACGGTATAAATGTAATTACTGTGAAAAATCTTTCACACATTCTTCAGATGTTAAAAGGCATGAGCGATCGCATACAGAAGATAGATCTTACAAGTGTAGCTTTTGTGAAAAATTATTTTTCCGCGCTGAGCATGTTAAAAGACACGAAAAAATTCACACTGGAGAAAAGCCTTTCAAATGTAAATATTGTGAAAAAACCTTTACCTTAGCTGCCCAGGTTACCATTCATGAGAGAACTCACACGGGCGAAAGACCTTACAAATGCAATTACTGTGAAAAATCTTTCAAATATTCTTCAGATGTTAAAAATCATGAAAGAACACATACTGGCGAAAGACCTTACAAATGTAGATACTGTGGTAAAACCTTTTCCCTAGCTTCCCAGGTTCATATTCATGAAAGAATTCATACTGGAGAAAGACCTTATCAATGTAAATATTGTGAAAAAACTTTTTCAGTATCTTCCCAGCTTAGAGTTCATGAGAGACGTCATACTGGAGAAAAACCGTACAAATGTAAATACTGTGAAAAATCTTTTCCCATATCAGCCCAGCTTAACATACATGAGAGAACTCATACTGGAGAAAGACCATATAAGTGTAGGTTTTGTGAAAAAACTTTTTCCGTATCTTCCCATGTTAATGTTCATGAAAGAATTCATACAGGAGAAGGCTTACATAAGTGTGGGTATTGTGAAAAAACTTTTGCGACTCCTAGAGAAGTTAAGCGTCATGAGAGAATGCACACTGGGGAAAGACCATTCAAGTGTAAATACTGTGACAGATCTTTTACACAGTTTTGCAGTCGTAGATACCATGAGAAAACGCACAATAAAGAATAAAGTTTCCAAATGTCAGTATGGAAATAACTTTGACTACAGTAACAGACGTAGAGGAGAAAATATACGGGCCCGAGTATGATTTACAAAATAAATTTTAACTGTCTTTGGAGTATTCTCTGAAAATTCCTCTAATTATGGCATTTCTGTTTTTTCACTTAGTTCAAAGATTTATAAATTTTTAAGAAATATAAGAATATTAAATTTGAATTACATTGGAGAGATGGTCATACACTGGCCTGTTTTATTTTGAGAAGGGAGACGTGAAAAGGTTCCATTTCAAACAAGAACCAAAAAAAAAAAAAATGATTCATTAAAGGCAATCTCAACATTTAGTTAAAAAAACGAAAACTATAGTAACAGCTTAAGGAGTCTTATGCAAATTTATACACCTCTTACATACAGTATAATCAAGTATCATAAAGCGCTTGTAGTAATTAGAAGAAATATTTTTGATACGGATTTATACCAAAATTTTTACAATTGGCTGTTATGTCGGATTGCAATTTTTTTTGTTTATAGTCTTTTGTGTATTTTAATAAAATTTGAAATACATGGTTGTCCGAAAACATCTTACCACTCGTATGGTACTACATCGTTTTTAATTTTCTATTGTTGCAGATTAAATATGGCCACCCGACTTTCTTTGGAATAGAGAAGGAAGGTAGCAGCTTGGATGGAAGTGTACATAGCAGCTTGTGTATATAATGTTATTATGTTATTAAAATAAAAGTCAATCCCCTGTAAGGGGTAACATCTTTTAGGACAACAATGCATGCCGGAAAGATTTGAAATAGGCGATATTTCGAGACTTCTTGAAGTACCTTTCTTAAGACCATTTTGGCATTCTCTACCTTACTTGTCTCCGGCCTACTCCAAGTATTTCTGTTTATTTGCCGACGCTTCAGCAGATTCCAGTGGAGCAGTGTTGCTTCAAGATGGAGATTTTAAACCAGAATTTATTTTAGCAGTAAATTCAAAAGGTCACCACTTTACAGTTCTTGAGAGTTAGTCCATTTTCCAAATTTTTATTTCACTATTGGTTTTTAGCAATAATTTTGTTTTTAAAAAGAATCTTGAATTTAATGTAACACCAGAATGTTTGTTGGATCTTTCTACACAGCGAATTCTTTGTAAATGAATAAATGCATTAGTCAATCTTAATATGTGATTTATCTCTATTCAAAAGGATGAAGATTTCATAGGGTTTTTTTCAAAAAATGAAAAGACAAACATTCCGGGCACTGCCGAATCACCGAGAGAGAAGGCCTCCGCAATGAAACGTAATAGATTGCTACATCATCATAGATAGGGCAAATTTAGAGCTTATTACACTGGGGAACAAAAAAAATTTTTTTTCGTGGTGCCTGGAATGTTAGAACTGATTTTGATTATATTTGATGTGTTGATTCAAAATATGAAAACAGTTTCTCTCTATCAGCTATAGTTTTTGAGATACAGCTCCACTAACTTAATGCGCTTTTGTTATTTGTTATGGTACAGAGGTGCGATGTTGATATAATAAGTCTGGGAAAAAGTTCGTGGCGTTTTTCCTGATAGATGGCCACGAATTTTACTTAAAAAAACGCCATGATTATCAGCGCCATAATTATCAAAAAAGAGCGTACCTTGGATTCTTTGGCGTTAAGCTTGGTGACCAAGACAAAACGTGGGCACCACTTGTTGTGTGTAAAATTTTTATGGAACACTTATGGCAATGGACTAATGGACAAAAGAGAAGTCTGAAATTTGGTGTGCCGATGCTTTGGAGGGAACCCAGAAACCACAATGATGACTGCTATTTCTGTATTGTGCAACGTTGCGACGTTAATATCTCGAAAACTAGATCTGATGGAACAAATATAAAGTTATTTTTGAATTCTGCACCCTAAAATTACCTAAGAACACTTGAAAAATCGCCGGCACCAAAATGTGTGTTGACCTGTGTTATTGGTAGAAATACGAATAGCAAAGCCCTATCTATGATGATGTAACGATATATTACATTTCGTTACGGAGGCCTTCTCTCTCGATGGTTACGGCACTGCTTAGAGAAAGGTTCAAAATTTTAAAAAGCTCGCCTAGAATCTCCATTCAATGCCACACGGCGGATTTATTTCTTGTTTATAATGAAATTGCGATCCCACAAGTCTTTTGTGTATTGCAGTTTGTAAAGTGTGAATCCAAGTTTAAGTGCAACGTTGTTTGGAAAATTTGTTTTCTTAAATATATTGAACTATTACTGCGCAAAATTATCTTTTGTTATAGTCGCCAGCATGTAACACCCGTAATAACTGCAGCTTGTAGACGGTTTATAGAAACCCGCTGTATTGTTTTTTTTTTAAATAAATTTTCAAGTTCAATTCTTACCGCTGTTGTGGATTTCCTGAATATTTCCAACATACCTGAATACTTTCTTCTGATGTGCGAGTGCGAGGACGAACAGTAAATAACGAGGCGGGTGTTTGTTGAACCTCACAGCGTAATACTCTCAAATTAAATTTCCTTTCTAATCGCAGATTTCAGTAAAGTGTCACAAAGCTAGATGTACACTGGCGGAAAAAAAAATCCCAACACCACGAAGGACTTACGTTAGATGAATGAAATTTGGACAGTAAATTCAGCTATGGTATTTATTCAATTGATTCAAGTTTCAAGGTTACAACTTATAGGAGGCGCCACCAGCGCCACCCTGTACATGGTGAAAAGCACGGACTTTAGTACCCGCTGTAGTCGCCGCGCTGGTCTATGTAGGCCTGCACACGTGCATGCATACGGTCGTAGAGATGCCGAATGTCATTTTGTGGTATGGATTCCATGCCTGTTGTACCTGGATGGTCAGATCAGCGACAGTTGTTGCTGGTTGTGGAAGAGCCCTGACACGGCATCCGACCATGTCCCAGACGTTCTCGACGGGCGACAGATCTGGTGATCGTGCTGGCTATGGTAGGATGTGGACTCCCTGAAGAGCAGGTCGGGTTGCAGTGGCAGTGTGGGGTCGAGCGTTATCCTGTTGGAACAGCCCCCCTGACATGCCAGCCATGAATGGCAGCAAAATGGGTTCAACAACCATCCGAATGTAAACATTTGTCGTCATGGTGACTGGGATAACCACCAGGGGGTCCTGCTGTCGTAGGAAATCCCTCCCCATACCATAACGCCAGGGGTGGGGTCAGTATGCTGACGACGGATACAGCTTGGTAACAGGACTTCCGCAGTCCTCCTCCTGACCCTTGTGCGACCCAGACAGAAACTACTTTCATCCTTGAAGACCACAGACCTCCATTCTGCCCTCCAAGTCGCTCTGGCTTGACACCACTGAAGACGTGCCGCACGGTGTTGAGGGGTAAGAGGCAAACATGCCACAGGGCGCCTGGAGTGGAGGTTCCTGGCCAGGAGACGGTTCCGAATTGTGCGTGGAGTGACGTTGGGTGCCACAGCAGCCCGAATGTCCGCTGCAGATCCTGTCCGATTTGCCACAGCCATCCTACAGATGCGCCGGTCAACCCTGTCTCCAGTGGCCGGGGGTCGTCCAGATCCTGGTCTCCTGGTAATCCTGCAATAGCACGGAACGAAAGTCCACCCTCTCGAAGGCCCACTACACGTCCTCGTTCGAATTAGGTTAGCTGCCCATATTCACGTAGCAGTCGCCTTCGAGGCATGCTTTACGTACTCTATCACACGTCCACAAGTCTCTGAAGTGACACAGACGCGCGTCTGATCTCCTTTATATCTGTCATTGGAATGTCTCATTTGCATGTACAGGGTGGTGCTGGTGGCGCCCCCTATAAGTTCTAACCTTGAAACTTGAATCAATTGAACAAATACCACGGCCTACGAGATAGTAAAAGGCCTGTGCATTTGCCCCTTTTTGAGGCCAGAATCGGGAAACATGCTGTTTTGCGTTTTTACCGCTTGGCGCGCTACTTCATGACATGTTTAATGAATTATCTGCATTACTGCGTGTAGTTTTTTTTCAGTTTTAATCATGTTTCATCGA
>JAHWFO010062773.1:204112-223529 GCA_023313115.1 Rhysida immarginata
TGAAAAATAAACATTCACATCAATAAAATAATAGTTCATATCAATAGAATAATTTTTCACATGAATAAAACGTAGCTTCACGTCATCAAAATGTAAATTCGTTTCAATAAAACGTAATTTTATTTCAAGAAAATGTAACCTAAATTGGTCTTTTTATTCAGCAGATTCTTATAAAAATACAAATCATTTTCATATAGTAAGAAAAGAGTGAGTGCTCACTTATACACTGTTATATTATTCTTATTGTATCTTATTTGTAATACTTTTGTTCATTTTAGAAATAAAATTATATATAGTTTCATTATAATTCAATATATGAATAATTTGAATTTTTTTTACTGTTACTGTAATTTTTCAATAAGAATCTGCTGAGTAAGAAAATCAGTTTAGATTACATTTAATTAAAAATGTTACACTTAATAAAAGTCACTGGTTTTATTGAAACGAATTTATATTTTTATGATGTGAAACCACTTTTTATTGATATGTAAAATTATTCTATTGATGTGAACTATTATTTTATTGACGTAAATGTTTATTTTTCAATATGAAACTACTTTTTTTTTTGAACGAAACTATATTTTATTGATATGAAAAATTATTTTAATGACCGAAAATTACATTTTATTAATCGAAAAAAGCTGTAAATAAAATCCCCATCGCTCTTTACATCAATCATAACATTTCAAAAAAGTGGAGGATTAAAATATCCTAACAAAAACTTTGTTATTATAGTGGTTACTGAATTTGTAAATGAAGCGATTCCATATTTCGTTTCTGAAAGAAAACACTCGCAATTTTAAAAACTCTCATATATAATCTACTACTAACCATAGTAATATAAATAATATCATTTTACTAAATTATTAAAGCCTTTACTAGATAATTATGCAATAAAAAATGACAGAAAAGTACAATATTGTTAAAAATATAAAATACAACAGAAAAATTTTGAAACTTTTATTTTTATTTTTCCTAAAAATTATTATATACATAGTTATTTATTATATCAAGAACAGATGAAAAGGGGGGGGGGCGCAATATATCAAGTTACAATGCTCCCTTCCATCCATCCCATGATAACAATTTTTATTTGATTTTGTATACTTTTATAACTATAAATTGTAATAAAAATTACGTTTTCAAGTTAATTTATGAATTATAAAGTTATTTTTTTAAAACAAAGTAATAAAAGTGATTAAATATTTAGTTTTTCTTTATATTTTATTATTTTCGCACCCTTTCGTAATAGAAACAATATTAAGATTATGTCATGAAATCGAGACATCTGCCGGCGGAATCTTACAACTCGAGTTTCCCTACTTTTATACCGAATGCACAGGCCTTTTACTATCTCGTAGGCCGTGACAAATACCATAGCTGAATATACTGTCCAAATTTCATTTATCTAACACAAATCCTTCGTGGTATTGGGATTTTTTTCCGCCAGTGTATATTTCTTTCTTTTTATACTTCAAAAATTATCTTTAAAGACAGTCGACTAAATTAACACCTGCCATATATTCATTTATTTATTTTACCTTAGCTCATGTTTCTTATACTGCGATTGGTTTTTGTTTTACTAATTCTAGTTCTGTATTATTTAGTCGAACTTCAGATGTGTCAATATCAGACCATTTTCCATTATTAACTATCTTTAATATATCTACTTCTATATTATCATCTCGTATTTTATCTTCTAACCGAATAGCTATGCTCAATTCCTTTTTATCTCTGATTGGGATCCGATTCTATCTAAAATATCTGATACCAGTATTTTATTCAATTCTTTTTTTGTCTCAATTTCAGCTCTAGTATAATCGTTATTTCACTCTAAAGCCAACTACAATCGTTACTTCGTTCAATAACAATATTCGTAAACCGTGGATCACATCAGAGAAGAAAAATCTCAGAGAAATCTCATGTTCTCTCCCTCTCAGAGAAGAAAAATCTGCTTTATCTTAAATTACGCCGTAACGCTTCCCCCATGTTAACTAGAACGTTCAAGGATTTTTCTAATTACCTAAAAAATTTAAATTCGCAACTTCATTCCAACAAATCAAAATGGCATATTTTGAATCTATTAACAAATTCTCAAAATCGTTCTTATTCCCCTTTCCGCTTTCGGAACAAATCGACCTCTTTGACAGATTTCCTTGCTATTCTTCTACCCCCCCCCCCCCCTTCTACATCTTCGCCTATCCCGTCGAGATTTCTTGTAATTCATCTACATTCTTTGCTATCCCTACTACTCCACAAGAGTTATTGATGTAATTGCTCAATGTAAACCACCTACAATTGCAGGTCCGTTAGATGTACAGTCGACCGACGAGAAGTAGACCCCTGAAGCTGCCGGTCCATTGATAGAAATAGGGGTGAAAGGGTTTCTGATGTGTCAAGATGCACGCGACTGAAGGAGAAAAAAAAAACTGATAGGAAATGAAGCATGTGACAATGATTTCTTCAGAGCAAATGATAGCATCATTCTAAGAAATAGGTTAACAGTAAAAGGAGATTTAAAACGTTAATATCTGTTAAATCTTTTCTGAACCATAATTATAATACCGTATAAAAATGTATATAAAAATTTTTCTATATATTTTATTATATATAAAATTTATATATAATAATAATAATAATAATAATAATAATAATAATTAAAAAAGTACATAAAAATATAACCATAAGAAATAAAAATTACAGTCGAGTCCTCTTATAAGAGTTCCGGATATGAGTAGTCCGGATTTATGAGCCATTTCTCATGCCCTAATTTTCCCCTATATTTTCATTAAGAGAGTCCGAATATTAGAGCTCCGGAAAAAAAAATCAGTCCGTTTATAATAATGTTATTATTATATATTGAATTGTATATTAAACTCAATAGCTTATGAGCTTATTCCAACCCAGTGAGCATCTTAATTTATTGAATTTATTATTTATTTAATTGAAAGGAAAATGAGATTATTTTATTGTTTATTTATTATTAGTATTTTGAAATTATTATTATATTATTATTTATTATGTATTATTTATTTAATTGAAACAAGTTTTAAGACAAAAATAATAACAAATAATTGAATATGATGAAATTCACTTTTTTAGGTCTACAGTAATAATTTTGGTTTCAGATGTTGTCCAATTTCGACGTCGAATTTGTAAACACTTTTCCTAAAATTTGAACTGCTGGAGATTGAATTTTGAGTCGATTTTGAAGATCAGTTTTTCAAATAGTTGTTAGAAAATGATGGAAACTAATCTTTTGGATAACCAGACAGTTTTGAAAGTCCTGAAAAGGACTGCTAAGAAGTAGGGGAGCGTCACGGTGAATCGGAATCTTCAGCTTCCCAAGTGTCCGAGTATCCCGAATCTTCACTGCCAAGCTGAATCACTAAACGTTCGATCTCTGTTTCGATCAAGCCATCTTGGTTCCAAAAATGATATTCGCAACTTTCAGCATATCTGCATGCTTCTGAACATGGTTGTTCACCGATTTTTTCAAACGCTTTCACAGAGATGAATAACTTGATTTTCGGTCAGCGTCAACATGTTTCGATTTTTCACTTAATCTTTCATTTGTTTCCAGATCAACTCCATTGGGTTAAAATCTGGGTGATAAGCCGGAAGTCTGATCACTCTATGTCCATGTTTTTCAAGAAGATTATCGATGGCGTAAATTTTCCTCGGATGGTGTTTCTTAATTGTTTCTAATAATTCGGCTTTCAGTGAAGTTGGGTCAAAATGGATGATGTGGTGTTTCTCAAGCCAATCTACCATTTCTGCTTTTCTGGACATAGTGGTTGGTATTTTCGCTAACTGAACATTGTGATATGGAGCATTGTCCATGACCACGGCAGAATGTTCAGGTAGTCCAGGGATCAGTTTTTCTTCAACCCACTTTCGGAAATTTGTGGAATTCATGTCGTCATAGTTTTTCCACCGGCTTTAAAAATTAACCCTGCATTCTCGACGAAGCCATTTTTTCCACCCGCATGAATGATGATGAATCTCGATCCCGTGCTAGCAGAATGAAGAATTCCTTGTTCATTTGGCCCTTGCCAACATTTGGACACTGTGGTAGTAGTGTAAATATAAGTTTCGTCCAGATAAATGATTGGGCGGTTCTCACCTTTAACTTTTCGTATATCTCTTAGATATTTTCGCCTTGCTGCAACCATTTCGGGCTTTTCTATCAAGAAAGATCTGTTGGATTGACATTTTCTGAATCCGAATCCCAATTCCTTGATCTTTTTTCTCAAAAAGTCTTTTTTTCCATCGAAACCGTTGTTTCCTTCATCGCTAGAACTAGTTTGCTGACTGTGGGCACTTCTTTTTTCAATGTATAAAACTCGTGAATTTTTCTTCTTAGGATAGCTTGATCGAATTCGTCAAAATCTATTCTTGGGGTCAATTTCCTAATTTTGGGTGACGAAAATTTAACGCTGTCGGCCAGGTTTCTTTTTTCCGCTGTCGAATTCATTTGACGGTTTTTTCTGATACTCCTGCAGCAATTGCTGTTCGTTGTATCACTTTCTTGGGATCGATGATCATCTTATTGAAATTCTTTTTCTCTTCAAAATAGTCGCATACAGAGCTCACTATTTTCTTTGCACGTGATGAAAGTGATTTGTGATTCATGACTTATTTGGTTTTTTAAAAAAACGTTTATTTTGTAATGAAGATAGAGAACTTTTAGCGTGAAACGTGCTGAAGCGTCTAAAAAGCTCTCTGAAGAAATGATTGGTTGGTTGGTTTGTTTGATATTAACATCCTTTTCAACTGCTATGGCCATTTCAGGACGGCGTTATAGGGGCCGCAAAGTGAAGAAATGAGAAAACAACTACCGTCAAGAGGTAGACCACTGATTCTGCCAGTCCACTGAGTGGAGTAGGGGTGAAAGTTTTTAACGTACAAATATGCTAAAATTTGCGAAGATCAATTATGGAACCAAGATTGAACGTTTAGTGGTTAGCTTGGCAGACTCGGAAGATTTGGACACTTGGGAAGCTGATTATCATACAGAAGATTCCGATTCAACGTGACATTCCCCTACTTCTAAACAGTCCTTTTCAGGACTTGAAAAAATTTTAATTTTAAGATAAATAAATAAATAAATAAATTCTATAAAATAAAAATCCTCATTGGTTTAGAATAAGTTCATATGCTAGCGAATTTCGCATAATTTTCGCATATATTTATTATTTTATATATAAATTATGTATACTGGTTCAGAAGATTTAACAGATATAAACGTTTTGAATCTCCTTTTACTGTTAGGCTATTTGCTAGAACGATGCTACGATTTGCATTGTCACGTGCTTCATTTCCTATCAGTTGTTCTGTTTATTTTTTCTCCTTCGGTCGCGTGCATCTTGACTCATCAGAAACCCTTTCACCCCTATTTCTATCAATGGACGGCAGCTTCAGGGGTCTACTTCTCGACGGTCGACTGTACGGCCTGACATTATATAGCCCTACCTTTAGCTCATATTTTTAATCACTTTTTATACACCGATATCTATCCTTCAGCACTTAAGTTAACTAGAATTATTCCAATATTTAAAGAGGGCGACCTCTAAGTATTCGCTAACTACTATGAATGTCTTTCTTTCCTTTCTTCGCGAAAATCTTCGAGAAACTTTTCTACAAACGTCTGTCTCAATTTGTCTATACTTTTAACCATATTAAGTACTAACCAGCACGGATTTGTTTCTAAGCGAAGTGTAGATACAGCTACAGAAGATCATTAGGATTCTATGAAAACGATTTGCATATACGCCTGCCGATTGTAGGGCGATACCATGAACGGGGTAACCGGCACTTACAGCAACTATCTCCCTGCGCTGTTCAAAATATCAGATTATGCATGATGCCGCCGAAAATAGCTCCGTTTTGGAAAGGGTACATAACAGCTTTTTCCGACGTAAAATAACGGTTATTCCGCAATTATAAAGGCCTGCAACGATCGTGGACTGTCTGTGTCGAAGACGGGAATATGCAAGGTACTAAACTGTAACGGTTTAGCTAGAAGTGGAGCCATTCCAGCGAGGAAAAAACAGCTCAATCCTCGACACTCTACTGAACGTACACCAGAGGTAATTCGTAAAGTCCGAGCTCTCGTCACCGGACCTAATCCTGCAACGCAGAAGAGCATTGCAAACCAGGTAGGGACATCTGTTTACACTGTAAACACTATTATCAACCGGAACCTACACCTGCAAAAGCGTAAGAAGACCTACGTTCACAAACTATTACCACGCGAACGGCGCACCGACTGCCGGAAGCTCTATGAGCGCCATCTAATCGGTGAAAAATGGAAATACATCGTGATATTGGACGAGGCACTCATTTATCTCAGTGACCGCAACAAACCCCGAGCAATATTTTGCCATCCACGAGGCTCTAAAGAGTTCGAAAAATGGCACACGGAATGTAAAGAAACTTTTCCACGGATCTTCATGATTGTTGCCGTTTATGGGTACAACGGTAAACTGACACTGCACAAGGTAGATGGAAAATTCAAAATTAACTCGGCCTACCACAAGGCTAACGTTCTAGCACCTATTTTCACCCGGGATATCTCAACTCTGTACGGGGCAGACGCAAACCAGGTGTGGGTCCACCAGTACAAGGCATCAAGCCATATATCAGCTTCGACGCGGCCGTTTCTTTAACGCATGGAGTGAGAAACGGGAATCCATTCCATACCCTTTCAGGAGATACCAGTGAAGTCCCCAGATGCCTCACCTATGGACTTATGTGCATTTGGGTTATTGAAAAGGGCCGTGGGAAACCGAGGTCCGCGTACATTAGACGGGCTTTGGAAAGTCTAAAGGAGGAGTGGTTGAAGATTGATGGGTGTACTACGTTCATGCCTTCTTCAATGGATAGCATGCAGGGCTATCAGCTTGAGCACATCGTTAGTGGCGAAAAGAATTCTCGCTCGTCATGGACATGTTTAGACTAAACTTTAGTTCCTTTTCATAGATCCCTAACGACCTCTATATATACGAATTAATCGAATTTGCCGCATCGGAAATGATCTGTAGCAAATTTGTAGCAGCCATTTTTATTGATTTTCTCAAAAAGCCTTTGATTCAATCTCTACCCCTCTTCTTTTTAAATTATCTTCCTACAATAACATACAAGGACTAGCCTTGCTGTGGCTTTTTTAGTCTTTAAACTAATCGTCGTTACTATTTGACTTTATCCGGAATATCTTCTCTTATTTTAGCAAGAAATGTTGGTGTCCCCCAAGGATCTACCTTTTCTCCTTTGCTCTTTGTTCATAAACGATCTTGCTTTGGTTCTTTTTCCTACTAACTCATTTCTTTTGGTCGACGATGTTACGTTGCTTTTTTTCTCATAAAGATATAACATCGCTTTTAGCTACCCTTAATTTTGCGCTGTTGAAACACTGGAATGACACAATTTTTTTATTACTAAACGTTGAAAAAACAAGACTAATGATTTTATCAATGGAATAAACGTAATATCCCTGTTAATCCTCATGTCTACTACGAAAATCAATTAGTTGAGTCTACAAACACCTTCACATATCTAGGCTTAATTTTAGTGCACGATTTAACCTGGGTCCATCATATCGACTCTTTACTTCTGAATCTCAATATGTTACTGTACAATTTTCTGGAGATCCTCTACTTCGTATAATCTATCCAGAGTTTTAAAACTTCAGAAGTGGTTTCTACGTACTTTGTTTAAGAAGAAAAATGCACCGATTTTTATATTTCAATAGAAAGAGACACGCCAAATTTGCTCAAAAGTATACAAGCGCCATTTCTTTTGCCACTCCAAAAACTTTTGATTTCATAGACAGACGGGGTAGCTAATACTCTGACGTCAAGTGCCGCTCCTCTATTGGTAGAAATATGATTAACAGTGGCCCAGTGTAGATGATTTAACAATAAATGAGTTTTAGTATGCAGGCTTTTTTTGGGTGAGCTCAAAATAACCAAATGGTCCGGTTGGCGTTAGTAACATCATCAATGGGCCGACCCAACTGTCGCTCTAAGACCGCTCAGTCAGTCATTTCAAAATGGCAGATCGTATGCTACTATTTATAGCGGCTGCAGAAATTTTAAGATTAATTTTGGACAGCGAAGAAGAGATGGATCGTATAATTGTTGCACAGATACCAAAGAAAGCGTAAAAGAGAGTGCATCAAAAATTATGAAATGCCGCTCATTCCCATGTATAGGAATGACGAACTTAAAAGCTACTTTCATATAGAGCGAGCCACTTTCGACATAATTTAATTTAATAATTGGTAATAAATTAGTAATGACTTTATCAAATCATATTCATAAATTCAGATTAAAGATGGAAATAAACTACATTTCAGGAGTTTCTAAGCGTCACTCTCAAATTAAACAAGAATAAAGCTCATGCGAGGGCACGTGCTGCTCCGAAGAAACGGCCATTAGTAGCTTTATGGCTGTTCGCCACACTTTATCCTCTTAGGTATAGAATTTTGATAGTTATGTTAAAAGGCAATATTAAACATCGATAAAAGAATATATTGGATGTGATAAATTTCAGAGTAGCCTTAGCAAATTTTCTCGCTTTAATAGCATTCTTGCGAGAAATAGCTTTTGAATTCATTAAGCAATTAATTTCCCTAACTTTTTTTTTATTAAACTATTGTAAAGAAATACA
Source organism: Rhysida immarginata (assembly GCA_023313115.1). NCBI lineage: Eukaryota > Metazoa > Arthropoda > Chilopoda > Scolopendromorpha > Scolopendridae > Rhysida > Rhysida immarginata. The sequence continues at coordinate 212,786 of JAHWFO010062773.1, forward strand.
CTGATTTGCAATGAAATTGCCCCACCAACAAGGAGTTATCCGACCTTACCCATATTTAATGGGGGGAGGGGGGGAGGATTCGTCTACCTCCGACTAGTAAACGCTTAGATGCATGCTTACGGAACATGACCATTTGGGTTGATACAGGATGCCCGGGTTCCTGTATAGGCTCATCACTTGACACCTGTGCGAGACGTTCCGTGCAATAGGGAGAAAGCAACTGCCTCGTGAACGTACAGGTCTCACTGCCGCACAACGACAAAGACAACCGTTCACGCAATTAACGGACTTTGAAGGAGGTCGGATTATTGGCTCTCCGAGGCTGGATGGTCAACCAGACGGATTACTGTCCATGTGTAGGCCGATGTTGGAGGCAATGGCGAGAGGAAGGCACGCATGGCAGAAGACCAGGCTCTGGGGCCTGGAGAAGCACGCCAGCACGTACCGATAGGCGGATACTGCGAACAGCGCTAGCGGCCAGAACCATCACCCTGCGGCAACTGCGCGACAACATCACTATTCCCGGTACTGCCCCAGTGTCAATAGCGTCCATTGTTGTGTCTTCCTTTGTCACCTGAGCACCGCGCGATACGACTGCAATGGTGTCGTGAACGAGTGGGCTGGCGAATGGAATGGCGCCCGGTGGTCTTCAGCGACGAATCCCGCTTTTGTTTGGACGCCAACGACAGACGCGGACTGGTGTGGCGCAAACCATTGGAGCGTGCCAATGAACAATGCATCCGGTATCGCCATCGTGGACCAACACCCGGGATCATGGTCTGGGGTGCCATCGGCTACGATACCAGAACGCCTTTAGTCACCATCCAAAGCACCCTGACAGCAGCACGGTACAACGCAGAGATTCTGCAGCCCGTATTACTGTCCTTTCTGCACACCATACCCGGCGCAGTCTTTCAGCAGGATAACACCAGACCGCACACGGCAAACATGAGCATGGCATGTCTGCATGATGTCAACTGCCTGCCATGGCCCACGAGGTCCCCAGACCTGTCGCCAATTGAGCACGTGTAGGACATGGTGAGACGTCGTTTACGATGACACCTGCGGCTGGCACAATGCATCGCCGCTAGAGGTGTGTTCAGATGTATCGCTTGCTTTATACCTACTTTTGGCTCATTCGGATAACTCTTTGTGGGTGGGGCAATTTCATTGCAAAGCAGTGTATTTATTGAATTATTAAACAACGGTTATGGAGTAAGAAATAATCGAAGTATTAATGTGAACGATCTGGCTGAATATGTCCAACAATGTTATGGAACGCTACTCTGAATTTTTATCTCGTTTGGGTCTATGTATCGCTCACGAAATATTTTAAATACGTTTTCTGTATTTTAATGGCGGGGGAGCTGGGATTTATTTGTAGAGTATGGTTGTTATTTTTTTTCTTTTCCAGATCTGTTGCAGACAGCTTTGACAGGAGCCATTTACATTGTACGCAATGTAGTAAGCGCCCTTCTGCATATGTCCCCGTCCTTCATGAAATGGCCTGCGGGAGAACAACTACAAGCAACAGTGGATGGTCTTAGACAAGTTGCTAGGTTTCCTGGAGTGTGGGAAACATGGATGGGACCAAGCGCCAAGATATCCTCAGAATCCTATTTAACAGAAAAAATTCGATTATATTACACCGATTATATTAAAGCTGTCACCGGATGGTTTTCACAGATTGTGGATACCCTAGATCTGTGCATGGTGCCATAGTTTTCACGAATAGCGATTTGAAAATCCAAGGGGAAAGAAATAAAGATAAATTTTTCCTAGGACACATCCACATGATAGGTAACGCTGCATACCAATTATTAAAAACATTTATGACTCTCTTTAAAGACAATGCCCACCTGACAGGAAAAAAGATTTAATTTTAAATTATCCAAAACTCGATGCATTATTGAAAGAGCATTTACCCATTTAAAAGGGAGATTTAGACGACTGGAACATCTAGAACTGACAAACAGAGTTCATACCAGATATTATCTAACATACGCACCTTAAAAAGACACTTCTCTGACGAGACACCTGAAAGTGAAGCTGAACTTAATAATGAAGACTTCATTCTCTCTGCAGGTCAAAGCAGTGGGATGGTTTAAACTATATTATTAATTCGTAGTATGCAGTATTATTTCCTGGAGTTTAGTGCAGCATTGCTTAAAATATCCCACATAATATCATCTAGCACAATTGCATTATTGCTTTGAATATATTACTTATTATTCATCTCTACCTAATAAGTAAATGATTTAACCTTCCTTTAGAAGTTATTGATATACGATAGAAGGACGAGACACAAGAAACCTGGAATACAATGATTAATAGATATTCAATAAAAAATAAAATAAATAAATCAAAAATATCTGTTTGTTTTATTTTTATTAAATATCTATTAATATGTTAGGAGTTATGGGAATAAAAATTCAGAGCAGTCCCATGAGTTCTAAAACTAAGGTAAATTAAAAAATAGAAATGATACATTGTAAATTCAAAGCTTGATATTAGGTAATATTGTTATTATAGATTATAATTATGGTTTTATTATGAATTCGTCAAAATTTTTAAACAGGGAAGATTAGGCAATGCTACTCTCATCTTTCATCATTTCCTGCAAAAATGTATATTACATTAAATAAAACTTCAACAAACTTTGTCTAATTTATTATTATTTCATTACAGTTCATATTTTTTATTCATAAAATAACTACGATTGAATAATTATAAGAGTTCACGAATACTACTAAATTATGGTAACTACCGAGTTTTGCAAAAGTTCTATCACACGTGTGAGGACCCTCGCAAAAATGACATAATTATCTGTGTGATGCAGTTAGACACGGTTTTTATTGTCAGAATTGATACTGGTGTGTACACAATGCATATTAATCGGTGTAACCTCCTTCGGCGGCAACCACACGCTATAAGGGCGGTCTAAAGGCCCGACAAACGTTACGGATGTAGTCTTTCTTCATGGCGGTCCACACGCGGTTCACAGATGCTTTCAGCTGGTCGACGTTGCTATGACGGATCTTGCCGGCCTTGCTCTCGATATGAGCCCACACGCTCTAGTCAAGAGGATTGAGGTCGGGCGACTGAGGAGGCCAAAAGTCCTTCGACCAGGAAGTTCATGTTTGACTCCAACCATATTTGAACGGACTTGACACTATGGGCTTGTTGAAAGAGTAGTCCGCATTCCTCGTCACCTTTTTCACCCTGGGAAGAACGTTCTTGGTCAAGATGTCCTTGTAGTCGGTCGCGGTATGCCTGTAACTGGTCGGGAACCAGATTGGCGGCATTTTCATTCCATACGACGCCACGACGCCGAGCATCATCTCTGAGGCCGGGTGCTTGGTTGTAGCAACACCTTCTAGAAAAAAAGCCTCACAACTGAAAAGTCATACATTGTTACATCATCATAAGTCGACCAAATTTAGGGCTTACTATTGGTAGAAATACGATCAACAATGATCGAATTAGGATGTGACGTTTCAGTTGTGAGGCTTTCTTTCTAGGAGGTGTTGGTTGTAGTCACTTAGGGACCTCAGAGATGTCCTGGCCGAAGCTGACCACGCGGTCGTTCTGCTTGTTGATGACCGTGTCGACCGTGAAGGATTTTTCATCAGAAAAGACGACAATGCGATTGCCATGGCTCTTCAAGACGTTGAGAAGGCGACGACAGCGATCCCGACGTTTATCTCGCTTGCCATCCGTCAGCAAAGTTCTTGCCACGCGCCTCAAACTCTTTCCACCCTCTTCCTTGAAGGTTCTGGACACCTTAAAACACCTCGGCCATAGAAATCATCTTTTTCTTTGCGAATTGTGTCATTTTGAGAATCGGGTCACCTTCGAAGGCTTTTCTGACACCCACACGATTGATAACGCGAGGTCTGCCTGCACGTGGGCGACCTTTGAGGCTCTCTGCGACTCTGTGGACAGTCATCCGGCTGATGTTGAGCTGCTTAGCGATGTCAGACTTGTTGTGGCCCGCGCGAAGGAGCTCAGAGATCTCGATTTTGTTACGTTCCATCGCAATATCCTTGCATCTGAATCGCGGTCACACGACTTCACGGCCCCAGTGCCCTTTTTGCCTCCTAACGGGAATCGAAAAGTTAGTTTGCGGCACGACCCCCTAGCATTCATTCCACCTATATACGTTTACATTATGGTATTGCCCACGTCTTCAACAGCACCTGCTCCGTGGATGCTTTCGCTCCCCCGATTTCGACGCATCCGCTGGTGTAACAGAACTTTTGCAAAACCCGGTATAAAAATATTTTCCATTTATATATAAATTTTAAAACTACAAAAGAACAACAAAAAACAAAATATAAGACTTTTTGCTCTGTTCCATAATTTTAAATGCACATTATGTCGCACTTCAACAAACAAAGAGTTATCAATATATTTAATTATTGCGTCCAAAATTTTCTCAGCTACTGCCATTGTCTTCATACCTGCTACCTACCACCTTCTCTCAGTTCCTTCAATATGCGTTCGTTGTGGGTATTTTTTTTCTGTTTGTGTGGGGTTTCTGTAAAAGAGATTATCGTATTTATGTTTAACTTCGATAAAATGTTTTTAAAGAATCTGCTAACCTGCATTGGAATTTTGTGAATTGCTTTATTAATGATGATGGCTCTGTTGAAAGCAAAACATGAAATAATAACTGAAGAAATGAAGAAAATTATAACAAATATAGCATTCTGTCATATTCTTATTTTTGCAATGCATGAAAGCTCTTGCCATTTGCATCTTGTAAGAGATACACAAAATCCATGAAAGTTTATATTTGATGCCAAAATTCATGAGGTATTATTACTGTAGGGGATGTCGTCATATGGCAACAAGAAAAAGATCTTTAACGATCTGGGATTATAGAGGACAAAAAGTTATTTTCAGTAAATTCGTTGTTCCCTTTAAAATATCAGTAACTTGTGATATTTAGTTTGCTAGTTTCATTTAATATTTGGGTAGGGAGTGGGTTGAATTTGAATTTGAAATAAATATAAAGTGGAATTAAGGATTTATATAAAAATAAAAACACTTAAGTGTCTCTCGGTTATTCCAGCCTAACAACTTGATTATTAACTTGAAATAGAGTGTACTTTTAGCATTACATATAAATTTTTAAAACAAGCAAATTACCTTGGAAGTATAGGAGATGAGGTTGGAAAAATTTTATACATTACAAAAGAAATAATCTAAGGTTTTTAATTTCAGTATAATAAGGCAACTCTGAATGCCTTCAGCATTGGCGGATGTTTCTAGCCTAATTCAATGCCAGATTGATTGTGGGCGATTCCCTAAAAATGTTGTCCAATTGCCCATAGTGCCATACGTCTTTTTTGTCATGATCCCTAATCTTAGGATACATACGGTGCGCATGAAGTTGAACTTGTTTTCCGTTGTTGCCATGTAAAATTGTGGCCTTTTTCATTCAGATTATTAGAGAGTGCTGCCGACAATATTTTTTTTATTTGTGTGTTCTTAAAATTAGCTAAATTTTTTGGTATTCTGCTATTAACAATTTCATAGCCTCTGACTTTCTGTGCGTTTTATCCTCTGCTTTCTTATCAGCTGCTTAAGTAAAGGAAACAAATAGTCATCTGTTAAGAGATGAAAACAGTAGAACATTTATTTGTAATATTATCTTCAGATTACCATCCTATACAGGGTGGTCCATTAAGTGTAGACATGGAAATATCTCGAAAACAAAGCATTGTACGAAAAAATGTCCAAAATCAAAAGTGAATTACTTCGCGGGGGAAATTCATTAGCCCAAAAATCAGCCCCCCCTCCCCCCTGGTCCGTTTATTGCAGACATTCCTATTTTACTTTTTGATGGTCTTTAAAAATCCGAAGTCAGAATTTCAAAAATTCAAAATTTTTTAGTGCACAAGGAACGGATATATATTTAGAGAAAGACGAGACACAGGAACCCTGGAATACAATAAATAATCGTTAATAATTAATTAGCAAAGGCACCATTCCCTCATTACCTTTCCCATATCCCTCTCCAACTTCAGCTATTCTTTAATTTGTCGTAAGCTCTCTGAGCCCCTTTCTCTTTCTTTTTCCCTTTATCTTTTATTTCCTCTTTTTAATGTTCTTTCATATTTTTCTACTTCTATGTTCATTTTGTGTTAGGGATGGACGATAGCCGAAAATTTGATAGCCGATATTAATATCGGCGATATATCGCAAAAAATATCGCCGTTATTCACGATATACTCTTAAAATTTATTCTGAAATTAGTTGAAGGTTTTTTAAATGCATTTTTTTTTATTTCCAATATCTTTTGTCTAGTGACTGCAAGAATGAAAGAGGCTAATCTCATGTAAATCTACGACATCCTTATTTGGGTCATAACCTCTCTGCTAAGACGATGGATTGCATTTGCAGCTTGATCGGCATGTTGAAAATCCCATTGTTTAAATCTTGGGTCCAGAAGTGTGCAGTAATTCCTAAATATGCCACAGTATTTAGGGTCTCAGTCCATACATCGCATGTTTGTCCAGCCTGAGCAATCACTACAAATTTGTAAGGCAAATTCTGCTTTGTAAGCAGACGAATTATCGCATCGGTCAGCCTTTTATGTTTCTGCCTCCCCTCTATTTATGAAAAAAGAAAATTAGAATGCAATGCAGTTTAAAAAAAATGGTATTTAAAAAAATTATGCAAACGTTCGGACCCCAGCTAGCAAATGCCTCCCTTATACTGTTACTTTTGGGAGGAATGACAGATTCATTTGATCCTCTACTACTACATCTTGAACTTGAATATTCATTTTCAGATGTGACTAATAATTCATCTACAATAAGTTTGTACAATGAACAAGTTTAAAACAACCTCTTAAATTTTAACCTAAATTTAGACAATTAAACTATTTTAAACAACTATTCTTACCAGCGTTATGAGCTTCAATTAATTCATTTTCAATCTCCTCCTCCTGATCTGGATCTGATCCTGGAGAGGGTTGATTTTGACTTGCTGTCCGAGAAGCTGCACAACCACGTGGTTCAAGAATCGAAAGTTGTCCGGATCTTTTCTTCGACTTCAGATGGTGAAAATGATGTTTTCTTAGATGATACCGTTTTTCCACTTGTTTTTATTTTTTGCGAGCATAGATTACAAACGACTTCATTTTTTTTTCGTCCAACTTCGTAAAAAAGTTTTGTCTTCATCTTCATCTTGTCTGCCATTTTATTGATCTGAAGTTTCTGACAGACTGACAAATTCAGTAATTAATTGTAGTGAAAAATAAAATTCAGTTGAATTTGAATAGTAACATTATAAAAAAATAATTACTTGCTAGTTTTTAAGCCATCTAAATGAAAGAGAAGATAATCCTAAAAATAGTAGTAGTAGTACTTACAATAATTGAAGGCTTGCCCGGAAGAACGTGACTTGTTACATATGAATTTCCCGCTATTTCAACCACCACCATAAGCATCAATATCAAAATATCGATGCACGGATATCTATATTAGATATCGATTAAAGCCATTTAAAGAAAAAATGAAAGGCTTTTTCTACACATCTATCTTTTTCAACTACAAAGCATCTCTATTATACTCCAATCCTCCAAAAGGCTTTACTTGAGTGAGGGAAAAGAAATTTCTCATTAAAAAATTAAAATTACATGAATATTTTTATATTTTACATTTATTATATTTTTTCTTTAAAAAATTTGGGGGAACTCACAATTTCCCACCATTTCCCACATTTCGCTCTTTCCCGCAAGACATCCCGCAAAAAGTTAAATTTCCCACAAAACGGCAGCACTTACTAACGGAGTGATTTCCAAACGTTTTCGACTCGCAAACCCCTTGCACAAAGATCTGAGTAGCGCGAACCACTAACTTATAAATATACACATATATATGCATACAATACAATAATTCGCCATTGCAGAAAAATTTTGGCGAACCTTCTGAAAGTTGTTGCGAACCCCAGTTTAGGTTCACGCGTCGAAATACACTATATGATCAAAAATATCCGGACACCCTTCACAGATCATCGATTGGCCCAATGTCACATGATAATGACTTGCACATCATTTAAATAGCTTCCCACACCTTCAGACACAACTCTGCTTGGATATTGGCAAGAATGGGTCGTTCGGCAGAGCTCAGTGAGTTCCAACGTGGAACCATCGTTGGATGTCACCTATGCGGCAAGTCCGTGCGTGACATTTCCAACCTTCTTCAGATACCCAAGTCAACAGTAGGCGATGTCATTATGAAATGGAAGACCCGGGGATCAACAACAGTTCAACAACGAACCGGTAGACCCAAGAAACTAACGGACAGAGACCGTCGAGTGCTTCGTCGTGTCACCCGCAGCAACCGGAAGTCCTCGGCGGAAAAAATTGCCACAGAGTTTCGAAACGCCTCTGCAAATGATGCCAGTACCATGACAATTCGTCGGGAACTGCACACGATGGGATTCCATGGCCGTGCTGCTGCCCATAAGCCCCACATCAGCAGGGTCAACGCCAAGCGACGTCTGGAGTGGTGCAAAGCCCACAGAAACTGGACAATGGACCAATGGAAACGTGTAATGTGGACAGACGAATCTCGCTACACACTCTGGCAATCCGATGGACGAGTTTGGGTTTGGCGCATACCTGGAGAACGCTTCTTACCTGAGTGCACAGAGCCCACAGTCAAGTTCGGAGGAGGAGGAGTCACGGTGTGGGGCTCATTTTCATGGTACGGACTGGGCCAGCTCGTTCCTGTGCAAGGAATCATGAACTCCGACCGTTATCTGAATGTTTTGGACAACTGTGCACTTCCAACGTTGTGGCAATTTTTCGGAAACGGGCCATTTCTCTACCAACACGACAATGCTCCGTGCCACAAAGCGAGGCGTGTACAGCAGTGGTTTGCGGACTCAGGGGTCGAAGAAATGGGTTGGCCGGCACAAAGTCCCGACCTCAATCCTATAGAGAGTCTGTGGGATGAATTGGAAAGACGCTTGCGGGCCAGATCACATCGGCCAACTTCTGTACCTGAACTGATTGTCGCTCTTCGGGAGGAATGGAGGAACATTCCGGAAAGTACCTACCAACATTTGGTGGAAAGTCTTCCCCGAAGGGTGGAAGCTGTGATTCGGGCAAAGGGATGTGCAACGCCCTATTGATTTCCATGAAATCGTGGCTAGAGCGCAATCGTGCATGTGTCCGGATATTTGTGATCATATAGTGTATATAAGCCTCGTATTGTTTTAGAATCCTGTTCACACACTTCTCTAATCTAAGCCACCTTGCAGTGGCGGCTCGTAAGAATTTGTAATGGAGGGGATGTATTATTCTATATAAACTAACCAAACCTTATTATTATTAACTATAGTATAAATTAAAAATTATACGTCAGTATAATAATAATTAATAAATAGTTTTTGGTTTATACATAGTTTTTTTTTTTGTTAATAATAATTTCAATATCAATTTATTTAGTTTTATGGTCTACATCAACAGCATGATGCCAACAGGGATATAGACACAAAAAGAAAACAAAAATAAACAAAAAACAATAAAAGTGAAAAATAACAAGTGCACAATATAGAAACAAAGATAAATATACAGAGAAGTTAAAAATAAAATTCATTGAAAAATGTCCTTGTTTGAAAATGTTCTTAGATCTGTTGTATGCGATTTGCATGCGATATAGAGGAGACCTTTGACCATGGAGGCCACGGATGAATTTTGGGTGAAACTTAAAGATGCGATTTCGTAGTCTGCTATTTGGTACATAAAAGTAAATCTTCGATATATAATGCATCGCATCGACATTACCTTTAATAATTTTCTTTAAGAAAGTCATGTCACGATTATGTCTTAATTCACTGAGAGGTATAAGGGGTTGGATGTTATCATTTGGGTAATTTCTTCTGAGGTAACGTTGGAACGTCTTTTGGTCATTGTGATGGCATTCCAGACGAGTGAACCGTACATAAGGATAGGTAGAACCAGTGTCTTGTACAAATGTGGTACTTTTACTGACGGCAAAACTATTTCGTAAAATGGTTCCAAGAACCCGGAAAGCTTTTCACTTAACTGATTGAATGTGGTCTTGGAAGGAGAATGTGTTGTCAAAGATGATGCCAAGATCCTTTATCGTGTTAACTGATGGTATATCCTGCCCACTGATTTTGTAGTTATAACCGATAAGGAGCTAAATCATAGACGGAACTTTGTTCATTTGACCAGGGCGATGGCGATACCGAGACGACCCGTGATGGACAGAAGCAGGCACGAGTGAGTCGAGACCCCCAGCAAGGGAGCTTTACCCAAACGGACGAGAGTGGACGAAAGGAGCCAGTTAAGGAACTTTCGCAATTGGAGCTGAAGAGCCCGCACGTAACGGAGTCCGGGACAGGAAAGGTGACTGGACCCCACCCAGAGCCCAGCAGTTCAGACGATTCGCTCGCCTCAGCGACACCGCATCAGACGTCTTTTCGGACGACAACTAGGCCGACTGAGGAGAGGATAGGGAACGCCGACAGTACCCTATTTGCAAGTCTCGACTGTGCGGAGATCTCACGTCGCGTGTCGCGCGTCGCGCTTGGCTTCTTCGGTACTTCTATCCTGTGAGTGCATTGGAATATTAAGTTATCAATTAAGCAGAGGATAAGAATTAACTGCTCAAATTTTCTAATCTTAATTGTATGCCAGTCGGGGACTCCCAAGAGAGCTCATCGCAATTCTAAGATTACGTATAACTATTTCCTT
>JAHWFO010062773.1:238529-258998 GCA_023313115.1 Rhysida immarginata
CTCATTCTGAATACGGGGTAAGTAAACTGTATATGAAAAACCTTCACACGTCTGTATATTAGAAACAGTTTTAATCAAAGTTAGGTTAGATGGTAAATGTAAAAAACTTTTCAAGCTGTATTCTGTATGCTTTTGGACTAGCAAGATATACTTGCAAACTTGCGTTTTTATCACGCAAAGTTCAACTACGACCATAATGGGACACGGCGCTTGCTAGTAACTGGCTCTCAACAAAACTAAACACAGACTTAGATAGTAAAGGTTTTATATCATCTAAGGCTTTGTTCATTTTCTGAATTTTTGTCCGCCAATATTTTCTTTTTAAATAATATACTTGGAGGCGGCATTAAGAAACTTAGAGTGAAATTTCTTAATTTTTTTTTACTTTTGGGGTAATTATGCGAACTGCAATGCGCTGTTTTAGGCTCACTGAAACATTCTGGCTACTGCCAGGATCTTGTCCATAGTTGCTAGTTGTCGAAGATGATGGTACTGGTACAGGTGAATTTGGTGCTGATGTCCACAAATCTTGTGATAAAGCTCTTGAATCTTTTAATGAAGTTAATGAGTCCTATGACGGATCATTATACAGGGCGTTTCAAAAATACTTTTACAAACTTTTAGGGAAGGTAGTATGGGTGATTCTAAGCAAAAAAGTTCATATGAACACGGGTCCGAATTTGAACGGTAACTGAGATATGAACAGAAATAAAAATGCCGCTACCAAGGTCAACAAGTTAATAACTCAGATTCTGTAACGCCTAAGATAATGAATTTGGAGGAATAATAGGGTACATAAAATTGTATACCGTTAAAATTTGATCGTATTCCGACAAGTAGTTTCCGAGTTACTCATTCAAAATCGTAATACGGCTCACTGCTAGTACAAACCAGCAAGTGTCACGATGTTGAGTGCGTAACTCGGAATCTACTCCTTGGAATTCGATCAAATTTTAACGGTATGCACAGTTTTATGTACCCTATTCTTCCATCAAATTTCATCATCCAAGATGTTATAGAATCTGCGTTATTAACACGTTGATCTTGGTGACGGCATTTTTGTTTCTGTTCATATCTCATTTAGCGTTCAAATTCGGACCCATGTTCATATGAACTTTTTTGCTTAGAATCACCCATACTACCTCCCCTAAAAGTTTGTAAAAGTATTTTTGAAACACCCTGTATATTGACTCTTGTACAGTTGTTGAAGCTTGGAATGATGTTGAAGGACCTTCCATATGAACTGCATTGATGAGAATCTGCCTCATTATTTTTGATTTTAGCGTCATAATGGAAACACTTACCGGATCAGCCATTTCAGGATTTTCAGTTAACTTACCTGTAAACTTCATAGGCATTGCTGATTCATTTAAAAATGCATTGTTGTTGTTTTAAACTCTGATGTTTTAAAATGTCTAGAACATACTCTCAAGAAAATGTATAATGAAGTTTTTGTATTCTGAAATTTTTAATTCTGCAACATCCAAACAATCCAGCCACTGCTGCAACCTAAAAACAAGATTATTTATGAGATGTGGAAGTTTATTTTCACATTCATTTTTATGTTTGTTTTTTAAAAAGAATTTGATTTAGCCCTATATACTTTGCTAACTGATCTAGCAACTAAAAGCTTCGTTAAACCTACTTTTTTTTTAAGTAACTTCGGGAGTGGTTTAATTAAAAACTTAAAAACATCAAAAAATGTAAAAAAGGATTAATAAGTCGTTTACCTACACATAATTTGTTAACTGCGAAGCATCTATTATACGAGGGTCACTCCAAAAGTAATGAACAATATTTTTTAAAAAAATTATTTTGTATTCTACACCCTTATAACTTATGGAGGTCATAGATACATTCTTTAGGAACAACATGTCATTTTTCCATATAATCCCCGTCCATTTCACCTGCTTTATGCCACCTTGGAACGAGGTTCTGTATACCTGCACGGTAAAAGTCTCGACCTGCATGTTTGAGCCACTGTTTAGCAGCGTGCACGAGAGAGTCGTCATCTTCAAGCTTCTTTCCGCGAAAGGATTCCTTCAGTTTACCAAAGAAGGGATTCCTTTGTGTTACTCTCCGGGTTCTCCTTCAGCGTCTCCTTGTTTTCCGCTGTTGCAAATACTACAGTTTTGGCAAATTACGCCTGGCTTCCCGCAATCATAGCAATGAAATTCCTTCCGGTCTTAACCAGTGACACCCTTTATGTTGTCAGTGGTTGGTGGTTTTTGTGTCGAATTACGTTTATCTTTGGTGGCGATATTTTCCTCCCACTCCATAGCTAATTCCTCTACAGTACAAAGGTTGACAAACTCTGAACGACGAATCTTGGACTTAATGTCGGTCGCATGTTTTGGTAGGCAAGATCTAACAGCTCCTCTTGTCACCTTATTTTAAGCGATCGGAAGAAAAAACGAAGATGTAATAATAAAAGAAAAGAAAAAGTAACATCCCATCGATCGGCCAGACCCTGCCGAGAGAAATCGACAAGCCCGAAGAGAGAACAGCCAGAAAGCTTCGGGATTCACCGAGCGGCTGGGCATTTAAATGAAGCAGGGAAATAAAAAAGAGTGGCAAGGAAATTCAGTTAAGAATGAATATTACAAAAGCAGACTTCATCCCTGTCCTCATCATTGCGAAAGAATGACTCTCACGCTCATATTAGCGGTAAGAAGCTCTCATTTATTGACAATTCGATTTTCGTCGATAGTCACACGGCGAAGCGTCGATGCTAGCCAGTAACGGAGAAGCGTGAAGCGAACCGAGAAAAGAAGTTCGGAGAAAGGGTCTTCTGTCCATCCACGTCTTACACCACAATACAGAAGAGGTCCCAAAGCTATTTCCAGCATCGAAAGATCCCGTCCACCCCGTCGCTCAAACGTAGTTCGGATAAACGTTTAGCGATTCACACGAGAACACCGCTTTCAGCCACGTTCGTCAGGCAACGTACAGGCCAGTAAAACATTTCGTTAGGATGAAGAAAATTTATGCGTAACAATTTGATCGAAGGACTATTATCAGATATTAATATTAATAGAAATAATTAATGAAGCTACTCATGATGAACTTTATACTAATATTCCAAAAGTAGAAAAGCGTCCTGAAAGCGGATGTTTGGATGAACTCATCGACGAAGAGTTAGCCAGAGCGATTATTCACCTGCGTCTCACAGAGCCTGCTATCCCTCGCCGCCTTCACCTCTCAACTCTTCGTTCCCGGAGGCCACATTGGATATACGGCGTTCCTGCTTCGCATCGTACTCAGCCGGTAGCGTCAATGGGGCTCCATTCGGTCTGCCGCGCTTGGTAGGCAGCGTAGCGTCGTATGGTATCACTTATTGCTGTTATAATTTTGTTTAATGTGTCGATTGAAAAATAATCTCATATACACTACCCTATCAAAAGTCATGGGACAACCCTGATTTGTATGAACATGGGACATTTTGCAATTTCACTGTTGGCATTCTTCCCAGCACTACATAACAGAGAGTTGATGCTTGCGTGAATGTTGTAAGAATGTCTCAAAGAAAAGAGCTTTTATACCCAAACCCGTCCATCCGATTCCCAGATGGTATAGCAGGACTCATCACTCCATTCAACCATTCGCCAAGCTGTGTTGTGCCCACGGTGAAGTTCGATGGAGGGTCAGTGATAGTGTGGGGGTGCTTTTCATGTATGGGTTGGGTGCAATCGTTTCTGTGGACGGACATCTAAACGCAGAGCATTACCAAGACTTTCTGGACAAAGCTGCACTCCCATCTCTCCGGCAGCACTTTGGCAATGGCCCTTATCGGTTTCAGCACGATAACGCATCTTGCCGTAAAGCAAGGGCTGTAAGCACATGGTTTGATGAAAAGGGGGTTCGAGAACTTGACTGGCCTGCACAGAGCCCCGATCTGAACCCCATCGAACATCTGTGGGACGTGTTGGAACTAGATTGCGCGCTTGTGCGGAACGCCCGAAATCCGTGACCGAACTGTCCAAGACACTTATAGCAGAATGGCGAAAATTACCTGTCGAAATGTATCAAAAACTTGTCTACAGTATGCCCCAGAGAGTAGAAGCTGTGATGCCAGCAAAAGGTAGACCAACAAGATACTAAAATATGTATATTTTTGAGTGTTTCTATTAAAGTGATGGTGTCCCATGACTTTTGATAGGGTAGTGTACTTATTATCATTTCTAGTCCAAACTTCCGGAACCATAAACCTACAAAGGTCGCCGTTTTCCTGTTTGACGGTTGCCGCGCACACCTACCTGCCTCGTACTCAAGGATTCTAGGTTTCACTTTTTACCTGGTGCGCCGACAATTCAACAGAGCCCACGACTTCTCCAAGCCTTGAAATGTCGTCGTCCACTTCTCCTTCTCGGAAGAAGAGTTTTAACCATTTTTAAGAAAAGTGCCTCTATTTCTAAATCTGTTATTGAAATATTTATTGATTATCTTATTCACTGATGAGACTTACGATAATAACCAATTTCTTAAACTTTTGGAAAGTCTTGAGATCTTTCCGTAACTTTATTTTCGTTCTTTAATGGATCAACTTAATATGCTATTGATTTAAAGATGAATACCTTAACTTGTATTGATAAATTAGACTGATATCAAAGTTTCATCTCCCGTTCCTCTCTCTGTCATAATTTAAGTTTTTACTCTGCTACTTAAAAAAGTTATGACACCTCTCCATTTAAAGGGTGCGTTAACTGATGATTCTTCCTGTGCAGGTCGAACGTAAAGTGAAAGTTTCTGAGGCTTGTTGTCGACCATTGAGGAGAGTAGCATAGCTAATGGTCCTGGGGGTTTGGAATGTGGAGGGAGTCTGCATTTATGAATTCATTTTTTATATTAAACCACACCCTTGGGCCTGATTTTTTTAAATTAACAACCTCCCCCTCATTACATTTTTAATAAGTTTTGAAAATTAATTTTTTCTAATTTATTTGATTTATGATTAAATTATTATTTTTATGAAATCATATTTTTAATTGATCTTTAGGTCACATGATGATGATGATGCGCTTGCTCAGCAGCCGGATGCTGTGGGGACAGATCTTCTATGCGACCATGCAGTGAAGATCTCAGCTGGCCCCCGTTCAGATTTCACACTGCTCCCTTGTCATACAAGAATTTATCTCTCCCCCTCGAGCAATTCAGTTTTTTCATTACCTCCCATCCTCCAAGGTCCCATTGTTTTCCCTTTTTTGATTTTTTTTTCATTATAAAAATTATTTACTGATATTAATTTAAGTTCATGTGTTTGATTTGTTCATGAGATACAATTTAATTTTAAGACAATTACATTTTATTAAAAAAGTAGAGTACGTAAATGTTTTTCTTCGTTTTTTCTTTTTTGCATCTTAAAAAATTTTGATCGATTAAGCTACCTTTTGTATTATTTTTAATATTGTTTACTTAGACTAGTTTTTTTACTTTTAGCTTCAAATTTACTGTTCAGGAGGGGAGATAAAGGGCATCCCTGTCTGTCATATTTTAAGAGTTCGAATGGACACAAATGAAGCGTCCGAGGTGTACCGTGTGGCTATTATGTCAAAAAATCTCCGAAGACGAAGTTGGCGAAATATCTCGAACAAGAGCATGCGGTTCACCTTCTCGATTACCTTTTTTTGATTTTGACTTAGTAGGGCCAGAGATTTTTGGCGGAGTTTGACTTCCTCCATAACACACCGGATCGTGATGAGGTCGGACATCCTGCGAGATGGAATATAGCAGGATTGTCTCGGGTCAAAGAACTCATTGGCGTAGAGTTTCAATCTGTTTTGCAATATACCAGTGAAGACCTTATAATCCGTGTTGAGAAAGATTAAAGGCATCCACTGGGTCATAAACTCAGGAGCTGAAATTTTTGGGAGCAGGATGATCTTCTCCATGGTGAACTACGGCATGATGGAGTCGAATACTCGCACCAGAAAAGGTCCAAGAAGATTCCTTATTTGGATGTAGTAGGAGTACGGAAGGCCATCAAAACCCGGGCTAGATTGAAGACGACCGATCACCGACAGGAACTTCTTGGCTTCGTCTTCGGTGATGGCTCTTGTTAAGAAGGCGTCAAGTCATCAGCAAAAGAGTGCATCCACCCAGTCCTCCGTGGCGTTTGATGGGAAGACTGGGTGATCGAAGAAGTTGAGAAGTAGGCATGGAACCTTGACACGAAGTCTGTCTGATTCCATGGACCCACTATCTGTCACTAGGCGATGGCATTGCTTGGCGTGGCTCGATGGCGTTCTTCTGCAAAAGCTGCTGACGACATAAGTCGGACGTCAGTGGCCCAGGTGAATTTTGCTCTTGAGGGTAGAGCCCGCCGCTTTAGGAATCATCAAGGCGTTGTTCTCGTTTTTCGCCTGACGAATGCTGTCATCAAACTCCTTATGTGGCATGGAATTTTTGAGGATTCTCAGGATCTCTTGCAGCATAAGAAAGCGTCGATGGCATTTTCTGACTTTGTTGATCCGGAAAAATCATCGGATCTTTGATTTCAGCAGCAGCCGCGAAGCTAGGGTTGAAGGCAATCCGCGGAGATGGTATTCCAGGAATTGAACGAAAGATCCCATCTAAGTCCGTTGTCCAGTAAACAAGCGTTCATGAACCATCGACGAGGTGGTTCTGTGGCGTTCCCTGAAAATGATGGAGGCTGCCAGGACCACATAATGGCACTGTGGTCTGAGACGGAGCACGGGAAGACTTCCATAATTCCAGGGGTATCAGCAAACGCATTGTCAACTAGAAAAAGGTCTAATCTGGGGAAGATGGTGGGTCCTTGATGGAATAAAGCGTAGGCGGCGCGAAAAGAGGCGCAAAAGCGAAGTTGTTGAGCGGGAGGTTCGAATTGAGGAGAGTGAGACCGGGAGCGAGCGAGTAAGGTCGCCTAGCAAGAGGCTGTCCGATCACGGATCTGGTGGTAGACTGCGTTCACCTTGCAAAATACAATTCAAGTGGAGGAGAGGAACTTCTCAAAGAAATTGCAAAACCGAGAGCGACGGCGAGTGACTGTATCTCACGCTCGCATGAAACTGCGTCGCGGGTTGACGTTGCTAATTCTCATCTTCCCGTAGTATTTTATACAGAATCTTCCGCTCCAGGCATCGTGGAAAATTTTCGGTATTTCCCGACGGAGGAGGAACTTCCCGCCGACGAGAGCAGAGGTGCTTCGACAACGCACAAGGAGAGAGATAGCGCATAGTCTTCCCTATTTCTTTAGGCCGGAGCCACCCTACGAAGAAGAGTTTTCTAGCTCTACGTAGCCAGTTCATTGGTCGTTGTAGCCGATGTGAACGTGTAGATTCGCCACGCTAGCTTTGCAGCGTCCGATATCGCCAGTTTCTCCGTGGAGGAACGAATCATTGGAAATTTTCCCTGGACGATTTCTGCGTACATGCAGGAAAGCCTCGGCGCCTTCGCCCCATAAGACTGATAAGCCAATTCTCAAACAATAATTTTTCTTGGGTCTGTCATCTTCTCACGTTTCTCCCAGAATCTCCCGCTCGTTTTACATAGTAAACGCCAGAAGTTTGCTATATTAGCAAATGGTGGTTATGGCGTCGTTTAATTTGAAGGAGTGGAATTTTCCGTAGTTCGCAAATAACTGTGCCTCTTTTAAGTTAGAGTAAATGAATTTTTCTCTTTTTTTATAAGCTAATTCATTATAATTTGCGTAGGCAATATTTTTAATTGCTCTCATTTCCTCTGCCTTAGTTTTCCTGTGGGATCGGACCAGGACGTAAACGCTTTGTGTCGCCCTGTCCTTGTTTCAGCGGTGCGTGCAGGTTTCTATTTAGGAAATTCATTAGCAGCGTGCAATTCCCAAAAAGGACCAGTTCCCGAGGTAGAGAGTTTCTACTGCGTATTGCCGAATTTAGTCGTACTACACTGAAACGTGCTTTTTGCTCTTCAGATTTAAGTATTGTGCAATACTTTAATTCTATTTGTTTCATTAATTTGACTTTGGTTTAACCCTTTAATACAAGGGTTCAACAACTATTTGACGGTTGTTTTTGTTACCTAAGAGATTAAACTTATTTTATTATGAAATTGAGTTTCTGGTGTTAGCGGAAGTCACTGGAGCTTTTTGCTTCTTTCGTTACTTTGTATATTTCATTTCGTAAAAATGAATAAATTATTGTTAATTTGATCGTAAAATGTATGTTCTCTGTGTCCTGTTAGATTTATTTGTTATTTTCTACTGCCCATACTCTTTAATACGTAACAGTAAGTAACGCTTTCAAAGAAATTTTTCAAAGAAAATTACAAAACATATAGGTAAACAACTACAAACCCCTGACAAAAGTATTAGACCACTACTAATATTAATGGAGGGTTCGGAAGAAAACATTTTATTTGCACAACGCATTGGAAATGGAAAATAAAACAAAAATATTGCAAGAATGTACATTTGTTCTAGCCTACAAAACAAATATGAATCTGTATAATAAATTGATGAAAAAAAAAACACTCATGGACAAAAGTATTAAACCACCTCATTTTGAAGACAAAACTATTAGACCAGGTGAAAAAACGAACACTTAAATACTTGGTAGGAACACCTTTTGCTTTAATTACTGCATTTATTCTATTAGGCATTTGATGTGCCAATTTTGAGCACATTTCTGCAGGAATTTCCTTCCAGCATTTCATAGTTGTACACTTCAACTGTTCAATTGTGGTTGCTCGTTCTTTTGAAACATTTTTCTTAAGTAAACCCACAGATTCTCAATAGGATTGAGATCCGGACTGTTGGGAGGCTAGTCCAAGCTTGAAATGCCACTCCTCAATTTCCAAGCTTTCACTGACATGGACCGATGAAAAGAAGCACTGTCATCCTGAAATATGCATGCATTATCACCAAACTTTTTCCTTATTGTTGATAGCAATGATACTCCAAAATTTCTTGGTAAGCTTTTGCATTAACAGTTCCTTTCACCACGCACATATTTCCTGGGCCACTTGCTGTCATACATCCCCAGATCATGATTCCAGCAGTAAACTTAACACTTCTCTTGAGGCAATGTGGGTGAAACTTTTCATTACCGGGCTTTGCAAAAGTTCTGTTACACTCTTTACATCCCCCATAAAATGGACTGCTCATAATTTGGTTAATTCCATTTCCACAAAAGGATCAAATAATATATTGGAAATTACGTGTTAACCTCTGAGTGATCATAATGTCCACGACAAAAGCGATGGAAACGAAACGAGTAGAGATCGCTGCTCTCCTGCGCGCGGGCCACACGAAGTCCGAGATTGCCAAGCTCTTCAAAGTCAGCCGGATGACTATCCACAGAGTTGCGGACAGGCTCACGAATGGGAGAGACCTTAATAATCAACCTCGTTCAGGTAGACCTCAAGTCGTCAACCGTTTGGCTGTGAGAAAAGCCTTCGAACAAGACCCGACGCTCAAAATGACTGCGCTCGCAAAGAAAAAGAAAATTTCGGTGTCCACAGTGTCCAGAGCGGTCAAAGAAGAAGGTGGAAAGAGCGTGAGGCCTCTGCTGACGGATCGGATACGGGAACAACGTCGGGAGCGCTGTCGCCGTCTTCTCAACGACTTGAAGAGTCATGGCGAGCGAATTGTCATTTTCTCTGACGAAAAGACCTTCACGGTCGATCCTGTCGTCAACAAGCAAAACGACTGCGTGGTAAGCTTCGGCCAGGATATCTCCAAGGTCCGCTACGTGTCTACAACCAAGCATCCGGCCTCTGTGATGATGCTCGGAATCGTGGCGTCGAATGGCGAGAAAATGCCACCTGTGTGGTTCCCAAGTGGATACCGGCTAACGGCGGCTGATTACAAGGACATCCTGGCCACAAAAGTCCTTCCCTGGGTGAAGAAATGCGGACTACATCTTTCAACAGAACGGTGCCCCTGCCCACACGGCCAACACTGTGCAAAACTTGTTGGGGTCCAACATGACCTTCTGGTCGAAGGGCTTTTGGCCTCCGCAGTCGCCAGACCTCAATCCACTTGACTACAGCGTGTGGGCGCATGTCGAGGGGAAGGCCTGCAAGGTCCGTCACAGCAAACCGTGTGTGGACCAGAATGAGGAAGGACTACATTCGCAAAGTTTGCAAGGCTTTTCGGCCTCGCCTGGAGCGGGTTCTTGATGCAGATGGTGGCTACATTGATTAAATGACTAATTACAATGTTATTTTACATGATGGCACAATAAAAACATGTCTACCTGCATCGTGAACATCGTCGTGTCCATTTCTTTGAGGGTCGTCACGAGTGTAACAGAACTTTTGCAAAGCCCGGTAGGTAGTCTCCAAACTTTATCACCAATATTATCACCATAGCCAATACAACATCTACTTTCATCTGAAAAAAATCACGGATTCCCAGTCCTAAACAGTCCAAGTTTGATGTTGCTTAGCTCAATGAAGTCTAATTTTGGCTTGCCGCGGTGTGATGAACGGTTTGGTCTTGGCTTTCTGTGATACGTATCCCATCTCATTTAGACGACGGATTGTTGTTTTGCTAGAAACGTGCACTCCATAGGTTTGCCATTCATTTGCCATCTCTAATGATGAAGCACTGCATATTTTTTTGCAGATATTTTTCAGTTTTCTATCTTCAGCCATGGTGGTTGCACGTGGACGTCCACAACATATGACGTTTTTAATATCTCCTGTTGCTTTCTACTTATTCAAAGTGTACAGTACAGCAGTTTTACGGAAACCAATAAGGCGTGCAATGTGTCTCTGTGAATAGTTTTCCTTTCCCAGTTCAACAATTCTTTTTTTTTTTTATGTCCCTCGACAGTTCTTTGCCACGACCCATGTTTCGTGAGAAAATTATTACGAATAAGTGACTAACAGAAATTTTTTCTTAGAAAAAACAAAGCTATTTTACATATCAGTACAATCTGATTGACATATCGGGTCTGACTCATTATAAAATAGGGGAAACAATTCTAAATTGTGAGTATGGTCTAATATTTTTGTCCTTAAAATGAGGTGGTTTAATACTTTTGTCCATGAGTGTTGTTTTTCATCAATTTATTATACAGATTCATATTTGTTTTGTAAGCTGCAAGTTGCAGTACATGTACTAGAACAAATGTACATTCTTGCAGTATTTTTGTTTTATTTTCCATTTCCAATGCGTTGTGCAAATAAAATGTTTTCTTCCGAACCCTCCATTAATATTAGTAGTGGTCTAATACTTTTGTCAGGGGGTTGGAGTGCAGCTGAAACTACACTTGTTAATCTCCTTTTCCACATAGGCACTTATCCAAACGTTGCATCAGTTTTAGAATACCCCGCTCATAGAATTCCCTCGGTTGTGAATACAGCCCATGGCGCACGGTAGATTTGAGCCCATCGTCAGTCTCAAACTTCTGATAAGCCAGAAATCTAAGCCATGGGACCAAATCTCCTCAGGTGGTAGCCCGAGGGCGCTAAGTCCGGACTGTAGGCTGGGTGATCCAGAACATAGTTGGCCTCACAGGGGCGTGCGTTGTCTTGAAGAAGTCGAACATCGTTTCCTCTTATTGGTCGCTTATCCCGAATAGCAAGCCGCACTTTACAATAGGTAGCGGCGTTGATGGTTGACCCACGAGGCAGGAACTCTGCGAGTAGGATGTTCTGCATATCTCAAAAAAACTGTAAGTATAAATTGCGAGCTGAGGAGAATCTTTGCGAACTAGAGAATGTGGATGTTTCCACAACATGCTTGCAGTTCTAGGCTCCGGTGGAAAGTGCAAGACCCAGGACTCATCTCTTATGATAATGCCACTCAGAAACGCAATTTCCTCCTGATTTTGCAGACTGCACGCCATTCTGTTGCCGGTCTGTTCTGCGGTATCCATGCTTCTCATTCTCCTTTTCCCATGCAGATCCATAGGATATGTGAAACGTTTCACTCGCTTCTTTCAAGGAAAATCGACGGTTTTCTCTGATTGTGTTGTTAATGTCTTCGTTAATTTCTGACATTGCTGCTGACGCAGGCCGCTCAAAACGCTGTTTATCGGCAACACCAACTCTTCTTTCCCGAAACATTTTAATCAATTTGCACACATCGGAATAGTCTAGACCAGTGTTTCCCAACCTTTTTTGTGCTTTACCCCACCTAAACCTTTTGCCGGCTGCACGTTAAAGAACCCTTGCGAGGCAAAATTTGCGGCCCCTATAACGCCGTCCTGAAATGACCATGGCAGTTGAAAAGGACGTTAATACCAAACAAACCAAACCAAACCACCTAAACCTTTCTAAAATTCTTATACCCCCCCCCCCCCAAATATATATATACATAATTTTTAGTATTTAAAAATTGAAATGTTCATTGAAGAAACATGAATGAACGACTGAGAGTCGTTATATGATTAACTTAAACTATGGAGGTGGGGCGTGGGCCCCAGCGTTGGGAAACACTGGTCTAGACAGTCGGAACCGTAAACTTCTACCATTTCCCCATGAATTTCAGCGAGTTTCTTACCTTTTGCGAAAAGAAACCGATTATGACAGCTCGCTGTTCTTCCGATGTAATAGCGGCGGCCATTTGTAAAATGACTTGTATCACGTAGTGACAGAAAGAATTCTTGTTATGCAATGTCTGTGCATGTACTCAGCCTTCTTTTTGGCTGTCTTAACTTTTACACAGCGACTATATTTCCTCCGTTAAAAAATAAATGGTATTACTTTCTGATATCCTCTCGTAATACGTCAAAAACAATATATTAAGTCTTTGAATTTAAACATTTTCAAATTCAGACCTCCCGTTTGTAAAAAAAAAAAAAAAAAAAAAAATATTCCTCGTAACATCTCAGTGAGTGATGTTACGCAACTCGGCAGGTATACCACCTATCTCCACGAAACTTGGACGGGAGCACATATATTACTGAAGCGGATAAATACGGAGAGAGAAGGAAACTCGAGAGGGCGAGTTTGGGAAGTCCCACGGAGGAAGGAATAAAACCCGCGAGCACCAAAGGGAGGAAGAAAGAATGCCGTCGCGTCTCGAGCGATAGTGAAGCCACGACGCTCTCAGTTATTTTTTTTTCGGACAGTCTTCGCCAGTGATTGTGAAGACGGTCGGACCAAAATAGGAGGAACGAAGTCGAATGGAAATCACATTTTCGGTAGGTTTCAATCAAAAATGTGATGTTCCTCATTGGGGATTTCAACGGACTCTAAGAGCAAAGGAGATAAAGCACCTAATTATCTTATACAGGGTCGAGTCACATTATAAAGACCACCCACTACGTATGTCTTCGGGGTTGCCCAGCCGAGGAACTATGTCATGTGTTGGGAATTAGTTAAGTGCTTACTACGAGGGTTGTTCAGGAGTTTTTGGGTCCTGGTCCGTTACTTTTTTATTTGTTAACCGATTTTCAAAATTCTTTTTGTATCTGATACTTCCATTTCTCCTCTATGTAATGCACTATTCACTTTTCGACGTAGTTCCCATCCCTCTCCAAGTTTGTATAGCTAGCTTTGTTATTGTTTCTGTCAACTTCTGTAGTATCATTTATATTTATTTAAAACTTATGTCATTTCATCTTATAGCAGAATTCTTTTTTTATACATAATTATTGATCTTTACCATTGAGGCCCTGCTTTTTGTACTGTATTTATACTCTATAATAACATTTTTGACTTACTGAATCTTGTATCTTTAATAAATAATAATTCCATTGCGAGTCATTTTTATAACTCATTGTTAAGTCTATTATCTGAATTTTCTTTTCTATCTTTAAATAATAGTTATTAATTAAAAATACAAAATGAATAAAAAATAAGATATAATAAACAAAAATAATTAAAAAATAATAGATAAAAACAAAATCAAAATAAAAAGCTGACGTTTCGGATAGAGACTAACCTTTATCAAAGCAAAAAGGATAATTCTCTAAAAGCAAATAGAATATTAGAGAATTATCCTGAAGTTATGAAAGGAGTACTAACGGACGGGATCTATATATCAACCCATCCGTTAGTACTCCTTTCATAACTTCACATTAATTCTCTAATATTCTACTTGCTTTTAGAGAATTATCCTTTTTGCTTTAATAAAGGATAGTCTCTATCCGGAACGTCAGCTTTTTATTTTGATTTGATTTTATCTATTATTTTTTTTAATTATTTTTGTGTATTATATCTTATTTTTTATTCATTTTGTATTTTTAATTAATAACTGTTATTTATTGTATTCCAGGGTTCTTGTGTCTCGTCCTTCTTTAAATATATATCCGTTCACTTTTCTATCTTTCAAATAAAAATATAATATAGTTATTGCGGCATTAAAACAATGCAGTTTCTAATTAATTGAATTTATTATGTACTACTATTATCGATCTAGAGTAAATGGCTGGTGGTTTTAAAATATAATAAACCATTAAGGAATGACATAACCAAGTACCGAAAGGTTAAATTAAACCATTCGCGGAACCATATTTTTAAACCGCCTTATGTTAACATTGCAAGTTTCTAATGGACCATAATGATACCATTCAACCACGTACCTTTGAACCAATTTGGATTATCATTAATTTTACGTTATATTCATTCATGACACATCATTCCAAGTTGTTTGATATATTACATGCCATATTTTAGCATTGAAAGTTCCAATGAACCATAATGGTTCCACTAAACCAGATTCCTTGGAACCAATTTAGACTATCATTAATTTTACGTTATATTCATTCATGACACCTCATTCCAAGTCATTTGATATATTGCATGCCGTATTGAAAGTTCCAGTGAACCATAAGGGTTCTACTAAACCAGGTTCCTTGAAACCAGTTTCGATTATCATTAATTTTACGTTATATTCATTCATGATACATCATCCCAATTTGTTTGATATATTGCATACCATATCTTATCATTGAAAATTTTTGAGAGTGTCACCATTAACAGTGGGCATGTGCCATTGTTTCGATTACAACAATTTTTAAACTGGTTCATTTCTTGAACTATATTTATCAATTGGCGAAAATAGTAATTTATATCCGCTTCTATCTCGTCATTAGGATTTGTTTGTTTATTAACGCCCGTTTTAAAAACGGAAAAAAAATTGATTGATTGGTTGACTGTTTTTTCGTAATTTAATAAACATACAAAACGGTTCTATGCTTCATAATAAAAAAATAAGTGTTAAGATCAGTTTTAAAAACGGGGAGAAAACATTGGGACAAAATATTTTTGTTCAATGAGAGAAAAATTAATTTAAATATCTGCACTGCAAAAAACATTGTTTAAAATTGGTGAAGAATTAAAAAAATTACTTTTTAAAATTTGGAATCAGAAAATTTTTCGAAGAAAGGCATGACGGAAAGGCGTTTAATTGGTTCAATAACAATGCTATTACAATAGGACTCATTTAAAAGGGTTAGGAAGAAAGCTTCACTTTGTGAATAGGCCTTCAATATTCTTTTACCTTTCTTCTTATATTTCCGGTTTTTTCAAATGCGAGCCAAAAACACTGAAGACAGATGAAAGCCATTTGGGACAGTACTCCAGAAACGTACGGGAGTGGGCAAAATAATAGGAACACCTTTCGATTTAGACGGTTTGTCGAATATCTAGAAACTTCAGTGGTGTAAAGCGCATGTTATACCTCATATATTCAGCGCAAGATTTGTCCCAAAGGCAAATAAGAAACCAGTAACAAACTGAACAAAAAAAATAATGTTTGGGATCACCCTGTAAAAATTAATGTTTGAAATGCGTTGTATCTATAGCATACGATTAGGATGCTTATTGTACTTATCTGTGTTCATTTGTATGAGAATAGCACATACGTATGTTCATGGAGATATAAAGGTTTCTTTAAAAAAAAGAAATGTTTTTGTAAGCAGGGGTCTATCTACAGTTTCAAAATCCATACCCATTTTTATGAAAATACCTAGATTTTTGTGAAAATGTTTAACAAAAAAATATAAAACGCTAGGTTTAATTTTAAAAATCTTTATTTATTATTTGAATTGACATTATTTACGTTGATAAACGCCCGTTTATGAAGGTAATACGTTGATAAACACGAGTTAAAATTTTGTGAAGATACGGCTTCCGAATAAAATAATTTTGTGAAGATACCGTTCCCACTTAAAATAATTTTGTGAAGGTACCCTTAAACGGTACCGAATTGGCCTTAGATAGATCCCTGGTAAGTCTTTTGTTTATAACATGCAGGGTTTTCAATCCAATGCAATGTCATTTTCAAGGAACTTGACAAATTACAGGTAGAGACAATCAGAATATTAATTTATTAATATTTATTGAAATATGAGCATTTATACTAAATAATGTTTATCTGCGCATGCGCAAGCGTTACCAAAATGTTTTTGCATAATTTATTAGCCCCTTATCGTTTTGTTTCAGAGCTACGTTCATAAAAAGCCAAAGCAAATATCGTAAAAATTCAGAAACATATCGCCGATAGAATGAGTTGAATTTCAGTTGCTCTCAAACAATACGATAAAAGGCTTTCTCCAAATTTTTATTTTTAGACCGGACACCGTTATCAACTTGTTCTTCATAAGCTGATATGAACTCAATATGAGGTCAATATGCCTTTATATTTTAAGAGATATTCGACAAAACGTCTAAATCGCAAGGTGTTCCTATTATTCTGTCCACCCCCTGTATTTTCTAAGTCCTGTTGTTGGTGGGAGCTCTACGCGCTCAATCAAATTAACAAAACCCATTAGAAATAAAACCATGACGTTACTGCTCACAAAATTCTATTGACATGTATAAAAACTGAATTTATGAAAAAGAAAAATATTTAAAGTAAAAAAACTACAAAACTGGTGTTCAGAGGGGGAAGCAAAATAAATGGAATTTAATGGGTGGTACTTTAAAAAAAAAAAAAAAGAACCCCAAAACTTAAGAGTAAACGTGGCTCGTTAAAAGACTTTTATTTTGGTTTAAAAATTGCGATATTTATTTATAAAATGTTCTATACAATATGATTTAATTGAGGAATAGGCATTGCGATCTCAATTACAAAAGAAAATATTTCTCGGAATAAAATAAAGAAATACTTAAATGTACGTTAAATACAGCAAAACACTGTAACGAGAAATATTAATTGCTACATTGAGCGAATTGAGATTAAATATAAAAAGAATTGAGACAGACCAATTCCTTAAAAGAATAAGGAAAAAGAAATTTCAAATTCCCATTTAATATCTAAAGAAAGACTGCGAAATCATAATTAATTATTAATGGGAAATAAGAATTGAAATGTGCAGCATGGCGTCCCTTATGCGCGTTATTGTTGAAATAGCATTAAAAGAAATTTCATTATTACCTTATAGGTAAACCCGCAAAACAATGCTGCTCGGTAAAGAATCATGGCTGCCGCGAGAAAGTGAGAAATTCAATAAGAAACTAAACATCGAACGGCAGGGTAGGAGTAATTTGCAGAGCATTGGAATGAAAAATGGAAGTTGAACGCCATGCTGCAGGCAAGTGAGGACGTGGAGGACCTGAAGGAAGGACGACTGGTCAAGCCAGAAGCTGGGAGTGGTCTGTCTGAAATGAAAGAACATCAACAATAGTGGGACACACATCCTCGTGATCACGAAAATTATTCGCGAGGGACAACTAGCTGCAGACAGTGATAATCATGTGGAGATTTCTTAATTAACATTTATTAAAACAATATATACTCAACAATCACTGTCTGCAAAACAGTAAAAAAAACCTTAAAGAATAGAAAAAATAGAATAATTAATTACAAATAAAATTATATCTATTTTTACATAAAAAATCTGAGTTTTCCCGAACAACTGGAACAAAACCATCCCCCCTTTCCCACACCAGCGTCTCCTATACGACCAAAATAAACAATAAAAGATGATTTAGGTGCATCTCTCACAGGAAGCTGTATACAGGAATCTGTAAAGGGGATTTTTTTAATAGTGAATTATTATTATAAAATGTGGTATGATTAATTGTGTCCATTTTCAAATTTTCTGTGTTGTATTCTTTGGTTTTTAGTGTGTTCGTTGTTAAAGGTTCATTTTCAACTGTTTTCATTCACATATAAAAAAAATAAGAATTTAAATTAAAATTTTTAAATTATTTTATTAATAATTAATTTAATAATTAAAACGGGATTTTTTGCGGATATTTTTTTCAAGGGAAAAAAAAACGAAAATAAAAATTTATTGAGTTCTTTTTTAGTGAATATTTCTTATATAATTATTCTGACACGTCTCAGGACAATTAAAGGAATTTTTAGTGAAAAACCATAACCTCTTGGTTCTCAAATCGTTTCTCATTCTCAATAATGTCAATTTCTCTTCTAATGCTAAAAGCAATTCTATCCTCATTGCATAAAAATTGACAATAATAGGTGTAATTTAGTTTCTGCCATGATATTCCTTCTAAAAGGAGTAGAGCCACATAGTGAGTGCCACAAACGTGTAAATTAGTTACTGGTGTCTCTCTGTCGCATTGAAAACTCCATGATAGTCTTTGGGCTCTATATTCATTAGGAAATACAGATTGGCCATATACATGAATGGGACGGTTGTTACTGTAGACAACATATACTGATGAAACAAACAACCCCAGTGAAACATTGACTTTGCTTTGGGCGTTAAATTGGCATTTATTAAATATTGTGGAAATTTGGTCTGATTAAAATCAATATTGAAAATTTTTGTAAAACCTGATGCTGAAAAATCTAAATCAATTAACGAATAATTATAGTTTCCAGGGTCTGCAGCTTTTTCTTCTGCAAAATGCTAAGAATGTTGCTGTTAATAATTTCTTCAAATTTTGTAATCACTGACACAAAAGCCAACCTCAGAGCTATGAAAAGTTTTTCACTACCTATTAAATTTATGTATGGACACAGCACAATACAGACACCGAATGACTCAGTTTCTATTCACGTGCTCATGAGTAATTAAATCAGAAATATTTCAAGAAATAAAGCATTCAATAAAGTTTCGGGTTTTTTTCATTTAGAGTTTTCTTGAAAAAAAAAAATCCCCGTTTTTAAAACGGGATTTAACCCTCTTAACTGGCTAAGAACTAAAATTTTTAGCTACACATAGTGTTTATTTTCTTTTAAAAGAAAAAGATTACTTACTCATTTCCCCAAGATTTTATATAGCATATCATTAATGACTTGGGAGTAATAGAATTTGTCCCCATCAGTTAACTGAAATTTTACTAACCAGTTTCTGTACAATAACACATATTTTGATCGTATTATTTGATCCAATTAAGAGACTAAAATTGCGACCATAAATTTAATGACTATCTTTACTATCGCATATAAAGAGTACGTGACAAACTCAAACATTTATTATCTTTATTTTTATTCGTGTTTACATACATTATTTGTTGTTGCAAATAGAGATTAGTTTTTTTTTTTATATAATACCCCAGCGCATTAAAATAGCTATTAAAATAAAAATTTGGCATCTGAACAATAAAGGACAACAAATTACTACATTAACAACAAAAATTACTCAGCTTAATTTTTTATAAGGACATATACAGGAAAGTAAAAATAAATAACATATTTATTTACATAGGATATCACTCATGCGCCTTTAGGATAAATGTTGGCTAGAATTCATTTCTCATATTCCCCCAACAGAGAGCATCCAGCATTCCTTTGGCGTAGAGATCCTATATATATATATCAGGATTTTTAATTGAACTGAAGTGGCATAAACATTATTTTATAACAATACTGTTGATTTGCAAAAGTATCAGGATTTTTAGTTTATCTCCACGGTTTATACATACAGGATCTCTACATTGGCAATAATCTATATATATAACTAGAAGAGGTACCCGGCGTTGCCCGGGATAATTACACTTGCACAAACTTTTCCTTTCATTGTTAGTCATGAGATATATATTGTTGGTTCATGCAGTGTGTTTGTGAATTGCGTGCTGATACCATTGTTGATACCTATTGTTGTACCAACTTTGCCTTGCATTGTTGGTCATGAGATATTTCTCATTAATATGCCTTGCCATAACCATGAATATCGATTTTTTATCCTAGCAAAGGTACCCGGCGTTGCCCGGGATAATTACACTTGGATGTAAACAGAACAATCTCAAAAAATTAAATTAAATTTTGCAATATCTTAAAAATAAACACATGAAAATGCTTAGAATTAATACAGTAAAAATTCTTAATGAAAATTCAAAAAACATATTTTTAAAGGCTCACAATGGATGGACCGCTCCAATAATTTCTTACTCAGGAAATCTTACTTCAGATGTACACTTGATGTTGTTGCAATTTCCACTCTTCTCTCGTTGTGTTGAAGCAATTTGGCCTTTTATCACTTTGGGTAGTCTAGCGGTCGCCAATTCTTCTATTTACTTTATTCCCATTTGCTGAATACAGCACGGAGCTAAAGGTTTGTTTCTCTGTCGTCTTTCCACTCTTTCTCAATAGTCTGCTAACTCTTCATTATCTCCAGCTACTGATCATTTTTTAAGATTTTCAAGAAATTGTTAAGTACT
>JAHWFO010062773.1:263998-282392 GCA_023313115.1 Rhysida immarginata
TCACAGCAGTTTTAAACAACTGCCACTCCTCTTCAACAGTACCACGAAGAAGGATGTTTGTGGGTCTGTGCGTCTGTGGGTCTGTGGGTCTGTGCGTGTGTGGGTCTGTGGATCTGTGTGTACGTTTTTTATACAAATCTACAGTTTTATTCCGATCTTGATAAAATTTCGCATACATGACCTTTAAAGCATGAGGAAGGTCACTGTCTACCTCAGATTTCGGAAAAATAATAAATATCGATACAAAATCGATATTCATGGTTATGGCAAGGCATATTAATGAGAAATATCTCATGACCAACAATGCAAGGCAAAGTTTGTACAACAATAGGTATCAACAATGGTATCAACACGCAATTCACAAACGCTCTGCATGAACAAACAATCAATATCTCATGACTAACAATGAAAGGAAAAGACTGTGCAAGTGTAATTATCCCGGGCAACGCCGGGTACCTCTTCTAGTAATTTTCATAAAAATTCTCTTTCTACGCTTTGTTGCTTTATTTACAACAATTTTCTTAAAAATTCTATTTCCATGCTTTGTTGTTTTATTTCCAACAAAGTGTAATTTTATTTCCAACGTATAGTTACGTTACTGTGGTAGTAAACATCTACACGCTAAATCACAATCACCACATGCACAAAGAAATCCCATTGGCAAATAGACATGACGTCACAAACTGCACAAACGAGTGTACGGATTCTTTGATTCTTTAATAATTCAAAATGCGCATACGTATTATTAAAAAAATAATTTTATCGAATTGCTGGTCTTTCTGCTATTTCTTATCATTATCAGATTCCTTTACTGTAATATGAAACTTGTTTCATCGTCAAACAGAACCCTTTCAATGCAGTACCAGTTTCATCTTAATGTAAAATCTCTGAAAATCGGATAGGTGGCAACACTGGTTAACGTTAAATTAAAGTTTTGGACGCTGAAGAGGCTAAATAGACGAGCTCTACGCATGACGAATGATGAGCGAATGAGCGTGTGGATATTCAAGCCTGGAGCTATGCCAAGCATACGTGGAAAGGGGAATCCCCGACAAAATTAACTTCTAGTTTCAGTTTTCTTGTTTAATGATAGAGTATTAATAAGAGTGTTGCAGTTAAAAAGATGGTAAGCTATTTATCTTTTTTTTTTTTTAATTCTCTTTAAATGTGTCAAATCGTGAAGGCACGATTAATAAAAAAAATAGTTAATTCCAATAATTCCAATATATCTTTTATCTTACATTGGCATTCCAAATTTTGTATATGTAATTTATCTTGTATGTGACTAAGCTATCAGCTTGTATGTGTGTGTTTCTGTACAGCTAAAATTCTCAGTCTGAATGTATCGTAAATAAGGAGAAAATGTTACAGTTGCTTGTGAAAAACACAGGAATGCTAAGAAAATTCTAAACAGGAAACAAAATTCAGTATACATGTATAAACAATTATAGTTTAATTTAATCCAATTTCCACTTGATTTCATTTTTTCGTTTTGATTTCTAAAAAACAACCATACTAACTTTGTTGTATCTAAAAATTCTAAAAATGAATATTGCGAGCTGCGAAATTCTTCAATCCTGAAAACAAAAGTAATGGCGGTGGGGAGGGAGAAAGGAACAGCTCTTTGCTCTGCTGACTTTTTCCTCTAATATTCGTATAAATTACGTTTGGATTCCTGATAATGCGTTTTTAAAATTAAAGAAAGGACCCAAAGCCAATTTAAGAATCTATTAAAATTTATATGTCCCTTCTTAATATTTTAGAAATTTTAGTAAAATACAATTAAATAAAATATCTTTATTGCGCGGGTATGTTATAGATTCGTTTCAAAAAACGGGAAAATAAAGAATTCCGATTAATTATTTATTAATAACATAATAAATAAATACATAAGATGGTACTGTCTCTTAATGTAAGATGGCTATGCTTTCTTCCAAAACAACCCGAACCGGAATAATTTATAATTTTAAAACAAAAAAAAATACAAACGAAAGAGGTTTTAAAAAAATTCAATTCAAACAGTACAGATATAAATTAGTGTAAATTTTGCCCTGGTAAAACTTCCTTGTCATATGTGGTTTCGTTTACAACTGTCTTATGAGTTCATTTCTAACTTTGATGTCGTGATTTAAAATAAAGAATTTTAAGCTTTAAATTTAAAAAAAATACTAAATGCAATTTCATACTGATATGAACAATGTAAATAACAAACAGGCATATAAAGATGCAAAGAACTGAAATTAGGATAAAAATTCTTAAGCCAGAATTCTTTTAATAGAATTTTATCTAATTTTATATTATTTTATAACATCTATATCAAAGCTACATAATTCCATAAAAAAAAAAATTGAATAGATAGAATGATTTTTTTTCCCTTTAAAGCAGAATAGAAAGATTGTCTTGTGATCGCGAGCACTAGAAGTTACCATTTTTAATTATTATTTAATAGTCATTGATTAAAAATAAAAAAAAATAAATAAATAAAATTTATTTTTAATTAATAACTTTTATTTATTGTATTCCACGGTGTTTGTGTCTCGTCCTTTTCTGTTATAAATATCCGTTAATTATTATTTACCAATATTGGTGTAATTTTCATTATTCCGTACTGTGGAATGGCGCTAACTCTAAACTGTAAACATTTAATCCTCCTTGTGGATTAGAGATTTTCAATATATAATTTAATTATAAATAATATTTCATAGTGTTTACTTATTCTTCCATTGATACAGTGAAAGAGACGTTATTTTTCCGAACCAATCAATAGTTATTTTTTGCTTGAAATTTTTATTATTACCAGCGGTAAAAAAAAGAAAATGCACTAAAAAGTAGAAAACAATTTTTCTATATTTGAAAAAAAGGAAGGAAAAATTCTGCGATCTGGATTCGAACCAGGAACAACGTGTATTACGCTCGACGCCTATACCAATTGCGCCACCGCAAACATTGCACGGTCATATCTGTCAAGCAGTTTCCAACCTGGTAGGAGAAATTCCCGATCTGTGAACCGGATGCCCGCCTTACGATTGGGCTTTCCCTCTTGACAGCTTCCCACTTAGCCCAATTGATAGAGGCTCGAGCGTGATACTCGTTGTTCCTCGTTCGAATCCAGGTCGCAAAATTTTTCCTTCCATTTTTTCAAATAATTTCATTACCTGATGTTTGGAGAATTAGCTTCAGTACTTATTTATTATTTCTTAATTTTTCTTACTTACTTACTTTTCAAGCCCGCTTATCCGTTAGGGTCGCGGGGGCAGCAGCCCTATGGAGGATCTCCAGCGATCGCGATCTTCCGCCATCAGGCGCATGTCCTCCCTGGTGATATCCAAGCGACTCGAACCCAGACTCTCCATGTAGTCTAGCCACCTGGTTCTAGGCCGACCCCTTGGTCTCTTACCCACCAGCTTGGAAAAAAACAACTGCCTAGGAAGACTAGTTTGCGGCATCCGTATCACGTGGCCATACCAGCGCAACTGAGATCTCTCAATGCGGAGAAGTAGCGGCTCAACACCTAAAGATTCCCTTATTGTGCTGCTGTACACTCTGTCTAGTAGGGTAACACCTGCCACACCTCTCAGAAATCTCATTTCGGCCGCTTGTACCCGCGATCGCACTCTTTCGGTCATTACCCAAGCCTCATGACCATAGGTGAGAATGGGGACAAAGATAGATTTGAAGACGGAGAGCTTGGCTTTGTTACCCAACTCGCGTTTCGTTACCACGGATCGCCACAGTTCACGTCTGACACAGCTTGCTGCACCGACCTGAGCATCCAATTCTTTCTCCTGCCGTCCATC
Organism: Rhysida immarginata; assembly: GCA_023313115.1. Taxonomy (NCBI): domain Eukaryota; kingdom Metazoa; phylum Arthropoda; class Chilopoda; order Scolopendromorpha; family Scolopendridae; genus Rhysida; species Rhysida immarginata. Next base: position 267,796 of record JAHWFO010062773.1, read on the forward strand.
ACTCGTGAATGCAATCCTGAGATACTTGAATTTCTCCACCTGTCTCAATGAGGCTCCCCTAACATGGAGAGCGCATTGAGCTGGCTGTCTTGAAAGGACCAGAACCTCGGTTTTAGCCACACTGATCTTCATCCCAGCTTCTTCACATTTGGCTGCAAACCGGTCTAGTGCATGCTGAAGGTTCGTGCGAGAAGACCCAAGCAGGACAAGGTCGTCAGCAAAGAGCAACCTCTCCACTAGGCAGTCGCCCGCTCATCGCCTCGGCTGCCCCTGTCTATCCAGTCCATAAAGATAATGAACAAAAGGGGCAACAGTACGCACCCTTGGCGGAGTCCAACACCCACGATGAACGGTCTTGACTTAATGCCTTTTATCCGGACACACACCTCAGAGCTTTCGTACAGAGACATGATGGCAACCAGTAATCGCCCATCCACTCCATACTCTTGCAACACTTGCCAGAGCTTCTCCCGAGGAACCCTGTCATATGCTTTTTCGAGGTCCACAAAGCAAGCGTAGACCTCTTTTGCATACTCCCAGGATTTCTCAAAGATTTGCCTTAGAGCAAAGATGTGATCCGTCGTGCTTCGGCCAGGTCGGAAACCACACTGCTCCCCCGACAGTTTGGAGTCGACTATTTCCCGACTTCTCTTCTCCAGACACTTAGCATACACTTACCCAGGAATGCTGAGCAAAGAGATGCCTCGATAGTTGTTGCAATCTCTCTGATCTCCCTTTTTGAAGATAGGGATCACAATTCCTGTCTGCCATTGCTTAGGGGCCTGTCCAGATATCCAAGCAACCTGACACACTCGAGTCAGCCACAGGATACCATCCTGATTTAAGGCCATTAACATCTCGGACCGGATTTCATCATCACCTGCAGCTTTGCCAGTCTTCAGGGACTTAATTGCCCATATGACTTATGTTTTAGTGATACTACCGTGACTATTCTCCGCTCCAAGGTGCACCTCGTATGGCTCAGTTGTGTAAGAGATTAAGAAGAGATGCAAAGTATTCCTTCCACCAATGCAATACGATCTCCTCCGTTTTCAGAAGCCTCCCATCTGAACTCTTAACAGTTTGTGATGAAAGAGACTTCTTTCCACGGAGGCGGCGCACGGTCTGCCAGAACACCTTGTTTGCCGAACCATAGTCTGCCTCCAATTTCTCCCCGAACTTCTCCCAGGCCTTGGATTTAGCTGTTGATACTATATTTGCTGCTGCTTTTCGCGCCTCAGTGTACCGCACTCGACTCGAAGTTGACCTATTTGCAAGCCATAGCAAATAGGCTTCCTTCTTTGCCTTGACAGCTTCTTGGACTTCACCGTTCCACCACGCAGTCCTTTTCTCACCGCCCTGCGCCACACTCAGCCGCTTACGACCACAGCACAATGCAGCCGAAGTAATCACAGCAGTTTTAAACAACTGCCACTCCTCTTCAACAGTACCACGATCACTGGATAGTTCCTTGAAACTTGAAGATATGTTATCTGCAAAGGTCTTCCTCACAGCTCTATCCTCTAATGCCTCCCATTTGATGCGCCAAGTTTGTCTGAACTTAGTATTTCGCTTGGTTGGTATGGATTCAGAGAACCGCAAAGCGCAGACAACAAGTTGGTGATCAGTTGATAGTTCTGCCCCTCTTCTCACAGGAGTATCCAACACTGATCGGAATAAGTCGGCTGAAACAATTACAAAATCAATCAGTGACGTCTGGTCCATTGCATCCCTGTACCAGATATACTTATGGACATCTCTGTGCTGGAAGAAGGTGTTTGTGATGGAAAGTCCATTGTTGCAACAGAGATCCAACAAGCACCTCCCATTCGCATTTAAATCGGGGTCACCATTCCTCCCAATCACGCCTTTCCACGTTTGGTCATCAGCCCCAACGTGTGCATTGAAGTCGCCCATCAGGATGACAGAATCTGCACTCCCTCTCCTGCTAAGAGCAGCATCAACTTCATCTAGAAAAAGTGGGTACTCTGTGACTGCATTCGGAGCATATGCAACGAATAGAGAGAGAGACCGTTTCCCTATCTGAAGCTTCAGGAGACACAGTTTTCCACCTAAGGGGATCCAATCTGCAACATAATCTGCCAGCCGGGGACTTGTGAGTATCCCCACTCCCGCCTGGGCAGTCATGTTAGGGTCGACACCAAAGTAGAAAAGCTTCCACCCTCCTTCTAAGTCCACAGTTCCAGAACCCGGACGTTTCGTAGAGGTAATATCTATGATATCCAGTCGAAACCGTTTGGCTTCCTCCACTAACTCTGATTCCTTTCCTATCATGGAGAATACGTTCCAAGTGCCAATTGACAGCACCCGATCCCGTTGTCGCTTTACTCGTTTCTCCTCCTGGGTAAAGGCATGCGCTGCCCCCGACCGTTTCCCCAAGTGCATAGCGAGTGCACTGGTGGGGCTTCTCGGAGGCATTGCTCCGAGATAACAGCCGGGAGACTGTCGACTATTTTTCGAACGAGAGCCTCTGCCTAACTCCCGAACGCGGGTGACTTTAACCTGCGCCACACCCGATGCAGTATGAATTCTCTCATTCGTCGCCATCATGAGATATATGTTTTTTTGGATACTCTTCGTCTCACTTCTCAACCATGACCTTTCTGGTAAGGGTGACCCTAAAGTAGCCGTGCTACAACCAGCATAGCTCACAGAATCCCTGAAGCACCCAAACCCCTGACCGACGGTAAGGGGACATCCACTAAGGGGTCTTAATTTTTCTTTGCTTAAAAATAAAACCGTTGAAGCGCTCATTGAATACATAGAATCAAATAACTAAATTTATATTGAATTTTCAAACGATTCTCTATTAATGAATACAAAGAATATCCTTTTTAGTGATTATAAATTTAATGGCATTTACATTTCTTTACTTAACATTATATAAATATATGAAACATTCTACCGTATAGATCCATGTTCTACTATACCGTATATAGATCCATTAACGTAATTAGAGTTTTCAAATGATTTTCTTTATTTAATGAACGTCCACTGCTCCATGATGCCCACTGAAACAGAAAATAAAAAAAAAAATAATGAAAAAACCTTTTTAAAGACATGCTTCTATTAAAATGTACTAAAAAGTAGAAAGTGTACTAAAATGGTGTTTTTTAAATTACTTTATGTGTAACAGGAAAAAAAATAAAAGCGTGGGCGCCAAGGGAATGAAATTTTTTGAAATTTTAATTTTTGCATGTGTCATTGCTTGGAAATTTGAGATGCATATTAGTGAATATGTTTATTTGAAATCAACTTGAACTTTGAAAAATACTGTATTAGTAAGCAATGGAAGAAAGCACAATTAAAACTATCGAAGAACTTGAACTCACGTAAATATCATGTATAAGGGAGCTTCGGATGGAATTGCGCCGATAATATGTATCATGCTCGTTGAAACTCGATTGCGACGTACATGTTGATGCAGGAAGTCGCGAATGCACGGGGTTTGAAAGTGTTGTCCCTCAATCTCTTTCCGATGTCCTGCGAAAGGATATGTGTCCGCACCTTACGCACATAGGGTTTCGAATCCCACTGAAGTGAAAAAGCTGCAAAGATTATCCGTATAACTTATATCCGTATGTTGTAAAACATATTTTACATTACGTACAGTGGCGGCCAAAAGTATTCAATCAGAAGGTTTTTCTTGCATAACTTTTTAATTTTATTTATGATCATGAATGTGGCAAAAAAATATAAAACATCACTAAAGATTATGTAAAATTATCTTATTGTCAATGTTTTTTTGAACATACACTTTTTGAAATGTTATAAAGTGTTAAGATGCCTGGTCAAAAGTATTCAATCATATTAAAAAACAAAACAAAAAAGTCTTAAGTTACGTTAATTGTTGATAAAGGAACAAAAGTAAAACGTTAAGACATTAGTATTTTTTTGCAAAACCTTTTGCTGCAATTACAGCTTCACATCGTCGTGGCATTGACTCGATTAGACCGTTTATAAAAAAGTGGAGTAACGTTCTTCCACTCTTGCTCTAAAGCCAACATTAGGGCTGCTTTAGAAGAATGTTTTTGTGCTCCAACACGACGTCCAAGTTCATTCCACATATGCTCAATGGGATTTAGGTCGGAGGACTGCGAAGGCCATTCTGATAATCGAAGTTTCGTCTTTCCCATCTATTCCTTTACTTATCTGGCAGTGTGCTTTGGGTCATTATCTTGCTGGAAGACACAACCTCGGGGCATGTGCTTCTTAGCAAAAGGTAACATGGTGTTTTCCAAGATCTCTTTGTACTTTATTTGGTTCATGATGCCTTCTACTTGGATCAATCGTCCGACGCCTTGGTAGGAGAAACATCCCCAAACCATCACACTGCCTCCTCCGTGTTTCACACTGGGACGTTGATATCGCACATTGTTTCGGGTTCCAACTGGACGTCGTACGTACTGACGTCCATCATTTCCAAACAGCATAAACTTACTCTCGTCACTGAACAGGATCTTCTTCCATTCGGATGGTCCCCAACTCAAATGTTCTCATACAAAAGCTAATCGTGCCTTCCTGTTCTTGCTACTGATGAGAGGCTTTTTTACACCAATGCGCCCATTAAGTCCTGCAGCTTGTAGCCGACGTGCAACGGTTCTTCGACTTACATTAACGTTCATTTTCAAATTCAGTTCACGATTGATTTGGCCAGCATCTTTTGTAACATCGCTTGTCGACTTGCGTTTGATGAGCTTATCGATTTTTGGAGTTGTTTTTCTTTGGCATTCCATACCTAAAGCAGAGAAAAAAGGCTTGTGAATTAAGTGAAAACACGTGATGGTCAATATCAGTCAGAACAGGTTCAAGGGTATGTGGTTTAGTGGTACCATTATGGTCCACTGGAAACTTTCAATGCTAACATATTTATTTATTTATTTATTTATTTATTTATTTATTTATTTATTGGCATGTATTATATCAAACAGCTTGGAATAAAATGTCATGGTTGAATATTACCGTAAAATTAATGATAGTCGAAATAGGTTTGAATGGTATGCGGTGTCATGGAATCATTGTGGTTCATTTTAAACTTGCAATGCTAAGATACAGCTGGTTTAGTGGACCCATTATGGTTCGTGGGAACTTTCAATGCTAAAATATGACATGTAATATATCAAACGACTTGAAATGATGTGTCATGAATGAATATAAAGTAAAATTAATGATAATCTAATTTAGTTCCATGATTCATGTTTTAATGATACCATTATGAAACCATTGGAAACTTTCAATCTATATACTAAAACTCTTGCGTGTATTTATTTATTTATCTGTAATTCTATCTCCTCCTAGACGGTTTGAGCTAGCGACTTGAAATTTTCAGGGCAGGCTTATCAATAAAGGACCTGCTCTATCGCCAAAAATCAGCCCCCTACGACCCCCCCCCTTTCCCACTTTCTGGGGTTTTCATTTAAAATTATCTGCTTTTGCTTTGTAATTCCCTCAACAGATGGCGCGGGCGGGCGAAGCCGCGGGCAACAACTAGTGCTAAGATAAGGCATGTAATTGCTTATACCTTATATTATCAATAGTTAGTTTGCGTTAGGCAAATTTAACAATAGCTAGTAGCTAATCATTCCTTCAATGGTACTTGCTTACGTAGAAAAGCTTTGGCAATAGTTTATGAAGAAAGAATTGACCCTTACACAGAAGGCTTCAACAATTAACGCTTATTTCATTAAATAGGAATGCTTACAAATTAAAGGATACGTATATATTATAATCTATAGAGAATTGCTACTTTCTCCAGTTAAGTTTTCAGGTAGTTTTATTCAGTTTAAACTATACATTTCCCTTGGAAGTACGCCTTGCTTAGCAATTAGAGGCTTCCTTAGCAACCTCATCTAATTCTTAACAACGAAAGGCTTTATTACAAATCAAATGCTTTCCTTTTCGTTCTCGAATGCTTTAAAATCCTGTCGGTCCTGGGCATTTCGGTTGCCTGACTTATTTCTGTTCATATCTCAGTTAGCGTTCAAATTCGGACCACATTTGTATTAAAAGAAAATGTTTATTCTGGTCACCTCTATCATTGCTTACAGTTATACACACTTTTTCAGAATTACTTTGTATATAGATAATTTTTTTCTATATCGTTTGAGATACTTATCTCCAGTTTTGGATTTTTTACATCATTGTTGTAGTATTACACAGCTGTGTGCTAAGTTTCAACTTCATAACTTAATTCCAAGTTGCCTTTTAAAACCGGACAAACATACTTACATTGTGCTTTGTATAGAGATAGTAGCAGACCCGGCAATGCTTCGCTATGTTATATATGAGCGCCTTTTAAAAATCAACTAATGAAGCGCCATCTTTGACTTTTCTACGAACTGTACTAAGCTGAGCATACTCCAGAAACTTTAAATTAAGATATTTTTTTTTCGTAATCCTATATGTTGCCGCAAGCTACGCTCAACTTACCTGTGAAAACCCCATGAAAATTCGTCAAGTAGTTTTGGAGATTAGCATGTTCAAAAATAAATGTTCAAAACGGGGGGAGGGGGCAATCTTTGGGCTCTCCTGGCGCCCCTCACAAAACGGAAATATTCCCGAGAACCTTCCCTCCGAATTTCGTTTCTTTATCTTTATTCCCCGCGAAGTTGCATCAAAATATCAGAAAAATATCAAAATACCCTTAAAATTCGAATATCGAAAATCGGAGAAACTACTTTTTTGGAACGGTAGCTAGAAACTTTCCTGCAAAATTTCGAAGATCTGCGTTTATTGGATTTCGAAGAGAAATCCGGTCTTAGCACGCCCCTACGCTATCCTTCCTATGACTTCACCGAGTTTCAAGTTAATGTCTTCAGTATTTTGCTGTGCTTTGATGAGTCAGTCAACCAGCTTCTTTATACGTGTATGCTGTATTGGTCTCCACGAAAAGCCCTTTTAGAAAATAAGATATTGTATTCCCACGCGAAAGACTTCCAGTTACTGTTCATGCTGTTTCACGCATAATCGCAAATTACTTCATTAAACAAAGCAAACAACGACGTCACAATTTCTAACGCTAGAAAAAATGTTATTCAGATAAAAAATATAAGATACACTGCATTCCCGCGCGACAGACTTTCAGTCATTGTTGATGCTGCTTCACGGAACAATCGCAAAATTCTTCATTAAACAAAGCAAACGTCACAATTTTTTAAAGCTTGCAAAAATCCCTTTCAGCTCCAGGTAAATTGAATTTTAAAAATAATCTACAATGGAAAGGAAGAAAGAATAAACAAAACCCCCTTCTTAGTGCTCACTTACATTTTGAAAAAAACCTCTGTACAAAATTTCAAGTTTCTAGGCCTTATGGTTTGGGCTGTGCGTTGATCACTCACTCAGTCAGTTTCTTCTTTTATACATATAGATTGTCGCTTGTAACAGTTAATGAACATAAGATTGAATATTGCTACAGTGCCATATATCGGCGAACTTTTGTACCAATTTTTGATTATTTAATAAATGGTGAGCACCTCATCTGCATTGCGTGTTCTTCGAATTTCATGTCATTTGCGATAGTAGAACGCCGTCCTTAGTCCTCTTGAGTTTGGGAAATTAAATCTTGATAATCCTGTATTTTATCAATCTGTATAATTATTTTCCTACGTGTCATATGGAAATTTTTGTGCGAGAGTGCGTAGTGGATAATAATGACAGGAGGCGGATATAAATAAAATTAAAAGTAACAATAGTGTTTATTTACCAAGCTTAAATGTCAAAAGTTTACGATTTTTTTATGTAGAAAAATACAGAAGAGGGGCCGCTACAAATTAAACTTTAAGCTAATATTGGTATTTACCTTTCAGTAAAAAGAAAATGGTGAAAATTGGTGATTTACATCTTCGTGAGTGTTCCTTGTGAGTGGGAGAGGGTCAAGGCTCAGTCACAGCCAGGACGACCAGAAGAAAAGACAATTACAAACCCCTGATCTATGCTCTAGCTCGGAGAATATCAAAACTCCCTCTAGTGGCGTTTGCTCTAGGTGTTATGACCGTGCGCGTCCAAATCCCTTGCACCACAACTGTGGTTGCCGAGATGATTTTGATGTGTATTGAACGTTTTACTCGTGTATTTTTTTAGTTTTGATTTCCGATTATGCCTACTGTAACCAGCTGTAGCTTTGCAATCAGAAAGCAGAAAGCGGCTGTCATTCCCGAGGTAGTGAAAAATTACATGCTCTTCAAAATGTATGCACTCACTCACCAAAATTCATGGCACACCCCTCCAATCAGGTTGCTTGTCCATTATGAGACAGATCCCGCTGTTTCCATTTTCGGAATGCAGGTGCACAGCACTCCTTAATATCACGCAATCATTGTAAGCAAAACTAGCTACAGAAATGGCAGCACGCCGAGAGCTATCCGCATTTGAACGGGGGATGATGGTTGATGCTAACGGATGGGTGCCTCAATATCAGATGTACCCAACACCGTGCAATTTTCCCGCACAACCATTCCAAGGGTCTATCGAGAGTATACCCAACGAGGGGTACAACCCATGTCGGACAGCGGAGGGGCCAACCACGCCTCATTGATGCCAGAGGTGTTCTTCGGGTCACCCGGCTTGCAACTGTTGACCGAAGGGCAAAATCACCGTCCGGTACAACCAGGGACGTCCCACAACTGTGTCCGTGACGACAATTCGGCGAACCTTGGGAGCTGCAGGCTTCGGGAGCAGGAGGCCATGACGGGTACCACTCTTGACAGCTGCACATCGTTGGCCAACCTAACATCGACATTGGACCGCTGGGGACTGGCGAAGGGTTACCTGATCCGACGAGTCACGGTTTCAGCTGTATCGGGTCGATGGTCGTGTTCGTGTCTGGCGCAGGCCACATGAAGCCGTGGACCCCGTTTGTCAGGCAGGGACCACTCAGGCAGATGGAGGCTCCATACTGGTCTGGGGCGTTTTTTCATGGTATGCGATGGGTCCATTGGTGCATCTGACATCCACTCTGCATGCTACTTCCTACGTCGATCTGCTTGGGGGACCACCTGCACTCCTTCATAAACTGTTTTTACCCCGCTGGCGACGGCATCTTCCAGCAAGATAATGCGCCTCCACACGCGGCCCTTGTGACACGGCAGTGGCTGGAGGAACATGGTATCGACTTCACGAGCCGGCCAGGTGGCCGAGAGGGCTAGGGCGTAGGCTTTCTAGTTCTCGAGTCCGCCTGGCTGTGGGTTCGAATCCCGCCGTGGGCATGGATGTTTGTGTTTGTCCGGGGCTGCGTACAGATATAACTTGTGTAAAAGGCGCAAAATGACCATAGTAGTCGACGCCTTAATTTCTAGAACCCCCCCCCCCGACTTCACGACAATGATTTGGCCGCCACGTTCCCTAGATTGCAATCCCAGTGAACATTTGTGGGACGTCATCGAACGATCTGTCAAGTCGTCACCAACACAACTGGTAAATGCAGCATCGTTATTGAGTGCAATAGAGGCGGTATGGCTTACAGTGTCTGTGGATGTGTTCCGGGGACTGGTAGACTCACTTCCACGACGGGTCGCCGCTATTATCCGGGCCAGAAGGGGGCCCTACACGTTATTAGGCAAGTGTGCCATGACTTTTGGTTAGTGAGTGTATAATGAGTTTTGCAAATATCTGACTGTTTTGCTGTGAAAAATATACTCAATTAGTTTTTTGATTTCCCCTCGAATGTCCAACGGTCCGTCCATCTGTCCCCCCTTCATAATTTCTGCATTTTTTGAGATAGAAGGTTAATATTCGGACTATAGCTTACTATGAGCATGTGCACCTTCACTCTTTAGTTTCAGTTGTTGTCACTATGTGGGCCAAATTGTTCCAGTGGGGTCGGAGTTTTGGGGATGGCAATCACTTGATCTTTGGAATTATGGCAACATATGGCATGTGATATACCATTCGATCGGAAATGATGAGAAATGAAAGAAGATAGAGATTTTTTTCATTTTTTGAATACTACTTTTGTGAAACCCATTTCCCCGCCCACAAAACTGGGGGGGGGGTGTTAAAAAGTGCAGATAAATGGGCTTCCGCTACTTTCCTATACCCTCCTCGGGGGGATTAATTTCTTGTTCATCATATTATTAAGTAGCGGACGAATGGAGCTACTTATTGGTTTCACAATGTCCGTCTGTCCTTTTCATATAATTTCTGCATTTTTGCAGGAAGAAGGTTGAAATTCGGAATGTAGCTTACTTTGGGCATGTACACCTTCACTATTTAGCTTGGTTTTCTTTGGCTCGCTGGGGACGAAGTTAGAGGGCGTGGTAGTTAGAGAGAACCAAAAGATTGTTCAAGTTTGGGCCCAAATTGTCCCAACGGGGTCGGAATTGTGGGGGTGGCAGTCACTTGGTCTTTATAACTATTGCAACATATGGCGTGTGATAACTTTCGAACGAAAATGATGAGAAACGAAAGAAGATAGAGCTCTTTTTCATTTTCTAAATACTACGTTCGAGAAAATCAATTTTTCAATTAAAAAATTAAGGAGGGGGGGGATTAAAAGTCCAGATGAAAAGCGTAAAAAATAGTTGCTCTCACCGTTTCCGCTACTTTCCTATATTAATTTCTTGTATTAATTTGAATTTGTATAATTACTTTCTACACATTATGTGTATTTTTGTTTGCTATAATTTCTTAGAATTTATTTTTTTTATAATTTTTCATGTTACTTTTTATATTTCATTATCTGTAGTTTATATCAGTCTCCTTCCCTTCCTACCCCTCACTCCTCACCCCTTATCCTATATTTCAATTCATAGCCAACGATAAAGACGTCACCTCAGGTTGGAAAGGAATAGTGAAAACTGGTCGGGAACTCTGCATTTCGAAATGTACTGCTGATGTTTAATATTTTTATAAATGATCTTACCTTAATATTGTATGCAACGATATCTTATGCCGACGCCTCGCTACGTACAATTCAGGATTCCCTTAACTCACTCCTAGACAAACTTTTATTCTGGAACACTATCAATCCTTCAACCTTACGTTAGTCCTTCAACCTTAGCAAAACCATTTACGTCATCTTCCATCGCCTCTTCAGACGTCAAAAATAGATCGTTCTTACTTTATTAAAACTATGCAAACTAACCCCTGTCTCTCATCTTTTCACCAGAGTGGGTATCATACCCTTACAACAACTCTACTCTCTAAATCTAGCAATCTTTATATACGAGAGCGAGTCAAATGAAAGTGAGCCAATGCGAATATATGAAAAACGGAGTACTTTATTTAAAAGTAGTCTCGATGAGCATTTAGACATTTGTCCCACTGACTAACGACTCGCGTGATTCCCTTCTCATAAAATTCCTTGGGTTGCTGCCTCAAAATGTCTGACTCCTTCACGTCATCGTCCGACACGAATCTGGTTCCCTTGAGCTGTTTTTTCAATTGCCCGAAAATGTGGAAATCGCAAGGCGAGAGGTCGGGCTGTATGGTGGAAGTTGCAGCGTTACCCACTTGAATCTTTCCAGTTTTTCCTTAACCACACTAGCGACGTGGGGGCGGTCTTGGATCATCTTTGTAACTTTCACGTCCTTCTTTGAACCGTTTGCTCCAACGCTTCACAGTGGCCAATGAAATGCAGTGTTCACCGTACTTCAATTCATTGGCCATACGGCGACTAATTTCGTCTTCATCGACGAAAACCTGACCAAACCACGCTGTTCATCTTTTGGAGCGTCCATTACGTCACGCAGCCAGTGTTCAACCCAGTGTATGATAGCATTAAACAACTTTAACCTCACACCTACGTGTCACTTTCGTAAATGAGAGATACTTATGTGCTATGCATATGCGTCGCAGATAATGGACCGAACCATTTTTGCGCGGGATGGGTTGCTCACTTTCATTTGACTCGCCCTGTACAAAGCACTTAACAATCATATTTTAATATCCCTCCCTCAACTCTTATTTACAAACAATACCTGACACTCAGCCTCCTTCGCTTAATGCATCTCAAAAGCATCTCTGTCTCAGGCAATAGACTCTAGTCTACTATACCACCAGATCTCCGAATGTCCCCGAATATCGCCACCTTTAAACCCCGTATAAAGAATTATTCCTTAACACACTCACCTATTTAACTATCTCTCCTGCCCCTTCCCACCTCACTGCCTCAACATAATTTATATTATAATATTGTTGACACTGTCCCTTGTTCCCCATCCAGGGACCTGCCCCGTCGGCTTACGGCCAAACTGGCCCTGGATGGACGATTATAACGTTTATTGGAATGGTTTTTAATCGAAATAAATAAATAAATATAAGGTGTGTCCCAAAATGATAGGAGCACCTGCCAATTTCTAACTTTTTACTTTTCTGGAAAAGAACATCAAATATTTGATCTTACAAATGGTAATAGATCCAATTTTGCAAATAAAAATTGCAGATGGTGTTTGTTTGCCATAGATTTAGCAGAAAAACGTAAAATGACTGTCCCAAAATGATAGAAACACCCCCATTAAAGCCAATATTTGGAATAAATATCGTGTTTTAGTTATAGTTAATGGAACCTTCCAATGAATATATTATATGCAAAAAAATGTGAGTGATTTGAAAATATCATAAGTAAGAGACAAACGAATTCTTCATTAAAATGGGTAGAGGACCTGCTCTCTCAGATTTTGAAAAAGGGAGAATTACAGACTTACATAACGCCAATACTTCTCTAAGAGGAATCGCTAGAAGATGAAATCGGTCTCCACAAGTCATATTGAATTTTATTTCCAGAACATTATGGGGAGAAGACGTCAATTGGACGTCCTCCGTCTCTTACTCCACGTTAAAAAAGAAGTTCTACGGTCCACAAGTAATTCTACCAAGAGTCTGCGGGAGGTTGCAGCACATCCAGACATCAAAGCATCAAAATCAACAATTCATCAAATCGTCACATTTTCAGGGCATTTTCAGGATATCAAAGAAGATGAGAAAGATGCATCCAATCACTAAGCACCACAAGGAGAAAAGACTAGAGTGGGCAAAGTATCACATGTGCTGGATGTAAAAATGGAAACAAGTCATCTGGAGTGACGAAGAGAAATTTAATCTCGATGGACAAGACAGTTACACAAACTATTGGCATAATATACGGAAAGAAGAACTGGTGTTTTCAAAACGGCAAAAAGGAGAAGTAATTATATGGGCAGAATTTGGATGGGGAGGAAAAACAAAACTTGCATTGTGTCTGGAAGAAATAATGCCATTGATTATCAGCAACTACTAGAAGTACATTTGCTCCCATTTGCTGAGAAAATTGGATGTCCTTTCTTCCAGTTTCAACAAGATAACGCGCCCCCAGTGCATAATGCAAAATCAAGATGGGAATGGTTTCTTGATAATGGGGTATCTGTAATGGACTGGCCAGTACGCTCACCAGATCTTAATCTCACCAAAAACTTAATCGGGTATCTTAGTTAGGAATGATTACAGGAGCAATTATCAATTTACTACTGTGCAAGAACTTAAGTCAGCAATCATCAAAGCATGGGAAGAAATCCACATAGATGAGCTAAAAACACTCGTAAATTCATTGCCTGACAGAGTCTTTAGAGTTATAATTAAACATGGAGGGTTTTTTAGGTTATTGAGTTTGATAATCTTTTGCTTAATTTGCTTTTTTTTTCCTATGTGTTTCTATCATTTTAGAACAGTGTTCTTATGGTTTTTTGTTAAAACTCTTCTCAGGCACATCTGCTGACCATTAAAATTACAATTTTCTCTTGTAAAACTGAATACAATAACAGTTGTAAAATTTACAATTTACTGTAATTTACCAAGAAAGTTAAAAAGTGAAATTTATGCGTGTTTCTATCATTTTGGGACAATGCTTAAATGCATCAGTAAATTTTTTTCCAATATTCACAAGGAGAGGGCCCCAACGAACATTCAAGTTTTTTGATGCCCTTTGATAGGATGGTAGTCTGATATGTCCTTTTCGTAAAACCAAGTCCGCAGCCTCCAACTTGGCCTTATTTTCGAGGAAATCCCTTTTAAAGTTTGTGTTATATAGCTAGTGTAAACTATACCTTGGTAATTATCACATCAGCGGCAGCCGAACAGGTAACGTCGTGGCGTACGAATTATGAGATTGTGGGTTCGAGTCCACGCGTTGACTTTTTTTTTTGTTTTAATTTTTATAACGCTGCTTTTAAAGCCCGAAATGTACACCATTCTGCCAACCATTTGACGTTTAATTTTATCGTCAAATTAAAAATTTTATACGTCGTATGCAGAATTGTTCATATCTTTTGGAAACGAACAAGGAAATTACATCGAGGGCAGATGTCATAAAAATTCACATACTCATTTACGATCAATTACAGGCTCCAATATATTCGAATATGCTACGGTAATTATAATGTACAGATTTCTTTGTAAAAATATAATTTCTTGCAATATATGTAACATTTGATTGTATTTATATCAGATACGCCTGGTATGCTGCCAAATTGAAGCCTACAAAAGAAAATTACTTTTCCGGAATGCATGAAAAAGGAAAACTGCAGCTGCAAGATTAGTCCTGTATTCATCCAATGTTCTTGGTGTCGCACACATTTGTGTTTCAAATGTTGTTTTTTTTTTAACAA
>JAHWFO010062773.1:282492-298900 GCA_023313115.1 Rhysida immarginata
TTTGTTTTTTCTTTAAAATCGATGAATTATGTTTATGAATTATTTACACTTTTATAACGGATATTATTATCATAATTAGTTGAAAATGTGTTCCTTATTGCTCTTACTTGTTAAAAATATTTTTTTCATTATAACAGGATATTATAACAGAAAAATATATTAAAAAGTGGACGATAGCACAGTTATAAAACATTAAAAGAACAACAACAAAAAAAAAAACAAAGCCTCACACGGGTGGATTCGAACTCGAGATCTTACGGTTCGTACTCCATGACGTTACCTGTTCGGCTGCCGCTGTTGTGATAATTGCCAAGGTACAATTTACATTAGTTATATGACACAGACTTTAAAAGTGATTTTCTCGAAAATAAGGCCAAGTTGGAGGCTGCGGACTTGGTTTTACGAAACGGACATATCAGACTACCATCCTACCAAAGGGCATCAAAAAACTCGATTGTTCGTTGGGGCCCTCTCCTTGTCAGTTATAATTTTATCCTATTTCTCTTTCTAATGACTTTCCAACATCTGTTAATTATGAAATAAACTAAAAAAGAATTTTTACATAACCATCAAAATTAATTTGCAGAAAAGTTAGAAATTAAGGTCTATAAATTTTATTAAAGACTGTTTATTTTTTTATCCGTATAGAAACTTAACAAATGTGCCAATATATCTGTGACAAAAGCATCGAGGTTTTAAAAAATTGGCCATGGAAGTACGAGAAGAAGAAAAAAGGATTTAATTTCGAAAAATTATCAAAATGCATCGCAGTAGAAGCCGAAACAGAAAGAGCAAAAACGTTTTGTGGCTGGTACTCACTGAAGATCTTCCGATGAGAGAGAATTAGAAAACTTACTTAGCAAAATCCAAATGAAATCCTTCATTCTTTAATCCACGCACAAAGAGCACATATGAATGTTAAAAATTCAGAGGATTTGCAATACGTTACTAGTTAAAAACTTTAAAATAGAAAACAAATTTTACATGATACTATATAACATTCAGAGTTATTTTAAGAGTATTTCCCAGCACTGATGAATAGAATCTGTAAATTTGGTATTTGTAAATTTGCAATCTAATCTAATATTAATCAATAATCACATTCTTTCAATATGGTAAGTCTCTTCCAAAGAATAAACTCCAACATTTCATTGATTAAGAAATGGAGACAAGATCCAAAAATTTCACTGATTTCTCATACAGACGATTTGAAAATGGTGCTTCTGATGAAATAGGGACAGAAATAAACAAACTCATGACGGGCCTTAATCAGACACTTTCACATCCTTTAGAATCCTATGTGATAATGCCAAAACAGTATGCGTTCACTGACTTCCGTTCAGTTTCTATTTATCCCACAGCTAAAGAGTTATTGGATCCACGGAGGCCTTATCTTGAAAGTATTCTCGAAAAAGGAAGTTATCGAGACTTAAATTACTATCTCGCCGTCCACTTCCGTCTGATGAGAGAAGATTTTATTTCCCCATTACGAACAGCACTTCAAGAATATCTCCAAACCGGTTATGAGAATGAAAATTTTTACGAGGAGGTCGAAATTAAAAAGGCATATTCCAGAGGAGAATTGTTCTATAAATTAAGAATTAAGACGGACATAAAAGAGAACTTCCATAAACAAGAAATACTCAGAAATGGTAATATCATCTGTATTTTTTCAGATAATTTCAAAAAAATTCATATTGCGCTCATACAAAATTTTGAAGATGAACTGCCTAAGGGTGAGGCTTTTATTCAAACAAAGTTTAAAAAAACAAAGAAAATGTTTGATGAGGCTTTGGAAAAGGCGATATATTTTTCAGCTTTGGAGTCACCTTCGTTTTTCGAAAGCTATCGACACGTACTACAATGTCTGCAAGTGATTCATAAGGGCCAACTTCCCTTTGAGCAAAACATTATTCATGCCGATAAGAACATAAAAACACCTGCTTACTTGAACAGTAATGCATGGGTCACGCTTTCTATTGCAAATAGTAGCAATCTGGTCGAAGTTCCCCTTTCAGAGTTCAGTAAATGGCCACCTGCTAAAGAATTAAAGTTAAACATTTCTCAAATGAAAGCTTTGCAGTTGTCTCTCTCTCACTGTCTTGCAATCATCCAGGGGCCTCCTGGTACAGGTAAAACTCATTTAGGATTGGTCATTCTTCAAACGCTATTACTTAATCGGAAAGCATGGAAAATCGACGAAAGTCCTGTTCTAATTGTTTGTTATACCAACCATGCACTCGATCAGTTTTTGGAAGAAGTCCTCGAATTCAATTCAAAGATAGTGAGAGTTGGCAGCCGATCAGTAAGCGAAAAACTTGCGGAATTCAATCTGAAACATATTCGAAAAAATCATCCAGATTATGTGACGCTTTTAAATGAAATTACCGAAATAAGGACAGAATTAGAAAATCTTAACCTTCTTCTTAAACATAAATCTAAGTGCATATTTCATGAAAACATGTTCGATTTACCTTATCCAGACAGACAGATTTTAAACACCATGAAAAATATGAATTATGTACGAGAATCCAAATCGTGTTTAGGTAAATGGTTAGGCGTAGCTTTCACAACTGAAGAAATAGATTGTTCGGCGAGATCATATTTTTTCAATGGAAGAGTTACTTTTAAAGAATTTGACAAAGATAAGGGCACCGAAATTAATTGTCTACACAACATGCATTGCCATTTCGAATTTCCCGAGGAATTAGAGAATGCTTTATTATGCAGACTCAAATATCCTTGTTTGAAGAAGCAAAAACTTGCAGTAAAGGAAATGAGAAAGACTGATGAAATGCGCGATGATTTGGTAGAAGAAGACATGGACCTGTTTAGTTTGTCTCTAAGGGATCGATGGAGACTTTACAGGCGATGGGTTTCTATTTTTACAAAAAAAACTGTATTTAAAATCACAGAACTGCAATCAAAAATAAGGAATAAATATAACACTCTAAAAGAAGTCTCCAGAAGAATAGATTTTGAAATTATGAAATATTGTGACGTTTTGGGAATGACTACGACAGGAGCAGCAAGAAATTATGACGTATTGACAAGAATTGGCTGCCGAATAGGTAAGAGACTATCTTGTATACAGAAATTTTATTAATTATCTATCTATCTTCAATCTATATTTTTACATATAATAAATCTGTTGTCTGTCTGCTTGCTTGTACGCGCATCACACAAAAACTACTGAACGGATTTTGATGAAACTTTGTATGGTTATAGCTTTTGGACTGGATCAACATTTAGGGTACTTTTGATCCGGATCAATCACGAAGTTCCCGAAGAATTATATTTTTCTTCTAGCTGATCGTTTCATGAATACTTCTTTCTTTCTTTCTTTCTTTCTTTCTTTCTTTCTTTCTTTCTTTCTTTCTTTTGTTTTGATTTTGGAGGATATTTATAAATTATAAAAAACGGTATCAGTATGTGTTTCAGGGATCTTCGTTAAAAGCACATAAGGGGGAATCAAATTCGGAGGGAACCTCTTATCCACAAGGAGAAGGGAAGGCAACAGTAATCATACAAAAAGATCTCTATTTCCAAAAAGTTGACGAATTTAAAATTGAAAATGTTTCTTCTTCTTCTTCTTCTTCTTCTTCTTCTTCTATTCTATCTATCTTTTATCTACACTAATATTATATCTTCACCAAAGAAAGACTTCAGCTGTCGATCTCGGTAGTATATTCACGAATAACCTTTAATTTGCCGAACATTTTTGACTTTTTTTTGTTATTCGTCGCAAATGTGTTTTTCATTAACCCCGTTTTTGGGCAGTTTGCCCGTAGGAGGGGGGGGGGCAACATGGGGCTTTCCCCTCCGGATTATCTGGTGGGGTATTCCCTTACTGTTGTTACAATTATTATTATTATTATAATTATTATTATTATTATTATTATTATTATTATTATTATCGACCTTAAATCCTGTTATGAAAATTATTAACAATTATCTGGAGTATTTTAATAACATCGACTTAGAGAAGTCCAAAGATATGCACTTTTCTTTATTCATGTGAAGTGTTTTCTTTTTCTTCCTTTCTCTTTTTTTTTTTTTTTTCTTTCTCTCTCTTTTTTTCTTTTATTAAATGGTTATATTATGTGTGTTTCTCATCAACCCGTTTTGGGCTCCGGCCTGTTGGGGGCAACAGGTGGCTTCAACCTCCGGTTTTATCTGGTCGGTTGGTCCCCTTTTGTTGTGTGTAAAAATTCCAAACTCGATGATATAGACAATGATATCAAATTTAAAAAATTAAAAATTTTGAAAATTCAAGAATTAGGAAATTATATGTTATTATTACAAAATTTTCATAAAAGTAGTTTTTTAAGTGAAAATACGAGTATACGAAAACTTAGAAATTTTTCAAAGTATATTTCCAAAGGATATATTATATTCCAAATTTTTTAATACAGTTCCAAAATGGTTATTGGTTTTGAAAACTTTTAAATTAATTAAGGCATCATATTTTACATTTTTAAGGTATGTATAATTATGTTGTTGATTTATTTTTCTGGTGGTTATGTGTATCTTGTAGTGTTATTATCATCCTGTTAATTTTGTCATCCTTTTAATGTATATGTAAATTTTATGCTACTCTGATAAGTTACAATTTTTGTCCCATACAAGCTATTCACGAGGCTTCGGGACTTTTTTGTTATTTGATGTTTGTTTTAGATTTGTTTGTTTATTAATGAATAATAAAGAATAATAATAAAGAATAAAGAATAAAGTATAGGAAAAAAATTATTATTATTATTATTTATTATAAGAGGTAAAGTTTGCAAGCCTGTAATTTTGGATATAGGAGATAATTTCCGAAACTACTTAGCCGATTTCAAAAATTCGTTCACCAATATTTAGAATAGACTTTCAGGGTGGACACAGGCTATATATTATATGTGCTAGATGGATCCAGTCAAACTTTGACGGAAAACAACCCATCTTATTATCAATCTCCATCTCTTTAAGGAAGCTGGTTGACTGACTCATCAACGCACAGCAAAATCTACTGAAGTCACCAACTCGAAACTCGGTGAGGTCATAGGACGGATAGCGTAGGGGTGTGCTAAGACGGGGTTTTTAGAAATTCGGAACCCCTGCCCACCCAGGGGGGGGGGGGGGTGAAGCAGAAAGGAATTGCACGTTCGGTCGCTTGGCTCTGCCTCTAAAAAACGCAGATCTTCGAAATTTTGCAGGAAGGTTTCTAGCTACCGTTCCAAAAAATTTTACCCCTTTGCCCCCTTATGGCCCTCCGTAAATATATGCGATTTCTCGCAGTTTTTCCAGTATTTCGCGAGTAAAAATAAGTCTAGAATAATGAAATTTGGTACGGTGATGGCGATTAATGAAATAAACTGTGTGCTTGGTTCATTTTTTAATTATCTGGATCCAATTCTCCAGTATTTTATGTTTTCCGGATTTTTTTGGGGGGGGGGGTTCATAAATTAACATACAAACTCGCATGTTGAAATCTTAGTTTTTACATTGGTCATAAAATATGGAATGTTATTTGATTTACAATTTATTAAAGTCTCTAGGACTATTTTTCGATTTATTATGAAGTAGCTGATATACACGGCGTTGCTCGGATTCTTTTTTTTTTTTTTTTTTTAACAAATTTTGCAATTTCTGAATGGAAGGCTCCAAATCTTAGGAAAATAAAAATCTGAATTCTTAGGAATTCGAAATTTTTGAGGAAGATCTCAGCAAAAATTGGACTTAGGCACGAACCCATGGGAACCCATTTGGTATCGTTACGTCGAAGACGTTTTTACTATATTCGACACTAAAATTTGTAACATTGATGATTTTGCTAAGCATTTGAATAGTTTCTATCCCACAGTACAGTTCACGTTTGAGGTTGAAGAAAATTGTCAACTTCCTTTCCTTATTATTATGATCAAAAGGAACAAGGATTCTTTGTCCTTTAACGTGTTTAGAAAATGATTACGTGTGGCTTCCCTGATGACATGATTGCCTTGGTTCGCTCCTTTCTGACAAACAGGACCTTCCGTGTTAAGGTTGGTGACTCCTTGTCTGACCCTTCTCATGTTAATGGTGGTGTTCCCCAAGGCTCTGTCTTGGGGCCTGCATTGCTCAAGTCTCTTTGTCCACGACTTTCCTAAGTTAACAAAGTGCAATCTTTACTTGTTTGCTGACGACGGGTCCATCATGACCTGGGCACGTAATCCAGTCCACGTCATCAGCCGTCTGCAAAAAGCTTTATACCAGTCTGAGAGCTGGTTCTCTAAGTGGCGCTTACAGCTGAATGTTTACAAGTGTAAAGCCATGTTCATCACACGCAAACGCAAAACCCTCCAAGGCCCCTCATCCTACATGGTAGGAAGCTTGAGTGGGTTAAAAATTATAAGTACCTTGGAGTTGTGATTGATTCCAAGCTCAAATGGAACGACCATGTCCAATATTCGCTTAACAAGGCTAAGAAAGCGAAGTTTAGTCTCATCGCGCTACTGGGGCGAAACAGCGCTCTGAGTGGACAGCAAACTCTTATTATACAAGGTAGTGATTCGTGCCATTTTACTTCACGGTATGCCTGCTTGGGCTTCCATTTGCAAATCGAGATGGAAAGATCTTCAGACTGTCCAAAATGTTACCCTCCGGTCCATTGCTCAACTAGACAGAAGAGTTGCCAACAATCTCTCTATCTATGAAGATCTGGGGATGACCCACATTGGTTCCTATGTTCAAACACTTTCAGGAACATGCTGCCCAAGATGGAACATCATGAAAATATCCTGGTTGCTGGTATCCTGGACCACTCACTCACTATCAGGGGTTCCCTCAGGTTTCGAAGACCCCGTCATATCTTGGATGTCAATTTTGAGAACATTAACAAGGCCGAGTTCCCCAACTGCTGGATCTGCTAGATCCTAGTTTTTCGGCCTCGCTATTCGTCAATCCACAATCTGATTCTCGTCCCTACCATGAAGGAACTCTTTTCTGGAAAACTTAAAGAGGTTCGTCAGGCTTCTTTCTTACTTCAGTGTACCTCATTTGGTTTACTTTTTGGGCGAGCATGTAAAGTGAGCTAAAGGCTCCTGGACCACTCGTACTACTTTTTCACTACACTGATCGATTGTCGATTGTCCCAAGTTAGTTCACTCCATCTTCTCCCTTGGGCTGCTGAACGATGAAAGCAAGGGTTTCGAAAAGCACTTACAGGTCGTATTTTTCCTTATTCTTTTGTTTTTTGTCTTATTATTTTTTTGTCTTAGTTTTCATTTATTATTTTTTCGTTTCCTTTTCTCTTGTTGTGGTAAAAGAGTATCCTCTAGTTTATTACTTAATTTGATCAATTAGCTGCAAGATATTTACATGTACAAGGCTCCAGTAGCCGGATTGTTTCAAACTTTTAAATTTATAACTACGCCTATAGGCGCGTTTTAGATTATGTAAACGAATTTGTTTGTTCTCAATAATGTTTCAGCGAAGTAATTTGTTGTTATTATTATTATTATTATTATTATTGTTTATAATTTATTATTCAGTTCTTTTTAGGTTTTTAATAATTTAATTAAAGCATACTTGAAGAAAAAAAGAAACACGCCAATTTAGATAAGCTTAATAAAAATGTCCTGGCTTAAACAGATAATGGAAATTAGGCCCAAACTCTCTTAAGCCAGTTCTCAAGTTGCATGTGAGAATGACAAATCTGAACGTCAAGTAAAAATTATGGCAGTCAATTCAAATTATTTTACGCAAAGAAGTGCAGAAGTTGCTGTCCTTTAAGATTTTTTTTATATGAGAAAATATATGAGGTGCAGTAGATTATATGAAATTCCTGGAAACAGAGAAGAGCGACTCTCAGCGAGCTAAACAAACGGCAAAATGACCGAATGATACAAAATTTTTAGTCAAATAGGCAAAACTTCAAAAATATGCATTATGACTTTCTTTTTTTCTGTGCGAATAAAAAATAACAATTTCCTATTTAAATTTTTTAATGTAAATGAATTGAACTTTATACACACTACCCTATCAAAAGTCATGGGACACCATCACTTTAATAGAAACACTCAAAAATATACATATTTTAGTATCTTGTAGGTCCACCTTATGCTATCACAGCTTCTACTCTCTGGGGCATACTGTCCACAAGTCTTTGATACATTTCGACAGGTAATTTTCGCCATCCTGCTATAAGTGTCTTGGACAGTTCGGTCACGGATTTCGGGCGTTCCGCACAAGCGCGCAATCTACGTTCCAACACGTCCCACAGATGTTCGATGGGGTTCAAATCGGGGCTCTATGCAGGCCAGTCAAGTTCTCGAACCCCCTTTTCATAAAACCATGTGCCTACAGCCCTTGCTTTATGGCAAGGTGCGTTATCGTGCTGAAACCGAAAAGGGCCATTTCCAAAGTGCTGCCAGAAAGATGGGAGTGCTGCGTTGTCCAGAATGTCGTGGTAACGCTCTGCGTTTAAATTCCGTCCACAGAAACGATTGCACCTAACCCATGAAAAGCACCCCCACACCGTCACTGACTCTCCGCCGAGCTTCACCGTTGGCACAACACAGTTTGGCAGATAACGTTCGCCATACCCAAACCCGTCCAGCCGATCGCCAGATGGTGTAGCGGAACTCATCACTTCATTCAACTATTCGCTATTGATCCAGAGTCCAATGTCGTCGCTCTTTGCACCATTGCAATCTCCTGGCTGCTTTGCTGGTGCTGATGTGAGGTTTAATGAAAGCTTGTTTCTTTGAGACATTCTTACAGCATTCACGCAAGCGTCATCTCATAATAGCATACTCTCTGTTATGTAGTGCTGGGAAGAATGCCAACAGTGAAATTGCAAAGGAATGTCCCATTTTCATGTAAATCAGGGTTGTCCCATGACTTATGATAGGGTAGTGTATATACAAGTGTAAGTGGATATACGAGGGTAAGTGAATATACAAGTCGCAAAATGAAATATTTTCAAATTGCTGCAATTTGTGCTATGAATATCGGTCGTAGCAGTGATCCTTTACGCAAGTGTCGGGATACGGCGCTCGTAGTCACGTTTTCGTGCGGCCGTAAGTCATTCGAGTGTCAAGTGGGTAAGATGCAGGTATGTTAGCTGATTGTATCCGTGATTAACAACGGCCCGTAATTCGGTTTCTGTGAGCGCAGGGTAAATCTGCCGATCAAGTGCACAAGGAAATGCTACCTGTTTAAAGTAACAAATGTTTATCCAGAGAAGCCGTTTACAACTGGGTGGAACATTTCAGTGGTGGCCGAAACAGCATCAGTAACACCGTTTGTCTAGGTCGTGAAGAATCACCTGGGTGGCACCGGTTCCAGGATATGGAGGAGGTCTTCTGGAGGTTACCACTGGCTACGTTACCAACTAGAAATCTTCTCTGCTGGCTTTGAGATGACAAAAGTATTGAAGGAAGCGATGCTGGATCTGACAAAAGTAAAGGTGCTGTTTTCAAACCTGCACTCGCGATTTCCCGCCATCAGGCGGATGTCATCAACGATAATACCCAAGCGACCCAAACCCAATGGACCTTTTTACCTCGAGACTCGGGCGAGACGATACGTCATCCCTAAGCGGCACGAAAACGAGGTTCGAGGGAAAGCCCTCTTCAAAATGAACATTGCTTCAAGGTGTAAAGTGCTTGGAAAACGAAGACATGAAACAGTTTTGCTAAGCATAAATTTTAGTATACTAACGAAATGGCTGGGAAGATTTATTAAGGCATATAATTTTATTTTTCAGAATCTTATATTTTTTGATTTTGAAGGTAATGTTATGAAAATTTATTTTTGAGAGCTTGGACTTAAATATATTCATGTGGAAAATTTATATAGTAATTAAATTAAAACAATTGATTTTTTTTGGAAAAAACTGATATTTATTATTTTCGTAAAAAAATACTAATATTTTATAAATACACGGTATAATGAAGATTGCCATTATGAATAAGCATTTGCACTTTTATATATTATGCAAACAAAGTGCTTTTTATTTTTTTTTATTTATCTTTAATTATACGAGAACATTTTAAGTTAAAATTTTTTTAAGTTAAAATAAAGTTAAATTGATCTTTATTTAAACACAAAAAACTTTTACGAATTAATTTTAAAAATTTCATTTTTTTTTATTTAGTATGTGATGATATGTGATGATAGCAATTTTGTATTTTATGAAATGCAATTATTATAGAGGCCAAAGTATAAAAAGATTGCACAAAATTGAACCATAAAGCATAAAAAAAACCTCAACGCCACTTCACTTCTTGTTAGAGATCCTAGGATTTGCTTCCCTCCAGCCTCAGTTTCAATCGCGCATGGGATGACGTAATACCGGAAATCTCGTGAGCGGGCAAAAGGCCCATTGCTCTATATAGTCTAACCATCTAGTTTTAGGCCGCCTTCTTGGTTAGACTAACGACTTGGAAAATAGTAACTGAGCAATCAGTGTATTCTGTAGAATTCAAATTTGCCCAATCTCAAATTCAATTCTGAATTCATATACAGGGTGATTCTAAAATGGTAAATCAAAAGTACCTAGCGCTGTCCTGTGGGTCAAAATGAATATATAGTTCCTCATGCCTAGGAAGGCAGTTTGCGGCGTCTGTATATGTGTCCATATAATGCAAATGACCCCCTCTTAATGCAGAGAAATAACGGCTCAACACTTTATCTAGTAGGGAACACCTCTCAGGATCTCATTTCAGCACTCTTTCAGTCATTCCCAAACCATAAATGTGAATGGGGACAAAGATTTGAAAACAGACAGCTTGATTTTCTTTGCTAGTTTAAATTTGTTACAACGGATCACCACAGTTCCGTCAGAGCATTAAATAAATACTGTTACATTCTGTTGATTTTATTCGAAAGCTCGGTTACCGCAACAGTGGCCACTGTAAGTTAGATTTTATTAAAAAAAAAAAAAAGAATCTGTGTCAGGACTGCGATAATTGACAGTATGCCATTAGTAAAAAAAAATCGCTGTCAATATCAGAGCGTTACTAACACAATGTGTCCTGATACAACGGGATAAAGTCACTACTGTCAATTTGACAGTTATATACTAACACGAAAACACACCTACAACTATTTGATGTAAAGTTTACTCTTCCGTGAAAATGTCCCGTAGGGCTCCTTCTTTTACCTCCCTCATTACTCAATTTCATCGACAGAACGTTTTGGGAGTATATTGTACGACTATTAAATTTTGAAACTAAAAAAATTAATTATACACATGTAATGTATATCATACAATGAGAAAAAAATAATTTTATGTGCTTTTGATTTGATTTCTTTTTTTTATTTATGAACTTTCCTTTTTATTAATTTATTTCACTGAAAAATTATTACTATGCACGTTTAACGAATATCATAAAATGCAAAAACTAATATTACCTACTTGGGACTTGAATTGGTTTATTTTTGAAACATTTTGTTAATCAATTTCAAAATTTTATTCGAATATTATTATTTTGTTATTAAAATTAAAAAATAAGAATCATATACCGGTAATGAATTTCATAATTTAGAATAGCTAAAATTACTTAATTAGGATTTAATTTGATTTATTTATTTAGTTTACTGTGTTTTTTAAAAGTCAATAGAAATATATAGTTAAATCTATGATATCAATTTAGTTTTGAACCGTAGCCTACAAAAAAATATGAATTTTTTAAATCTAGTCCTTTTCGTCGGGTGCCATTGTTGTACTGTTGCTCGGCACTATGGAAGCTGACATGGAGCAGAAAGAGTTAGCATTTTATATACACTGAACGACTAATTTATTAGAGACACCCCGCTAATAGCGTGTTGCGCCTCCTTTAGCGGCGAGAACTGCCTAAATATGTGCTGGCATGGATTCAAAAAGGTGTTGAAACTTTGCGTAGGAATAGCAGCCCAGGCTGACATCACAGCGTCTCGTAATTGGTGCAGGTTGGACGGTAGAGTGGGAAGGCATTGGATGTTCTCTCCACTTCATCCCATAAATGAGCGACCGAGCTGGCCACTGAAGCAGGTGGAAGTCCGCGTCATGTTCCTCGAACCAATCCAAGACCATCCGAGCACAGTGACAGGGAGCATTGTCCTGCTGAAACTGTCCGTCACCACCAGAGAACACAGTCATCATGAATGGGTGCACCTGATCGGCAACAATGTTCAGGTGTGTGTCGCATTCACAGATATCAGAGGACCTCGTGTGTCCCAAGAGAAGACACCCCTCACCAGCACTCCTCCTCCATCCGCCTGCACGGTTGTCTGATGACAGGATGGGTCCATGGCTTCGTGCTGTCAGCGCCAACAGCGCAGTCTGCCGTCCGCATGATGAAATAGGAACCGCGATTCGTCGGACCACGCGACCTTCTTCCACTCATCAAGTATCCAGTGGCGATGCCTGTGTGCCCATAGCAGGCGCGCTTTCCTATTTTGCGGTGACAGCGACGGTATCGGTACTGGCCGCCAGTTGTTAAATCCAGCTTGGTGCAAGGTGCGCCGCACCGTGTGCTCCGAAATGGGTGGGATACTCCCTCATTTAACTGCGCTGCAATTTGTTGGACTGTTCCCGTCCTGTTGCTGTGGATGATTCGTGCCAGTCGCCGTTGGCCTCGTTCTTCCACGGCTGGTTTGTGGTTGCAAAATTATTATTATTATTATTTAAAGTTGCATCCCAACAAAGGATATTTTACAAACATAGGATAATTTTTTTTTTCATTTATCCTTCGACATATTGCTGAAATAATCTCGCGACATGTTGATTATGGTTATAACACTTACCATAATTACATAATAAAATTTCGGCTTTTAATTTTGTGTTCAAAGAGTTCCAAGTTGAAAATGCATTATATGGAAAGAACGCCGATTTAAATTTAGTTATAATGTACGGTGGGACTATTTTAAACCTTTGAGCTGCGCCCGTCGAGCTCCAACGATCATGTCTCGTTCAAAGTCGGTCAAATCCTTGGATTTACCCATATTTAATCCACTTCTGCTGCTGACTGCAACTTGTGACAATCGACAATCGAACAGTGAAGTGTACATTTGTTAGGATGGGACGAAAGCAGCGCTTTCACAAAGCTCATCCAACCAGAATAAACACCAAATGAAATACACTAAGGTAGTCAAGAAGCCTAACCAACCCAAGCGGTCTTCCATATTATACAAAAAAGAAAATAAGATTGACGATTGTCGGAAAAAAAAAAATAAGATTATACACCGCTTCGGCCTCTTCCATTATTTGGGTGTCACTGGGAGGCCGATCCATTTTCTGTAAGAGGTGTCTCTAATAAATTGGTCGTTCAGTGCAGGGTGATAAACCACAAATTGGGCGTTTTTTAATGGCCATTTGCGCCTAAAATTTGATTTGTACGCTTTGTGTTTTTTTTGCGAATAAATCAAAAACATGCGACTTTGGGCGAATCATAATGAATTTGGATTATTTGTGCGTTTTTTGTTCAGTTAGCGCTTCGGTAGCAGTATCAGTCATGAGATAAGTCTAAAACTCATACGTCATACAGGCTGACGCGTAGCCAATGAGATAGACAGGCCCCGGCGCGGAATAGATATTTTGGGCGCTTTTGGGCGTAATTTTTGCCAAACGAGGGCGCTTTTTAACAAGGGTATCTGGTCACCCTGGTTCAGTGTATAAATGTTATTTAGCTGTCCCTAAGGCCCGTTTCACACTGCTGCGGACGCTACGCACGCGGACTCCGCACCCGCATGTGATGTTTTCAGTCATGCGGACGACTATGCGGACGGATGCAGCTGAAAATAACAGCCCTGTTTGAGGTTATAAAAATACCCCTGTTTGAGGCTATAAAAAGCACATTGCTGGAAAATTACACGATGAGCTCGCTGCAATTACATATTACAGTTATCGCAGCCTATTAAATATTCAGAAAAAGAAATTCGTGGTCCCAGAGAAGGTTTTGGTTGCTGGAATAATCGGGTAGTTTATGGCAAACTGAAATAGTTCAGGGTAAACGGAACGCATTGAGATTGTTAGTTGATATTTATGTTATAACGAAATTCAATTTTGAAAAAAGACATGGGCATTTTAATTTCGCGGCCTTTTAAATATTCATCTGTTAATTAGTAAATGAAACATGATCGGGGAGGAAAAAAAGCAAACGGACAAAATGCAACTCCCTCAGTTCGAGGCAGTTTTGAAGTTGCCATATTTTCGAGAAGTTGTTTTCATATTAGCTATTGGCGACTGATTGTAATTTATTGTCGTTCATTAAAGAAAACTGCATGCATTCAGACTATGAACTTTTTCACGCACATAATTCTCGAAACTTTATTAAAGTGTTTTTAACATGTATACTGGATAAAAACATCGATTATTCAAATTTCAATCTACATCAATTACAGGGACCGGAATTAGCAAACGTTAATCCAGTCAATGCAATAACAAAGCCAGGTAATAAGCAAGTCTACAATAATTATGCAATTGGAACATTACAATTGGAAAGCCTATTATTTTGAAAAAGAAGTGAAATAATTTTTTCAAAACATCCAAATATTCGAACCAGAGCAATCGATGTTTTCATATAATATCAATACATCGAAGAAAAACGCTAGTTATTTTCCAAAATACAGGGGAAAAACGAATAAAATGCTAAAAACTTACTAAAAAAAAAACCCTTAAAATACTATCAAAAATACTAAAAAAAAATCTTCTAGATGCAAAAAATACTCAAAAAATATACCAATTTGATAGAAAGTATATTGAATCTGATAATCTCTTCGTCCGCATGCGGACTCCGCATGACTGTGAAAGCAACACTACTTGTAATGGAATTTGCTGATGCGGACGGGCCATGCGGACGGCTCCTCCGCATGCGGACGATTCGCAGCAGTGTGAAAGCGCCTACAGTTACAATAGGACTTCGTCTCCGCGCGTAGCGTCCACGCGGACCGTCCGCAGCAATGTGAAACGGGCCTAAGAAGATTCCTCTATAAAAAACATCCCACACAGCGGAATCTTCTCAGGGACAGCTGAATAATATATTAGCAATAAAATACCTGGCCGACATGGCCCGACAGATACAAAACACCTTCATAAATTAAAAATGATATTACGCATATAAACTGTAACGTGCCGTTATATTTTTTTTTTTTCGGGTAGGTTTTAGTAACTTTTTTTGTGAATTTTTAGTCCCCCCTATAACTAACTTTTGGATCTCGCTAGTTAGTTCCCTATTACACTCTAGTTCTCCTCCCGCGCTGTGTCTTTCAAGCATCCCACTTTACCGATATTCCTGGTTTCTGTCGCGTGCGATTACCCCAAAACTGGTTGATCATCGGCTGTCTCGGACGTGAGCCTTTTTTTATTAGTTGCTTAATTAATTATTTTTTTTAACGGAGGTTACTGTGTTCCCCCTCCTTTTTTTGTATATTAAAGGGTTCACTTGACGCGTTCTGTTCGCGTTGTTCTTGGGTTAATGATACCTCATTTGGGAGGATTATTTGTTCTGTTTGATTTTGTCCTCGCGTTAAATAAGTTTTTTCTCCCAGTGGGATCCGTTTATATGTTGACCGAGATCGCGATTCCTCGTATATTGCGTCCTTAATGTCGCTATTTCGTGTCATCAGTAGTTTATCCCATGGTAGATTTTTTTTTTTGCGCTTGACGGATAATTGAATATTTAATTTCCCGCTGAGGCAATTAATTTAAGCATCTAGTTCTGGCCCGTCTTTCATCGCGTCATTTGTGTGACACGTCTTGTTTATTATCCGACGAAACAATTCTCGTCGTTTTTTAATAAACTTTAGATTCGTCCCTCTTTTTGATTTCCAAGTCTACTATTAGATTTTATTTGCCGCTTAACTATTTCCTTTGATTTTTTTTTTGAAGATTGATTTTAAGCAAAGGATGGATGGAAACCCTCGCCTCTCTCTATTAACGTTAAAAGAAATATAACTATTCCCTTCTTTTTAATTTGCTACATGAGCTAAATTGATTTTTTCTTACTATTTTTAAAATATTTTTTTGTTCGCTATAATTCTTTTACGGCGATTTCTTATTTGATGCTATTGTTGGTTACTCGCGCGTGCCCGTTGTTAGCCTAACGTTTCATTGTTCAGTCGTCGTTGTAATCAACCGCTCGTTTTCTTAGAGCGTTTATCTATCTTCGTTTCCTTGAACTCGGATGCCGTGCCGCGTGCACGTGATATTTAAATTTTATTCGGATTTTGTAATTTCCTGGCTTGAAAAAAAATGATCGTAAGGCAGATTCAGTTAGACCTTCAAGAGAGGTAACATCAGCTCTTCAGATAAATAAGTCTTGTGCTTCGTTGTGTGAGTGATGTTATTTCCTGGACTTGGACTTAGGTTTATTCTCGCTGCAACTAGTCATCTCCATTGCGTGCGGGAATAACCTTGTGACTTGAGTGACCCTCCCCCCGGCAACCCCGGGGGAGGTTTCAC
>JAHWFO010062773.1:299300-325056 GCA_023313115.1 Rhysida immarginata
TTTTTTTTTTGCTCTTGACGGATAATTGAATATTTAATTTCCCGCTGAGGCAATTAATTTAAGCATCTAGTTCTGGCCCGTCTTTCATCGCGTCATTTGTGTGACACGTCTTGTTTATTATCCGACGAAACATTTCTCGTCGTTTTTTAATAAACTTTAGATTCGTCCCTCTTTTTGATTTCCAAGTCTACTATTCGATTTTATTTGCCGCTTAACTATTTCCTTTGATTTTTTTTTGAAGATTGATTTTAAGCAAAGGATGGATGGAAACCCTCGCCTCTCTCTATAGATATTGGATGTAGTATTTAACGTTAAAAGAAATATAACTATTCCCTTCTTTTTAATTTGCTACATGAGCTAAATTGATTTTTTCTTACTATTTTTAAAATATTTTTTTGTTCGCTATAATTCTTTTACGGCGATTTCTTATTGATGCTATTGTTGGTTACTCGCGCGTGCCCGTTGTTAGCCTAACGTTTCATTGTTCAGTCGTCGTTGTAATCAACCGCTCGTTTTCTTAGAGCGCTTATCTATCTTCGTTTCCTTGAACTCGGATGCCGTGCCGCGTGCACGTGATATTTAAATTTTATTCGGATTTTGTAATTTCCTGGCTTGAAAAAAAATGATTGTAAGGCAGATTCAGCTAGACCTTCAAGAGAGGTAACATCAGCTCTTCAGATAAATAAGTCTTGTGCTTCGTTGTGTGAGTGATTTTATTTCCTGGACTTGGACTTAGGTTTATTCTCGCTGCAACTAGTCATCTCCATTGCGTGCGGGAATAACCTTGTGACTTGAGTGACCCTCCCCCCGGCAACCCCGGGGGAGGTTTCACCCCCCCCCCCCGAACTTTTCTCTCACCATGGAGAACATGGTGCTCATGATTACCGACGGTCCATTAGCCGTCGGTATGTTTATGAAAGCTCTTTATGCTAAGACGGACATCCCGCCTGTGTTGCCTTCGGGCGATCCTGCTGTTTCTGTCGTGCAAAGACTTTCTCCAACCGAGTGGAGGATGCTTTGCCGACAGCGAAACATAGCAGACCGTATCATGTCTGCGGACTTTGTTAAGGTCGGACAAACCACCGTCCGCCCGATCTACGCTGAGCCCGGATATCTGCCCATCTTTATCCGGGGTGCTTCGCCGCTGATGGAGGAAGATTACCTGAAGCGCTACATGTCAGACTACGGTCAGGTCAAAAAAGTCTGGTATCCAACACACCCGGACTCTCCTCTGCAGAGGACTGGTGACCTCGTAGTCGAGATGAACCTTCAGAGGGACATTCCTGAAAACCTTGTAATGCACGGCAACAAAGTTCGTGTATCTTACAAGGGTCAAAGGCAGTGCTGCTGGTACTGCAAGAAAACGTCTCACGTCCGGAAAGACTGCCCTCTTCTAAAGCATTGCGATGCTTGCAATCGCCTAGTAAGCAAGTTTCACCAGTGCCAGGAGAGGGTGTTTGCAGCACCAGCAGATCTTCCATCGTCGCCTTCAAGAATGTCGTCCCAGCAACAACCCCTGATGTCATCACCGGCCAAGTCTACAGTGGCAACCAAAGCTTCGTCGCCGTCATCCACCTTGCAAAAGAGCCATTCTACAACGGCTCTTTCGACTCTTCCAGAGGTGCAGAAGGAGATGATGCCGCCACCATCTCGATCATCGTCGACTCCAACTACATCTTCGGAGCCTAGGAGGGAGAGGTCATCATCGTCTCCTTCCAAGCTCCCAGAGATAACGCCTCTTCCTCAGTCATCTCTGGATGTGTCGATGGGTGAAGACGAAGCTTCTGGTGTGGACGACGTAGGAGCAGATTCTGCCTTCTCAGTGGAGGAATTTCCACCTCTTCCTCCACCAGTGCTGTCAACATCTTCACAGCCTGCGCAGTCTACGCATACGTCGTCACCTTCCAGGATGACATCTTCTGCTGGGACCTCGCTTCCATCAGCGCAGAAACAGCAGGATCTTCTTGTGAGGACGAGGAGTCCCCGCAAGAAAAGGTCCAGGCGGGATCGTGGCAACGGGGACGAGAGACATGCAACTTCTTCATCCGAGAGAGACAGCCGCGCGAGTCACCAGCGCAGCCCTTCTTCTTCATCAGGTCGTCTGCGATCTCCGATGAGAAGATCGACGGAGCCTCCCGTATCATCTGGGAAGCCCAAGTCTCAACTGGATACAGGTCAGCAGGTGCGCCATTAAAAATCCTCAATGAAGGTCATCTCCCTGAACGTGCGTTCTCTGGGTTCCTCTTTTAAGCAATCGGTGTTGTCATCGTTCAATGCCCTGTACAGGCCGGACATCTTATTACTTCAAGAAGTAAAGCTCGCCACTTCACAACAGTGCTACGATCTTCCGGGCCTTCGCAGTCAATATACCAACGGACAATTCTTCATCAACTCTTCGTCGCCAAATGGGAAAGGGGTTGCCTCCATTATCTTCAGCCCCTCCATTCTGGTGTCGAATTGTGTATATGACTGCGAGTGCAGGGTAATTTCTTTGGACACTTCAACATCTGGTGTCAATTTCCGATTGCTTAATGTATATGCACCGTGTAGATCAGCAGAGAAACCAACGTTTTTCACAGACTTAAATAACTTTTTGTGTTCATCGTTGCCTGTGGTGATTGCTGGAGATTTGAACTGCCATCCAGACGACAACAACATCTTCTCGTCTGGTCATGTGTATCGTCTGTGCCAGCAAAATGCATTGTTCGACCTATGGACACACAATCCACAGAGTAATCACATTGGGGCTACTTTCCATCAAGGGCCCACTACATCAAGATTAGACCTTTTTCTCGTCGACAATGCTTTTGTTGGTACGCCGGGTAAAATGGAGGTAATTCCATGCTCATTCTCCGACCACAGTGCCATCATGTGGTCATGGAATCCTCCATTTTCAGCATCATCCGCAGGCTCTGCAGTCCATCGCAAGTGGTTCCTGAATGTTTCTCTGCTCGACGAAGAGGAATACCAGGGTGCGTTCGCTCAGTTCGTCGACAAACACCTTCGTAATGTGCCTCCTACGCTTGCCTCGTGGTTGGAACTAAAAACTAAGATCAAACGGTTCTTTCGGAAGATTGGGTTAGATGCTGCTCGTCGCCGACGTCGTCATCTCCTCATGCTACAAGAGATCCTCCGGCTCCTCCAAGTATCCACCCCAAAGGAGGAGTTCGAGATGGAGATTCGTCAGGTGAAGAGTGAGATCAACGCTCTAATGATCCGGAAGGCGGCTGGCGCAGCGCTCAGAGCCAAACTTTCCTGGGCGACTGACGTCAGGAATTTATCATCTGCCGCTTTCGCCGAGGAGAGACGACGTGCCAACAAAAAACGATGTCATCGATTGGTGGTGGAAAATGGGGAAGTGAGTTCTGACCACGACATCTTATCAGCCTTCCACGCCCATTTTTCATCCTTTTTCGACAACCCAATCATTCCGTCAGTCGAAACGAAGCAGTGGATCAAGGCGCTAAGACCTTTTTCTGAGGATGCTGACCTGTCTATCTCTCGTCCCTTCACCGAAGACGAAGTCAAGAAGTTCCTGTCAGCGGACGGCCGTCACCAGTCCAGTCCGGGTATGGATGGCATACCATACTCGTTCTACAATGCGACATGGAAACTTCTTGGCCCTTTCCTGGTGCAAGTGTTTAATTCGATTACTGAAGACCCGTCTTCCATCACATCGGACTTCACTGTGGGGAAAATTATCTTTCTCCCCAAGGTGCCGAATCCAGAGCTTGTTACCCAGTGGAGGCCAATAACCCTCCTTAACACCGACTACAAGGTCTTCACTGGTGTATTCCAACAAAGACTGAAATTTCTCGCCGAAGATTTCATCAATCCCGGTCAATCCTGCTCAATTCCATCGCGCAGGATGTCCGATAATCTAATTACGATTCGATGTGTGATGGAAGAGGCGCGTGTTCGTCAGCAAACTCTTGCCGTTTTAAGCCTTGACCAGGAAAAGGCTTTCGACAAAGTGAACCACGAGTTCCTCTTTGAAGTGTTTCGTCATCTTCGTCTTCGGACTTTTGCCACAATTATTTCCGCACTGTATGTTTCGGCCGCATCATGTGTGGCGATTAATGGTTCCGTATCTGCCACCTTCAATTTGTGTAAAGGTGTCAGGCAGGGGTGCCCTCTTTCCCCCCTGTTATACATCTTTTATTTGGAACCATTATTGCAATACTTAAATCGCCACGAAGATGTTCGAGGATACGATCTGCCAGCTGCATCCATAAACATCAGGACTTTGGCGTATGCAGATGACGTAGTACTATTTGCGTCTGACTCGTACTCCTTGGGCATCTTTAAAGAAACCTTCGACCGCTTTAGTACTTCGACGGGGAGTTCCATCAACCTCGTCAAGTCTAAAGGTATTGCTATTGGGAAGTGGACTGCGGAATATTTCAAAACCTTCCCAATAACATGGTGCGACCGAATTACAGTGTTAGGTTATGTCTTTTCTTTTCAACCGACCATGGACTCCATGCACTGGCAACAAGTGGTTGAGAAGTGCATATCTCGCCTTGATAAAAGTCTTCGTTTTCCAACATCGATGTTTGTCAAGGTGAGATTCATCAAGACTCATGTGCTTCCAGTTTTATCATCTAAATGCCTATTCACCTTGCCCCTCCGTGGGCACTACCTTGACATGGTGGAGGGGCTTGAGTGCCTCAGTGACGCTAAGGGCTATGCTGGATCGGGTCACCCATGCCAGACAGGCCTTAGCAGAGAGGCCAGACTAAAAGTGTCCGGTCGGTTGTGGACCCTCCCAAAGGGACCGGTGCTCGCAATGCAGGCATGTTTTTGACATGGCCTCCATTACGACCAGTACGTCCACCTGCGTGTTTGCCGTGCGCAGCGACCCTACTTCTGGGGAAACGGGGATCCTGGTGGTTGAGTGAAGGCTTTCCGGAACAACACACCACTTTGGCCCCTGCTTCTCGGAAGGATGGGTGGTCTGGATGAGCCCGTCCAGATCAATCGGCTGGTCGTTGCTCTCTGGAGCCTCGGCCATAGGGTTAGGCGCTGCCTATATCCTCCTCGTATCTCTGGTGCCAATGTGCATCCCCTTGTTGGGCTCGGTGGTGGGTGGGGAGCGAGGGAGATGAAAATTTATTTTACTTACTATGGGTAAAACAAATAAGCAAGCAAATTGCAAGCAAAATAACGACCGTGTAGAGAGATCTAGCCGTAGACCGCCAAAGTATCCGAAGTTTTTGGAGATGAAATTGGCAAGTGGGGAGTCGTTTAAGACCATCTCCCCATTTCTAATTTCAAAAGAACTTAAACGCCTCGTTGGGGATACACAACATGTTAAAAGACTTTCCAACGGCCATCTTCTTATCGAAGTCTTTAAGGATAAGCAAGCCACCACCCTGCTATCCTTGAAAAAGTTTGCAGGGAAAGCCGTTTCGGTTTCTCCCCATGCAACATTGAATTATAAGAAAGGTGTCTTCACGTGCCAGGACCTGGAAGGAATGGGGGACGAGGAAATCATTGCCGAATTGGATGATCAATCTGTAGTTGACATTCGCCGGATCGCTCCAAGGAGGAATGGTGTTCCTCATCCTACGCACTCCTTCATTGTTACCTTTGAGGGTACAGTTTTGCCGGATACCATTTACATCGGTTATATATACTGTCACGTGAGACCCTTTATTCCCAACCCGTTGCGATGCTTCCAATGTCAGAAGTACGGCCACACCAGAACAAACTGTCATTTTAATGCAGTATGTTGTAAGTGTGGCCTACCAGGACATGAGATGGAAGATTGTTCTAACGAGTTCCGGTGTTGTAACTGCAAGGGAGCCCATTCTGCCCTTTCAAGAGACTGTCCTATTTGGCGGAAGGAAAAGAAGATCCAAGAGGTTCGTGTCCTTGGGAATTTGTCTTTTCCGGAAGCACGTAGGCAGGTAGAACAAAATGAAGTCCGTAACTATGCAGCAGTGGTTAAGAGTCGTACTTCTGTTAAGTCTGTTGGAACAATGACTGATTTAAGTATTGCAGACTTTTCCTGTGGAACTTCCACCTCCACAGGACCATCTGCTAGCACTAGTCGGACTTCGAAATTGGTTACACCACCTGGAACCCCTCCAAAAACTTCGGAAAGGGAAGAGGGCAAGAAACGTTCGTCAGAGGTGTCACCTTCCTCTGACCCCTCCAAAAAACGTATAGTAGTTTCTACGCCAAATTCTCCAGTTCTGGGGGGAGGGCCAGACTTCCCTTTAAACTTAGACGTGTCTCCTACTGAGGAGATGGAGTTATCCCGGGAGTTTAAACTTTCATCTTAAACCTCCATCATGGCACTGTTACAATGGAACCTTAATGGATTCTTTTGTCGATTAGAAGACCTCAAGCTCTTAGTCAATAAGTTCTCCTTCTCCTTATTGGCTTTGCAAGAAACGTTCCTTTTGCCATCCCAGTCTCCTACCCTAAAAGGGTTTAATTTTATTAGGAAGGATTATACATCGGGAAATAAAGCCTGTGGTGGTGTTGCCATCTTAGTCCAAAGATCTTTGCCTTTTACTACCATTAATTTAACATCTAATCTCCAGGCGGTAGCAGTTAGAGTGTTATTCAAAGACCTCTCACCTCTAACTGTTTGTTCACTGTATCTACCTCCGGATCAATATACAGATGAAAATTCTTTATCATCCTTGCTTTGTGAATTGCCAAGTCCCTTCCTTATTCTGGGTGATTTTAACGCCCATAATCCCATTTGGGGGTCTATAAAGCTCTCTGAAAGAGGATATATGATAGAGAAAGTTCTGAATGCTTTTAACATCAATTTATTAAACGATGGCTCTTCAACATTTCTCCACTCAGCCAACGGCTCTGTGTCATGCATCGATCTATCTATATCCTCTTCATCTTTCACACCCAATTTAGCCTGGAACGTTTTCTCAGATTTACATGGTAGTGATCATTTCCCGATAAGTATTTCCCTGAGTTCTTCTACTTTTTCCAACCCTCTACCACGTTGGAAATTGTATAAAGCAGACTGGCAGGTCTTCCAATCCCATCTGCAGTTTGAGAATAAAACACCCTTTCCGTCTGTAGATGAGGCTGTAGAGGATTTCACTTCCCGCATCCTCCATGCGGCAGAACAATCCATTCCTAAGTGTAAATTCTCGTCCACGAAAATCCCAGTGCCATGGTGGAATGAAGAGTGTGCCCTAGCGGTCCGAGAACGTAAGAGAGCTCTCCGCATTTTTTCCGCACAACCAACTATCGAGAATCTTATTACTTATAAGAAAAAAAGGGCCAGTTGTAAACTAATCATTTCCAATAATAAGAAGCTCTGTTGGAGAGCTTATATCTCCTCCATTAATAAAAACACTCCCCTTCAAACTGTATGGAACATGATTAGGAAAATAAATAGAAAAAGACTCCCGGATAAACTCCCTTCTCTCATTGTAAATGGTCATACATACTTTGGCCCAAAGGAGGTAGCTAATATCCTCGGAAGGACATTTGCCGAGGTTTCACAGATAAAACATTACTCAGCCTCCTTTCAAAGACAAAAATGTATGGAAGAATCGCATGCCATAAATTTCAAATCCCGAAACCTCGAGAAATACAATCTCCCGTTTACTTTACGGGAACTGCATTATGCCCTTCGTTGCTCCAGTGATTCTGCGCCAGGCCCAGATGGAATCTTATATGCTTTCTTGAAGCATCTACCGAGGGAAGCTTATGCTCACCTTCTCTCGTTATTTAACTACGTTTGGTCATTAGGAGAGATCCCAACTTTGTGGAGAGAAGCAATTGTTATTGCTATTCCAAAGCCAAATAAAGACCACTCTTGTCCTTCAAACTATAGACCAATAGCACTAACTAGCTGCATGTGCAAAGTCCTGGAAAGGATGGTCTCTGTCCGACTTATGTGGTATCTGGAAAAAAACCACCTGTTGTCCAGATTTCAGTGCGGTTTCCGCAAATCCCGCTCAACTGTTGATCACCTTCTTCGGTTGGAGCATGAGATTCATTTTGCACAGAGATATAAACAACATGTTGTAGGGGTGTTCTTCGATCTGGAAAAAGCCTATGATACAACTTGGAGGCATGGAATAGCAATACTTTTGCGGAAGTATGGCCTTATAGGACACCTTCCCTCTTTCCTGTGTAATTTCATGGTGAACAGAACATTCCGAGTTCGCGTTGGGTCAACGATCTCAGACCCTTTTACGCAGGATAATGGTGTCCCACAGGGAAGTGTGCTGAGTCCATTTCTTTTCCTCATTGCTATGAATGAGGCTTGTTCACAACTTCCATCCACTGTGAACTATTCCCTGTACGTTGACGATATTGCCATCTACTGTCGAGGGTCCTCAATGTTCTTTATTGAGCGTCAACTGCAACTGGCCATCAACAAGCTCGTAACCTGGAGCAACGAAGTAGGATTTAAATTTTCACCCCAAAAAACAAGGGCCGTTCACTTTTGTTTTTTGAGAGGTCTCCATCCAGACCCAGACCTTACACTTTATGGATCCCCTATTTCAGTGGTGGACTCACATAAATTCTTGGGTCTGACATTTGATAGAAAATTATCATGGCTCCCTCATATTCGTAATTTAAAAGCGAGATGCTTACAAGCCATGAATGTTTTGCGCTCTATTTCCGCTACCAAATGGGGCGCTGATAGGCAGATGCTCTTGTTTTTATACGGCTCTCTAGTTAGATCTAAATTAGACTATGGAAGCATTGTTTATGCCTCAGCTTCAAAGAGCACTTTGAAGCTGTTAGATCCCGTCTATAACCGAGGCATAAGAATTGCCACAGGAGCTTTCCGCACAAGTCCGATAGAGAGCCTTTATGTGGAGGCTTCTGAACCCCCATTATGGTTTAGAAGAGCCAAACTCCTCCTCAAATATGCTCTTCGCGTATATGGTGAAAGTGAACATCCAGCTTTTGCCTGTTTTTTTGATAAACCTAGGATTCCTCCCCATCACTCTTTTAGAAGCATTAATAATTGGTTCCAAAATCTTCTGGAGAGCCTGAACCTCCCATTTCCAGCCATGCATAGCCGAGAGGTCAGAGAGGTCCCTCCGTGGATCCTCCCCCAACCAGACATAAATTATAACTTATTTTCTGGGAAAAAATCAAATTTTATGGAAGCTGAAATTAACGCACTCTTCAAGGTTTTTTTAGAAACCCTTCCTGACGGCTTCCACATATATACAGATGGGTCCAAATCAGAGGACGGGGTTGGCTGTGCGTTCCTTATAGATAACAGTGTATTTTCATATCATTTGCCAAACGAGTTCTCCATCTTCTCAGCGGAATTGGTAGCCATAGCCAAAGCGTTAGAGTTCGCTTTTAATTATCCAAATTCAAACATCTGGATATTCACTGATTCACTGAGCGCTTTGCAATCTTTGGAATCATTTAATTCTATAAATCCGTTCGTTCAAAGAATCCAGGAATATCTTCATTACCTGGATTCTCAAGATACCAGTATTCATTTTGTCTGGATCCCTAGTCACATGGGTATCCTACAAAATGAACGGGTCGATAAGGCGGCAAAACACGCGGTTACTCATTTACCGATCTCTGAATTGCTTTCAATCCCCGAGCATTTGTACCCGGAGATTTCCAAAAAACTCAGATCTTCTTGGCAGGATTCTTGGTCTCTGAACCCTGCTAATAAATTATTTGAAATAAAGCCTGCCATCACACCGTGGTCATTACCTTGTCTAACAAACAGGCGAGAAGATGTCGTTCTTACTCGGCTTAGGATTGGTCATAGCCGTCTTACTCACCTCCATTTATTAAAAAAAGAACCAGCGCCATTGTGTTCTTGTGGAGCAATGCTGACTATTAAGCATATTCTAACCCAGTGCCCTTTACACACTAAGTTACGACGCTCATTAGGGCTGAATCATTCCTTAGATTTTTTGTTGGGGAACAACCCCATAATTTTTAAAAAAGTGTTTCTTTTTTTAAAAATTATTCATGTTTTTAAATTCATATAGTCATCCTTTTATTGCTTTTGCATTGTATATATTTGATCATTAAGTATAGTGCCATTTACACACTAATCATATTCATCAGTTTTTTTTAGGGGTCAACTCAGAAGGAAATAGTTTTTAATCACCTATTTTATAGTCAGTTAGTGCCCTTTACACACTAATGACTTACACAGCCCTATGCTAATATTTCTTATTACGGGCGAACCCTGGCGAAAAATGTCTGTTTTTAAATTTATTAATGATTTTAAAATCTCATAGTCATAGTTTTTATTGTTTGTCCATCTTTGTCACTCAAGTTTTTATAATTTTTTTTCATCTGATTTTTTAAAACTTTTGGTCCCTTAAACTGTGGGTTTTTAAACTTTCTGTCGGGCGCAAAATGGCCATAGCAGCCGACGCCCTAAAATTCCAATCAACCAACCAACCAACCTATTCACCTTGCCTTCGCATGATCTTCTCATGAGACTCCGTGGGGCAATTGTGAACTGTGTTTGGGAGACGACTGCTCAGCAACGTCATCCATTGAGAGCAGCATTCCTCTTTATTCCCTTAGAGAGAGGGGGGGTTGGGTTTACCCGATACGAAACGATATCTCATTGCGGCCAGGCGGGCTGCCTTGAATCGGGTATTCCTTAGCCCTCTCCCTTTATGGGCGAACTTCCTTTTCTTACATCTAAGGTTTTTCTTCAAGATGAATAGGCTTCCGTTATCCCCCTTGTTGCCAGTTATAACGTATCAACAACAACCGGACTTGTATAAAATTATAAACTCGGACTTTGAACTAATTTTACCGATGCTACGCCGTATCGATCCTCAGCAATGGGGAGTGCTTCGGCTTGCATGGTTCTTCCAGCAGACTGACCCTGGTGAATCGACGGACATCGTTCGACTCCTTCCCGGTCGCCCGTGGGCAGCAGTCATGAAGCTTTTAAAGTCATTTTCCTTTGAAAGGACACTGTTCAACTACCAATGGCGGCTGCTGCATCACGGGTTTTATTCCCTTCAGCGTCTGTTTCTGTGGAAGGTGGTCAGGTCTGCTGGATGTTCCGTGTGCGGCGTAGCCGAGACCATTAATCATATTTTTTTCGAGTGCCCGTTTGCTATGTCGATCTGGGATCGTTTGAGGAAGCATTATGGGCTGGTAAATTTCTCATATCAGTCCGTGCGCTTCCTCTTAAATGATTCTACTGGCGAGGTATTAAAACCGGACCTAGCCGTTGCGATCGCCTTCATAAATAAAGAACTCTGGCTGGCCCGTTGGAGTCGATCGCAGGGCCATCCTCTATCAACTTCGATCGTATGGAGGAAAGTGGCCATTCAGCTTCGATCTTTTCTGCTCCTTGAATGGCCACGGCTAGGTCCGTTTACTTTTAAAAAACGCTACTCATCATCAAAGTGTTTATGCGAGGTCATCGGAGGAGACCAGACTTTCCTTTTCACCTTCCCGATGGCCTTTTGATACCTTGTCAGTCGTGAACGGGCCTCGTTTTTGAGGCGTTTGTATAAGCCACGCAGCCCCATATGGGCTGCCCGCCACTTATTGCATGTGCGCCTGGACGCCTAGATTCTAAGATCTCACGATTAGGCGTCCGCTGAGGCAATTCCGTCAGCCTCAGCTCCAACATCAGCTCCTCAGCCCTCTCTTGGGATAGGAGATGGCTTTCCTTTGGAAAACGAACTTATTACTTTCAGTCGTCGTCAAGCTTTACTTCGACTCATGAACGATTAAGTTCATGTTAGTTTCTATATCGGATCTTAACCGATTGTATCTCAGGACCATGACGTTTATCATAGTTTACTTCCAAGCACCTATCTTTTGAATGTTCAAGAAGGACTAAACGCTACTTCTACTTTAGATCGTTCATTGCCTTCCCGCCGACCAGTTCCAGTTGTGACCATGTTCATCTAAGATAAGTTTACGCCTCATCGGTCCTTGAAATCGTACTTTTCTACAGGTGTTTCGAGAGCGGTCTTTCTCTCGTTGTGGAGCGTCCACTTACGTCTTGCTTTATCTTCTCCTGAGATGACTTTATAAATACGAAACACCATGAAAATTTTTTGTAGCAATGACACTTTTGCTCGATGAATCTGACTGACCTTTTCGACAATCTCTCGAAGTCATAGTTTTACCTTGTGTTTTTTTAAAATTTTTTTTGTAATATCGTTTTTTCCTGATTATATTGTTATAATCGGTTCTTCCTAATAATTGGAAATGATGCTTCTGTTTTAATCAATTTCCTTTATGATTATTTTGCTTTCTTTTCCAGGACCTCACCGTCTGTTCGTATCCCGCCCTTCGTTATCCGTTTGAACTTGTTTGTCCGTCCCGACCTGCATTTTTGTGTTACTTTCTGTTACTGTTCCAGCTGTCTTTATTATAGTGTTTATTTTGTACCTCGTCTTTAGGATTTGTGCGGAGGAGGTCCGGGGTTTGTGGTTTTTTATACCTTATTATCTTTCCAGTACCACTTTTGTTCACTTTTTTTTTTTTTAATTATAAGTCATTCTCCAGTATTTCTAATTTTGTTAAAGAAGAAAAAAGAGAAAAATGATTTTTTTTTATTTCCAGTTTTTATTTTCCTTTGGTACTTGCTGTTAATGGTCTTGCTTGTTTACAGCGTGGGCATCACTGCTTGATTTTTTCGAACTTCTATCGCTCTTCCAGATCTTCCAAGCTTTGCGTGATCCGCCTTC
The DNA here is from genome assembly GCA_023313115.1 of Rhysida immarginata. Lineage (NCBI taxonomy): Eukaryota > Metazoa > Arthropoda > Chilopoda > Scolopendromorpha > Scolopendridae > Rhysida > Rhysida immarginata. The sequence continues at coordinate 311,966 of JAHWFO010062773.1, forward strand.
TTCCACTAGCCTAATACGCTCTACCTTCGCCTTCGATCGGACTTTGAGTTTTACTTCCTTGCGTTGATCATCGTGCTAGCTCCCTGGACTTCGGCAAGAGTTTGTTAACCCTGTTTCTCCTCTGAGACCATTTTTGCAGTTTTTCTATATTTTGTTTTATCCTTATTCATCTGTTGTAATAAAGGAAAATATTTATTTGGAATTTGCTTTTTCTAACTTCAATTTTATTTATTCTTAGTTTTTGGGGTTGTCCTCGGTGGGGGGTTTTAGCCATTCAAGTATTCGGTTGGGGGTTTTTTCGAGTGTTGTTTTTTTTTTTTCCCAAGTTTCTCTCTATCTCCACCTTATTTGGGGGATCTCCTTTGCTCCTTCAAGTAAGTGTAACTCATATCTTCGCGGTTACCTCAGGTTCAGGGCTTTGTTTTTTTTTTCTTTCTTTAGTCAAGGGATGGTTTTTGGGTTTTGGTCGCTTAGTTATTAGAAGCATTGGCTGTACGTGCGGGTAAACGTCTTTCACCTTTACTAGCACGTTACAAAACCTACATCTATGTACAGGGTGATTCAGTCAATTTCTGACCATTTCAGTACTATGATTTATTGACCCATTAATGTTTACAAACTTAGCATTTCAGTATGATATTTTAGGCAGTTCGGAGTTTTTATTCCGTGGAAAAGTCTTGATGATATGCTCAATGTGGCCACCACGAACGTTTTGAACTGCTCCAGGATTTCTGCATCCACAAAGGTTCTTGGTGCTGTAGTGAACACACTGTCTTTAAGGAACCCCCAGAGATAAAAATCACATGGGTTTAGGTCAGGACTCGTAGGGGGCCAAAGAAAGCCAACCCCGAATCGATCTGGAAACCTGTTTGAAATGACACGATTTCCGAATTTCTGATTGAGAAAGTCTAGCACTTCATTAGTGGTGTGAAGCCTAGCCCCATCCTGTTGAAACCATTGATGTCGAAGCGGTATACGCCTCCTTCGCAGCTCGAGTATGAAGAAGGTTTCCAACATGTTAAGGTAAGCCTGTGACTTTACGGTGCCCTCAAAAAAGAACGGACCAATGAAGCCCTATTTGGAAATCGCGCACCAAGCCATAACCTTTCGTGGATGAAGAGGTGACTTATGGATCTCATGAGGGTGCTGGGAACCCCAAAAACGAACGTTGTGTTTATTAACATCACCTGACAGATGGATGAAGGCCTCATCTGACACCCACAGGTTGTCCACAATGTCCTGATTGGCTTCCATTCCTGCTCTAAACTCCTTCGCAAATTGTTGTCGCTTCTGTCTTCCAGTGTTTGTTAACTCCTGATAAACATGAGTCTTAGACGGGAATAGGTGTAAATCCTTTCTCAAAATTCGCCACGTCGTGGTATACGACAGCCCTTCTTCAATGGATAGGCGGCGAACAGCCCTTCTTTAATGGATAGCAATTTTTTGGTAGGGGAATCGACCAACCTTGTGCGAACATTTCCGACAACTTCGGCCGTTCGAACACGAGCCTCGCTTCCGCCTTTTTTCTTGCCTTTAACACATCCAGTGGCACGAAATTGCTTGACAAAATCCATGATTGCTTGCCTGCCTGGTGCGTCTCGACACTTATACTCCTTCCGGAACTCTCTTTGCACGGTTACAGGTGATTTTGTCTCAAAATACCATTCGACAACCTTGCATTTCTGCTCTGTTGATAAAGCGGGCGCCATTTTTCAACAATACGATTTTCATGCAACGCCGTTGCAACAATACAAACTCCAACTATTTAGAAATTCGATATGGCGCTCATATTCTTTCAATTGTTTATCCCTAATGCACGTCATTCGAGTGAAATGGTCAGAAATGGACTGAATCACCCGGTATTAATAATCAAGAGTACATGCTTCATACTTTCACATCTCCAAAAGGCTAGATTAGAACTCCAGTGTAGAAAAACACAAATGCCACGTAACCTCAAATGTGAAATCACAAGAGAGTGACGACAACACATAGTTGATCGGTGCGATGCCTTGTTCTGAGTGATAGCGATGTCGATAGTAAGGCGGAATTTGACTAAAATAGCTACAATGGAATGCAACATGCATTAGGCTTTAGCAAAACGTAAGTTTTTATCGTTTTTAAAAAACTTCATGATTTGGGCTTTTGGTCAGTTTTTATCTCTAAATACTCGTCTGTGCTACGGCGGTCTAGCTCATAGTAGATAGTTTTTGTTAGTCTTTGAGCCACAGTTACTCCTTGAGACAAAGATTGTGGATCAATTTTCCAGTGATTGAATATTCTAGATATAACACCTTTCGAGAATGTAATCAGCTGCTTCGTTGTTTCAGTCCAGCTAAACAAAGATAAATAATGAGTCCCATTTCGAAGCGAGTTAGGTCTTCCTTGTTCCCCGTGCTGTTCAAATTCTATGATTAACCTCTTCAACTCTTTAAATAAGTACACGCTTGAATCATATGACAAAACAAATTTACATGTTTCTAATTTTCTGGCTAGGAGAGTACGCCGTTAATATCCTCGTATTTCTACTGGATATTATGTGTTGCTGGGACATTATCATTTCTAAGAGTAATAAAAAAAAAGTTATTACATCTTATAAAAATTTTGCAAATGACATTTTCTAGATTTTTAAAACTTGTTCTTATTCGAAATATTGTTATGAAAACGATGACAATAGGAATGTACGAGAGTCATTTTTAAAGTAAGAACCGTTTGAAATAAAAACAAAACTACTATATATATTTTCAATTTTTTTTCTTTACCAGATTCTATGTATCTTAAACTATTTGTCCAGTTAGTTTCCAAGTTTATTTAAGCACTCGTCATAGCGCTCAATGTACTTTCGCATGATCACTTCATCAAAGCTGCCGCCGGTGAAGAAAGTCACGCAGTTTTCACTTTTTCATCGTCGCTGAATTGCAGGCCACAGATGAACTCCTTTAGATCTAAGAACAGGTGGTAGCCACTAGATGCGAGGTCCGGATTGTAAGGCGAGTGTCAAGTTACTCCCAACTAATCAGAATGTATGTGGAAAAAAAGTTCAAGGTACATTGAATCTGGTAAAGAAAAAATTTTGAAAATATATAGAGTAATTTTGTTCTTACTTTAAATATGACCCTCGTATTTAATGAATTTAATAAAATGAAACCCACTCGAGGAGATTAGTGACCCTTGTCAACACTGAAGATGTGGTCACCACAAACGAGCACATCTTTGACAACGGAATCGACAAGCGTATCTCGGATAGGTGTCATTTTATATGTTTAGTAATATAATTTGTTATCTCTTATATTATTTAAGCAAATGTATTATATTGTTTTAATTTTTTTCAGTTATTATAGAAGAAGCGGGTGAAATTTTGGAAAGTCACACCATAGCATGTTTGAATCCCTATGTTCAACACCTTATTTTAATTGGTAAACGAATCTTCAGTTTCCTTTTATTTTCATTAACGATATCACTTCCGCAATAAAATAATTTTCATCAAATATACACTATCCTACAATAATGGAGACCTCTTTTACATTAAATCTAACTTGCACCTTGAAACCCATGCTCGCACATCCACAGCCGATGTGATTTTATAAGTATTGGTTTAATAGCTTCCTCGTATAACCTTGTCATGTGTGAAGAATGACTAAGTACATCTGTACAAACAAAAATTAATGACATTAAGAAATGAGTAATAATCGGGAGCCACGTTCAACTGTTATATTGGTGGTATCGTGAAGAAATGGAACATTATAGGCATCGGATCACATACGCAAAGGAGTTATAACAGGCAACAGTAGTCAGTATGTATTACATCACTTTGCGGAACAAAGCTGCATCCTTTCGGCATTAACGGATGTGTAGCCTTACGAAGCCAAACAAACAGGTTGCTGATATTGGACTTTCGAAGAATGATAACCATCTTGTGCAGTGACGAATCACTCTACAGAGGATTGTTATGGATCTATGGTAACAATTTCTTCTTAATGTGCGTCTCCTATCGGAGGTTGGCGAACTAGGAAATATGGTAACAATTAGCATATACAGGGTCGGGACACATTTATATGACCACCTCTCCTCGAACATGTTGGAACGTCACATGGTATGCAAATGAAAAATCATTGCATATCATTAAAAGCTGACAACAGCAGACGTGTAGTAGCAACCGTTAACACAGCAATTGTCGCCGTCATGGGCAGAGCAAGTGACCTGTCGGAAGGGATTATCATTGGCTGTCGGGCCAAGGGGGGCAGCATTTCAGAAACGGCCACCTTTGTGAACTTCTCTAGGGCTACCGTTGTGAAGGTGTACCGCGACTGGACGAACCAGACAGTTTCGAGCAACCGAAGAGGTAACTGTGGGGCCCCACGGGCCATCGATCCTAGAGGCGAGCGTCGGTTACGACGCCTGGCCAAGACCAATCGGCGTGCCACTGTTGAGCAACTGACACAGCAAATGAACAGTGGGGCCACTAGGCGTGTCAGCACCAAGACAGTGCAACGATCCATCTTGAGGTTGGGGCTCCGGAGCAGGTGTATGGCAACAGCACCCATGTTGGCGCCTGTGCATCGCCGAAAACGCCTCCAATTCGCAATGGACTATCGCCATTGGACCTCGCCCGAGTGGCAATGGGTTGCTTTCTCTGACGAGTCGTGGTTTCTGGTGAACAGACTGGACGGACGATGGAGAATTCGCCGGGAAGCATCTGAGAACAGGCATCCCGACACCATCGTTGACAGACGATAGGCTGGCGGGGGAGGTCTGACTGTTTGGGGGACGTTTTCGTGGTATGGTCTGAGTCCACTGATACCGCTGGAGGGTACACTGAATGACGATCATCGCAGACCAGGTATACCCCTTCATGTCGACAGTGTTTCCTCAGGGTGATGGCACCTTTCAACAGGACAATGCTCTCTGCCATACGACTGGTTCGAGGAGCATGAGGATGAATTCAAGCTAGTCCCATGGCCACCAAACTCCCCGGACCTCAAACCCATTGAACATTTGTAGGACCATCTCGATCACCATGTCCGCAAGCTGGACCCTCCACCACGCACAGTGATAGAATTACGGGATACACTGATCGCCGATTGGTCCCAGATACCTGCAACTACCTTCCGAGGACTTATTGACTCTCGGCCACATCGATTAGCTGCTGTGTTTGCCGCCAAAGGTGGATATTCCGGATACTAGCAGGTGGTCATATTAATGTGTCCCGACCCGGTATAAATGTGGCGTGCGCGTTCATTTCACGTGAGCTATCACGTGGAGTATTGTTAGGGCAGGTATTAAAATAGTATTCGAACACCAAGCGAAAAACATTGAGTTATAACACCAAAAATATTGGGAACAGCCCTTTCCGACGGCAAATTCAGCTACTCCGAAATTATGAAAGCATACAGGAAGCGAGGCTTCCTAGTTTCCAAGAAAGGGATATGAAGTGTACTAAATAACATTGGCAAAACCAGAAGCGGCGCCATTCCTGAGGGTAAAAAGCAGGTCAGTCCGAGACTGTCCACTAGCCGTATTCGTGAAGTCGTAAGGAAAGTTCAGGCTCTCGTAACAGGATATATTTTATTGGGTAGGGACATCTGTGTACACAGTAAACACAATTATCAACCGTTATTTACAACTGGAGAAACGACACAAGAGCCACGTTTATAAATTGTTGCAGCGTCATGTTCAAGAGCGACGGACCGGCTGCCGTAAAATGTATGAACGATACCTGGCGGATGAAAACTGGGAATGAGGCGTATGTTTATTTAAGCGACTGCAACAAGATCCAAGGCATTTTTTACAGGACACCAGAAAATGGTACCGTGAATGCAAGAAAGCATTTTTAAGAGGTTTTATGATCGTGGTGGAATACAAGTACAACGGCAAGTTAACTTGAGATCAAAGGCCAAAGTCAACGCCATGTACTATCAGAATAACGTTCTAATCCCCGTATTTACCAATGACATCCCCGGTTTGTACGGCTGGCTGCGCAAAGAGAATGCGTCGAGTCACACCGCCGCGTAAACTCGCCTGTTCTTGGAAAGCATGCAAGAGAATATCGGAATCCGCTCCATTCCATTCAGGGATGTACCCGCCAAGTCGCCAGACGCATCGACTATGGATTTTTGTGGCTTTGACCTACTTAAAAGGGCCCTGGGAAAGAGACGACCGCGAACAGTGGAGGGTCTTTAGAAAGCGTGGCAACAGGAGTGGTTACGAATTGATGTTGGTGTTCTGCGTTCTAGCCTCCTACAGTGGAAACTGCGATGCAGGGCAATAGCAGCGATGCATAGTTACCAGACTGAACACACTCGACCGGTGGCGAAAGGAGTTTTCCACCGCTTCTGGCCCTCTGTGCTTGTTACCATATATCCCTATAACTACTCTCTGTACACTCTGTTCCAGTCGAATGGGCAAGTTTGAGTGTGGCGAATGCCAGGGGAGCGCTTTTTACCCGAGTGCATCGTTCCGACCGTGAAGTTTGATGGTGGTGTATTCATGGTGTGGGGATGTTTTTCACGCATGGTTCGGGATCCTTGCCTGTACTTGAAGGCAATTTAAACTCTCAAGCTTACAAAGATAGTTTGAACAATTGGGTGCTTCTTACACTCCGGGAATTTTTTGGTAACGAGGATTGTTATTTTCAGAATGATAATGCACCATGTCATGTTTCAGTAGTACACAGACATCAATATCAATCGTTTGCCATGGGCCGCACAGGGCCCTGACCTTAATCCAATCGAACAGTTATGGAACGTGTTTTAGCGTCGAGTGAAACCCGGAATCACTATTCATTGCTGACATGGTAGGTTTTTGCAGCAAGAATGGTGCCAAATACCGGAAGCTGTTTATCGGATCCTTGAAAAAATATGCGGGAGTCCAACAGGATATTAAATAAAATAAAATATAACTTTTCCGTATGTGTCTGCTGCCTCTTCCTTATTGTAGGGTAGTGTACTCATTAATGAGATAATAATAATAATATCAATAATACATTAACAGAAGTTAAAGGGTTGTTTAATGAGTAACTGTGCAGGTATATGTATTTACCATGCGGGGTTGAGAACGATGCTTTTTAGAAAGTTTATTAAACTTTATTTTCCTTTTACAATGGAAAAATATTCTGATTAGACCATTAATATCATGGGCCTGGGGAATTTAGCCCTTCTTCCTTCCTGTTTTCATTGCATTCGTCACAATATGCAGATGTTCAGGAAGAACCTTCCAATTAGTTTATTCAAAGAGTAATATTGTTCAGTATTTCGAACTTTCTCGTAATAAAGTCTTTATTATGAGTTTATTAAAATGCCATGTTTCTTACTGTAAAACTTTGTTATAACGAAACCTTGGGTATAGAGCGAACCACTCTGAAGTCCCGACTAGACCAGGGCAAAAAAACGAATATCGGATACAACTAAGTAATTTGTTTAAGTAATCAACTGAGTCTCTCACTGAGGTTCGTTATAAGAAAGTTTTACTCTATCACCCAAATCCCTTTATACGGTGTCATTTCATCCTGAACTTTTTTTCATTTTTTAACGTGCATAATGTTTATCTACATATTCTTATCTTCTCTCTTATCATTAAATCTTCCTTAAATTTTTCATGACACAATAAGTTTTTCCATTCTGATCGCTGTTTATTTTTATCTATTAATTCTGCTTTGGGCCCTGACCTGATTTTGCAGATCTGTTTTTGTAGCTTTTGGATCCATCCAAGGCTGTTACATTATTATTAGTACTTCTGTACCCCCCCCCCTTCCTTAAGAATGAGAACAAATGTTTATAATTCGTTTTAGGTGATCACAAACAGTTGCGACCAAAGCCTCAAGATTATCATTTGGCCAAGAATTATCATTTGGATGTATCGTTATTCGAAAGGCTCGTCAAAAACGATTTGCCATACGTCACCCTAGAAGAACAACATCGAATGAGGCCTGAGATATCTGATCTAATTAGGGATGAATTCTATCCAACCATGAAAGATCATCCAGATGTCTTCCTGTACCCTGATATTAGAGGTGTATTATTTAATGTGTACTTCATAAACCATTTCAGTGAAGAAGAAGAGGTAATGGGCAATTCAAAAACATACAAAAATGATTACGAAGCAAATTATCTCGTCTCTATCTGCGAGTATTTGCTTCAACAAGGTTACACTACAAATGACATTTCTATTCTTACAACTTACAATGGTCAGTTGGCAGCAATAACTAACTTAATACAAAAGAATACGGAATTGGCCAGCAACTTAAGAGTGTCGACAGTTGATAATTATCAAGGAGAAGAAAACGATATAATATTACTGTCTTTAGTTCGAAGCAATGCTTTTGGAATAGTCGGATTTCTCAAGGAATCCAATAGAGTGAATGTTGGTCTTTCGAGAGCAAGACACGGTTTATTTGTTTTCGGAAATTTAGAATTTCTTGCAAAGAACTGTAGACTTTGGAAACGAATTGTAAAAAAAATGAAATCCAAAGAACTGTTTGGTCCTTCGTTGCCAATAGGCTGTCGAACGCATATAAACAGCGTTCGCATGATTGCGCATAGTCAAGAATTCGAAAAAAATGCGTTTCATTTTCACTGTCGGTGCTTCAAAATCTGCAAAAAAAGAATGCCGTGTGGCCACACGTGCCAGAAGAGACACCATGACAGCGTTCATGTTTGCTCTTACACTATAACTAGATACTGTAAATACGGTCATCAAGTAATTGAAAAATGTACGGGGATGACTTTGAATCCATTAACGGTTAAAGAGAATTGTGACCAAGCTTGCAGAAATCTCTTAAAATGTGGCCACGCATGTCAAAAGAAGTGTCATCACAACGTTCACTTTTGCGATATTACTACAACTAGATATCTAGAATGTGGTCATCAAATAGTTGAAAAATGCACAGGAAATCCTTCCAATCCATTTAAAGTTAAGAGGGATTGTGATCAAGCTTGCGGGAAAATGTTGGATTGTGGCCACAATTGTTATTTAAAATGTCATAAAAATTCCCAGCATTTATCCATTCATAAATGTGGAGAAACAATAACGCGTTATTTATCATGTGGAGAGATTCCTCCTATATTTTATCTACTTTTAATTGTTTTTATTATTGTAATATACTTAATTATTTAGATTAATTTTAGATTTTTAGAAGTAATATAAAGATTAGTAAGTTTAATATTATTTAATTTTTAGCTATAATATAAAATTTAGGAACTCGGCAATACACCTCTTGCCTGTTTAACAAAAACATGCCTTTTTTAGCTTTAATAATAAGTCTGGCCTGCTCTATGTGTGATTAATGGCCGTGGTATTTTGACCGTGCGAAGGTAGCATAATCATTGGTCTAACGAAGTTACTGTGAAATGCGGAGAGAATATTTCCGATATTCCTTATAAGTCTTGTTCTGACAAGTCTTTTAGATGTATATTGTTATAACGAAACGTTCAAACACAACGGTAGCAAAGATGAAGAAAAAATTTGACTCTCTTCTTGTTAAGAACAGAGATAATTGTTTCGTTCACAGTAACCACCATATAAGTTGGTCGATCTTTTTTAACATGCGCAGTAAGCCTTCTCATCAATTTCTTTTGTCTAAAATTATTCACTAATGTCCATTTTACAATACAATAACAATTTTATTCGTTATGAATATTCGACTTTCTGCCTTTCGGTTATCTTCAGTATTCATTTACGACTGATTTTTTAAAATTTCTTACGATTTAAAAAAAAATACGAAAATAGAAATTAAATAAAAATACAAAAACAACGTTTCGAAAACGAAATCGGATATTTCATGGACTAGCTAAGCGATTTACTTCCCGTTAACGTTATTGGCTGGCGTTAGAAACGACGTCATCCTCTCGGTCAACTTTTGTGGAGGCGACTGTAAATAAACTTTACAAAGAGCATTTCAAATGTTTTATAAACTAAGCAACTGAATTATATAACACTGTGGACAGCGGATTTTTACTTTCTTTACTGTAAGAAAACCTCCACAGTTGTTATTCTTCTTTATGTTTAAACTGAACAACTCTTACAAACTCAAGTCTTGTATTAACAAAACAGTTTTTGTTGGCATTTCCATCCCTTCTTATGGTACTTACTCCCAGAAAGATGGCATTCGAATAGTGGGGAAGTTGTCACGTGAAATTACTTGATCATATATCGTGCATGATTTAAGCGAATCGTTTTTACACGTAAGATGACAATAAGCAGTGTTGAAATTCAGTCGATATGTAGAAGTTCATAATTTATATCTGTTTGACAATGACCCCCCTCCCTAGTTAGCCTGCATTCATTTCTTTAGATATATGAGGGCGTTTTGAAAGGTTTTACCTCTTAGGCGAGAGCTTCAGCAATTTGCGAGATACTGATATCTGAGCTATGCATTTGATAAAAGCTTGGAATGTTCACTACCAGACAATATCTTATTCTACAACGTATTCACCATTCCTGTCCTCATATTTGCAACAACGTTGGATGAGTTTTTTTATTCCGCGGCGAAGAAATCAGGCGTCTGTTGCTAGCACCAAAAATGAACTGCTGCTTTAATCTCATCATCACAAGTCTAACGGCGCCCTTCAAATGTTCGTTCAGATCTTCCGGGTCGTCCACTGCGGAGTTGATTTTTTTTAGGCACATCAAGCCTGCATAAAGAGAAAAACCTCTAATCCACAAGAAATAAAATTGAAATACGAGGATTTATGGTTGTTCTATTCCACAGTATTTGCTTATTTTTCGTTGATGTGCCTGGATTGCTGTCTTTCATATTCCTTGCCCATTTTCTGGCAAAGATTAGTGGGGTTTTTTGCCAACATATTCTATTTATAAATGAACTGTCAGCGTTTCTAGTCATGGAGAGAAGGTAGGATTTCTTTCTCTGTTTAAAAAAGTCAAGAATGGAATCCCAAGGATCAGTCGCTATTACGAGTATCACAGCAAAATTTCAGTAAGAAAATATTTTAATAATTGCAACTGTACGTCATCAGCGAGGAAAGCGATGATTAAAAAAAGGATAAGGCCAATCCTCAGCCGAAAACAAGTCACTAACCACAAAGAAGTTTAATTCTATATCCAGTCTTAGTCTCGGCTCGTTGATACAATTTCTCCTATACCGAACAAAAAAAGACTGTGCGCCAACGATTGAAAAATTTCTTTCTTGTATATCTTCCGAGTGGTTATTCTTCTTTAGAATTAATTCCTCAGGATCCTCCAAATCTTCAAGTTTGTTCATGAAGAAAACCTTTCAAATCCTTTTCAAATGTGAAAAAGTAAATATATATATCTGGAGTATTTCTATTCGGTTTTGGTCCTGTATAATTGTTATGATGATGGATTGATATTTCCAGCCTTCTAATTTTATCTTGAAATTCTAATGTGCATACTTGCATATTAAGATGCACATCAACGTTAAGAATTTAAGAGTATTACTAGTACTTTACTTTTCTTTGAATCTCAAGTGTTGAACAGTCTTAAAAATACTTTAAAGACGCTCAACTCAAACCCTCAAGCGAAGTATGGTGATCAGGAAGTTTAATTAAAAGTCGGAAGAATCGATGAATTCATGAGAACGTTACTAATTACTATCGGTGGAAGGATGGATCATAATACTGTTCCTATTAACTAAACAGGTGGTGACAAAGCCTTGACAAAGCCGGGAATAAATGGCGAAACTAGTTGGAACTCCTGATGTCCCTCTGTTATACTGTAAGGCCACCACCTGTTTAGTTACTAATTACTGTTAGTGATTTACTATTTAACTGAATTTCTTGTTGTTTACATTATCGGAATATCATTTTTCATTTCTTTTGTATTATAAACTTTAATTATATTTTGTGAATTAAATTGTTTCTTGTTTAAATTGTGTCTCCTCACTTTCTGTAACAATTTTCACTACTCTACTGCGTAACAAATGCACTGAAGAAGTAAACTGGGCGGGATAATTTTGAAATTTCATATAACAGTTTCTTGGGCCGTTTTTAAAAAAGGAACGACTTCTAAGAGGCCATCAACATCTGCTTATAAAAACACAAACCATGCCACTTTTGGGATAAAAACATATTATGTAAGATTGTAGAATATAAAGTTCAATAAATTTAAGTTATATAAGGTTAAATAAAGTTTGTTTAATAAAGAAATGGAATAATTAAAAGGAGAAGCTGCCGTATCTCGTGGAAGCTGCCATGTCAAATAACAGATATATTACAAGTGAAACGTGATCCAGTGCGATGTGGACCATATAATGTACACCCTATTCCAAAAGCGTTTTCACTTAGGTGAATGATGTTCGATGTACAATACATAAAACCAGTGAAAGTAATCGGTTCAGGCAAGAAGTCAAATCCGATGTGATTCGAACTCAACTTCTTGCCTGAACCGATTAATTTCACTGGTTTAATATAAGGACGCCAAAAATAATTCACCTAAGTGAAAACGCTTTTGGAATAAGGTGTACATATAATGATGAGCATATACATCATAAAAATGTATAAACAGCTGGTTGACCTATACAATTATTACCATGGATAAGCTTCTTTGCGTCATATGGAACGCCAAGGAAATTCCCGGAGGGGTATTGAGTTTTATAATTACTGTATATAAATCAGTGTAATATACAGTGGATTGCTAAATTAATGTGGACAGTATATTACAACATTTTTTACGATTTTGTATATCGGGCCACTTAGTAGTAACTTCGAGTGGATCGAGACATGCAGGTTCTTTTTTATTACATCTTTACTAAATTTACTAACGAGTTAAGTAGCTAATGATAATTTTGGAACCGTTTTTTTTTTACATTTTAATGTAAATGTAAACGGCTCAAAGAATCTCCCAATTTTGCCCACTCTCCCATAAAAAAGAAAGTGCACAGATATTGATTGCATTGCAAGTATGTCAAGGCGTATTGAAGCCGTCGTAGCCGCTAGAGAGTTTGGGACAAAATATTGGTGCTTTACAATCATGTGTGGTATTTGAAGTTTACGAATATTTTCATTTAAATAAGGAATCCAAGAAATTAAAAAGCATCACAAGATCACCAATAAAAGTCAATATTTATAATATACAGGGTGTTTTTGAATTGAGTACAGATTTTTTTGGAGATGATAGAAGAG
>JAHWFO010062773.1:335056-361341 GCA_023313115.1 Rhysida immarginata
AGCAATTCTCCTATCTAATTGTGCAATAGTCCTTAGGGTAATGTTCTGGAAAGTTTGGAGTTCCTTCCATCTTGTCTTGCAAATCGTAGCCCAGACGGGCATCCCATGTAGCAAGATGACACGAACAATTATTTTGTATAACAGTAGTTTGTTATCAACACTGAGGGCACTGTTACGACCCAACAGAGCAATTAAGCTGAACTTTGCTTTTTTGGCCTTGTTCATCGCATAAGTCACATGCATATTCCATGACAGTTTTGAATCAATAACAACGCCAAGGTATCTATAATTATCAACCCATTCCAAGTATTTGCCATATAACTTTAAGGAGTCAAGATTTCTCTTTTTCTTCTTAGTGATAAACATTGCTTTGCATTTGTCGACATTCAGTTTTAATCGCCACTTGCTAAACCAGATTTCACATTCTTTAAGGGCTTTCTGCAAACGTGATACACCAACACTAGGCTGGCGTGCCCATGTCAGTATAGCAGCATCATCCGCATAAAAATATAGCTTGCAGTAAGAGATTTCAGGGAAGTCACGTATATAGTAATTGAACAGAACTGGCCCCAGTACTGATCCTTGTGGGACACCGCCATTTATCTCACAGGTATCAGATAATTCATCTCCAACTCTGGCCTGAAAAGACCTGTTGGACAGAAACGAGTGAACTAGACTAATTAAATCATGTGGGAAACCATCAGTTATCATTTTATAAATAAGGCCTTCATGCCAGACCTGATCAAATGCTTTATGAACATCTAAGAAGATGACACCGCAATACATCGAAAGATTAAGGGGAGTGTTAACATCCGCTATAAGCCTCCAAACTTGGAGCTGGCAAGAATGTTCCGCCCGAAAACCAAATTGTTCTGCACGGATGAGATTATTGGTTGTGCAGAAATCTAAGAATCTTGTGAGAATTTAATCTCCAAGACTTTGGATATAGAAGACAGCAAACTGATGGGCCTGTAGCTTACAGGGTTTGCAGGATTTTGACCGGGTTTAGGGATACTTAGAACAACAGACTGTTTCCATGTATCCGGAAAGTAACAGTTATCCCAACAGTCGTTTATAATTTTAGTGATATCACTACTTACATTATGCGGTAAGTTTTTTAAGGCATTGTTATTAATAGTGTCTTTACCTGGTGCCTTCTTTTTCTTGAGTTTCTTAAAGCAATTTTGAATCTCAGCTACCTGTATTTTATGTTTGGCCACATGATGGCTATTGTTGTAATACTTTGTTATGCTGCCTTCTACCATTTTGGATATTTCTAGTCCTTCTGGACGATCATCCTTTGGAGTCACAAATTGTTTTTTAAGTGAATCAGCAATAAGCTGTGCTTTGTCTTGGTCATTAGTTATGAAATGTCCATTAGTGTCTAGAAGCGGTGGAATGTTCATGGCCTTTTTGTTTTGTAAGGCTCGAATCAAGATAAAATTATACTAGACAACGATTTATATATGGACAACGTAGGGGGGAAGATGAAGGTATTGGCTGAAGACACAATAAGGGAACAAATGGGAAGCCTCGAAATGAATTAAAAGACGACTCAAGAAAGAGGACCCATAGGAAGTGATAGGAGAGCAGCAAGAAAAACGCGGTAGGACAACACACACAGAATCCAAATAGCGGAAATCGTAAAAGAGATTAGAAACAGTATAGTCGATTCCGCATATAAGAGCATCGGATCAAATGCAACTCTTTAACGGCGCTTTCACAAGCAGGTCCTACTGCAACCAAAGAAGGGTACCGGACATAAAGATGAACATAAAAAAAAGTATTGAAGAAATGAGAAATATGTGAGAAAGCTGAACATAAAAAGAGAAAAAGATACAAATATGAAGAAAAAACTAATAAGACAGATAGCGGGGGGGGGGGGGGGTTATAGAAAGGAAGAGACAAGAGAGTCCTGCAACAAATTTTTATAATTATTATTCTCATATATTCTCTTATTCTATCATTTTGAGTTGTTTGATGTACTACTTGCTATATTTTATCATTGAAAATTTTAGAGTGTGTCATAAGGGGTGGCCAGAACGACCTCCGAATATGAACTCGAATGAGCATGTAGGGAAGAAAACGTACATGCAGTAATAACGTTTTATTCGCTCTTCTTTTATCACTTCGAGTTGTTTGATATACAATTTGCTACATATTATAATTGAAAAATTTTTGAGGGTGGCATAAGGGTACCATGAGAGCACTTGCCATTGTAAGGTTTGGTTTGGTTTGTTTGGTATTAACGTCCTTTTCAACTGCTATGGTCATTTCAGGACGGCGTTATAGGGGCCGCAAATTTTGCCTCGCAAGGGTTCTTTAATGTGCAGCCGGCAAACGACTACACGGGACCAACGGCTTTACTTCCCTTCCGAAGGAAGTGCGTGATCTCAGGATTTCCCCCTGAAAAATCCTCGTCGTCCTCGGCCGGGATCGAATCCGCGCACTCGGGCATCAGAGGCGATCACGCAACTGCTGTGCCACCGAGGCCGATACTTGCCATTGTAAGGATTCGACCATCTTCAAAATGGTTCTTGCGCGGAACCATGTATATCGATTGGCGAAAACAGTAATTAATAAACTATTAAGGAATGACAAGTACCGATTACCTAATTCCAAAATTTTTGAATTGCTTTTGAAAACCTTAAAACAGGTTCCATTGAGTCAAATTCGATAATCTACGAATTTTATAACTGTTCATTCATGGTATGTTGTTACTTGTTGTTTGAAATGTTACATGCCCTATCTTAGCATTGAAAATTTAAAGTGGTACAATAGATGTATTATTAGCACAGGTACCCTGAATATATAACGACCATCTTCGAACTTTGTAATTACCCTTATATATTCGTTGATAGCATGTCATTACAAGATGTTTGATATATTACATGGCATATTTTAACGTTGAAATTTTTCAATGGTGCAATAATGGTATCATTTGAACTTGTACTACAGAACAAAATTCAACCTCTTCGAACTTTGTAATTATTATTATATTTTCGTTTATAACAGATCGTTCCATGCCATATCTTAGCAGTGACAATTTCCAATAGTATTATCATTAGCACGTGTACCCCCTGAATAAATATCGACTATCTTCGAACTTTGTAATTATTCTTTTATATACTGAACGACCAATTTATTAGACACACCGCTTATGGAAAATGGATCGGCCTCCCAGTGGTACTCAAACAATGGAACAGGCCGAAGCGGTGTATAAAAGGGATGTATTGAATCACAAGTTGCAGTCTGCAGCAGAAGTGGACTGAATATGGGTAAATCCAAGGATTTGACCGACTTTGAACGAAGCATGATCGTTGGAGCTCGACGGGCGCAGTTGAGCATTTCGCAAACCGCAAACCGCAAACCTCCTCGGGTCTTCCCGTGCAGCAGTGTCAAGGGCATTCCGTGAATGGCAGTTACGCCAAAAAACATCCTCCAACAAACACAACTCCGGACGAAACAGGGCCGTGGATGAACGAGGCCAACGGCGACTGGCACGAATCATCCACAGCAACAGGACAGGAACAGCCCAACAACTTGCAGTGCAGTTCAATGAAGGAGCTTCCCAACCCATTTCGGAGCACACGGTGCGGCGCACCTTACAACGAGCTGGGTTTAACAACAGGCGGCCAGTACGGGTACCGTCGCTGTCACGGCAAAATAGGAAAGCACGCCTGCTATGGGCACAGGCTTCGCCCGCCACTGGACACTGGATGAGTGGAAGGTCTCCTGTTCCGACGAATCGCGGTTCCTACTTCATCATGGGGGCGGCAGACTGCGCATCTGGCGCAGACAGCACGTGGCCATGGGCCAAGGCCTCCTAGATAACAAGGCCCGAACACTATGAGCTGATGACGTCAAAAAAGGAGGGCAGAGAGAAAACAACGCAAGGAGGAAAAAATAAGAGGTCGTTAACAAATTAAAGGAAAACATCGATAGACATTTTTGAGTTTTTTTATTGTTTTAAAAATATTGTAGGTGTTTTCTGTTGTTTTTAACAATATTTTAGGTCTTTTTAAACGACTTCAAAAAGGAGGATGTTCTATGTTCGTCTGTATGTATTTTTTTTATGCATGTTCATCGATATTTCCATCATTTATAAACCGATTTTAAAAATTATTTTTTCATTGGATTCGGTTTAGCACCAAGGTGGTCCCATATTAATTTCATTGTTAAGTCGATTTAATTTTTTTTAATCTATTGTTTCTAAACATATTGTAGGTTTTTAATAATATTTAAATTATCACATTTAATAAATACATTTTTGATTTGTATTTTTAATTCTAGTTCAAGCATTAATAGACAAATGTTTCACCTGTGAGAGCATCCTCATCTAGAGCTTGAAATGTCTGAACATTTGTTTTATTTAAAAATATTAGTAGTATGCAAATAGCAGATAAATCATTCAATACACTTAAAAGTTAGGCTTCGATATTTATGTAGGTTTAAATTAACTAGAGTAAGTTTTACATGAATGCGATGTGTATTTCATTTATTCTGATTCTTCTAAAAAAAATGATGAAATGAAGGGGACGGACGGACAGACAGACGGATATTGTGAAAACAATAAGTAGTTTCATTATTCCGCCGCTTATTAATGTAGTTTGCAAAAAAATATTTGCGGAATTAAAAAGAAAATCAAACTTTTCAAAATAAAAAACTGTATTTTGGGAAATAAAAAAAAAACTTCTGGTGGAATTTTCAAATTCAACTGAGCAAAAATGAGCTATTAAAAGGGGTAAAAAGTGGATAAAAAGAATAAAAAGTTGGGAGGGATACTTCTTATTCATTTTTTAATCCCTACCTTTTGATGTTAATAAAAAAATAAAAAAAGGAGATAGAAATGGACAGAAAAATGAAAAATAAAAGGGGGGATTAATAGTGGGAGATAAAAATTATGATAAAAAGCGAGGTTAAATAGTAAGAGATAATAAAGTGGATATTTGCTTTGGGAATAAAAATGAGTTAAAACTTGGGACTAAATTTTAGGGAGAAACTTGAGGGTAAACAACGGGGTAAAAACTGGGATCATAAAATGGAAATTAACAAAATGGGGTTAAAAATTATTCCTCCCAATTTCTTATTCTTTATATACACAATCTTAGTATTTGAAAATTCCATATGCAGGTCTTTTAATTTTGCAAAATGTTTTGTTTCACAAGGTGCATTTTTAATTCTGCAAACTGCTTTTTTTTTTATTTTGGAAAATCCATTTAAAGGTGGGGACGGACGCGATGGATGCGATGGACGGGACGGACGCGATGGGCAAAATAGGGCGGCCACACAGAGCGCTACGCGACGGACACGACGGATGCTATTTTCGCTCCGATTTGTATACAAATCTGATTATTTCATTGCTTATTTGAAGATTTACGTAAAGAAACAATGTTTATTACAATTATAATTATACCAAATGTTTTTTTTCTTTCATATTATTTCGGAACGATATGGACTGAGGCTTTACAATGCCAAATATTAAGACAAAGGAATAACTTGCTTTGATTTTTGTTCTTGAAGTATAGTTTAAAAAATACAGAAATAAACAACGAAACTAGATAGTTTGCTATCCATGTAAAGCCATTATATTTTATTCTTTTGTATTTATACATGATTGAAATCACCGAAAGCAAAAAATTAAGATGCGTACATACAAACCGCGACGGACGCAATGGACGGGACGTCCGCTACGCGTCCAAAAAATTTGCGCTTCTATTCACATTGTAAGTGGCCACACAAGAGCTGCGACGCTTACGGACGCGACGTTCTGGACGTTTTGGACGTTTGGACGCGTCGAGGAGGGTTTTGTTTGCGCAAATATTTTCTGGACGTCCAAAACGTCCTTCGTGGACAGGCATTCGTAGTAGAAAAACAATGGTGATATGCTCATCGCCTGCAGCTTCGGTGATTTCAACCGCGTGAATATTCTACGATTATGGCGTTTCTAGAGCAAATGAATACATGTGTTTTGGAAAAAAATAATTATATAGTTAAATAAATACAAATGCATAATTCATTAAAAGAAGTATAAACAAACGAATAAAAAAATAGTGGCTTCACATAGACAGCAAACCAACGAGATTGGAAAATAGACTTTGAAAAAGACACAGAACAAAAATCAAAACAATTAATACCGTAAAATCTTGAATACACGCCCGGGCGTCTATTTGTTTCAATGGTCCGGAACCCCCGGGCGATTAATCGAGACCCGGCGTTTATTTGAGACCCGGCGTTAAGGGCTATTCCCAATAACAGGGTGTCCCAAAACGATTGCGTAAAATTCCTTGACTTTTCCCGGTTGATCATGTAATTTTCCCTAACCAATTTTTCGTTCCAATTTCGCATTTTTTTGCTGATTTTGTAAAATTCCCTGACTTTTCCCGGTTACAAAAAAGTCACTGACTTTTCCCGGTTTTCCCGGTCACTAGGCTTTAAATTACCGCTAGGCTTTGTGCACTCTTAATCCATCTCCCGCCATCCACTCATCATACAGTTCAGTAATGCGTGCTTTAAAAGGTTTGTTCCAAGAAACATCTGGGACCTGAATGTATTTCGTACAACCACCGGGAATGACAGCAGTAACAGTGTTTGTGCTTTTAAGGTGTCTCTTAATGGTTTCATGGATGTGAAATTTATATAAAATAAGAATGGGTTAAATGAAGCGGCCAATGAGAAGGCATACACATGAAAAGACGTTTAATCACCTGAAAGTGAGGAAAACGCCGGAATTTATATCGTTGACCCGAAAAAGACCCGGCGTTTAATCTACTTTTTACACTCCACCCGGCTTTTATTTGAGACCGGCGTGTATTCAAGATTTTACGGTATATGGTATTATAAAGCCTCTGTCTATATCGTTCCGAAATAACTATGAATAAAAAACATATTGAATCATCAAAAAAAAATTATACCGTAGTTATATCGTAATCCAACTATAAATAAAGGAGAACATGTGAGTTCGTCATGGAAACAGTTTTGCATTGTTGTTGCACCTTTAAGCATTGTTGGCGCTCACTTATAGCATACCGGAACTGAAAAGTAACCTGACCATTTTTGTCTGAGCAACACTTTATCATCAATCAATCACAAAACTATAAAATCTTGTAAACATTCCAAGGAGGAGCTTTAGCAGTGAAGGAGAAATACATTTATACAGGTACTTAGTTATGTCATTCCTTAATGGTTTATTAAATAGCACAACACAGATAAATCGTATGCTTTTTGGTTTGAGGAATCGAGTTGATGTATTCCTTTATTCGGAATTAAACTGTAATAGGTTATCCAGTGCTCAAACGTGCCAAACACAGACACACACACACACACACACACACACACACACACACACACACACACACAATTTTCCCAAATCGTCTGAAAAAAAAAAAACTAAACCTGTTGCGTGCTTATTGTAAAGCGCGCACAGCCCAAAGGGCTAAACGGTCCCCCAAAGTAAGGGCCAGATTGCAAGTTAAATTAATAGCAATAAAAAAAAAAGGAATTAAAACCACGTTTTAATAAAAAAAAAAAATCTCCCCAAGTTAAGAATAGTGAATTAGCTTAGACTAAGTTTTAATTAAAGAAAGCCCGTTACATTATTAAGATTGCAACTAAAAGAAGTTTTTAGTTATCAAGTTTTTCTAAAACGGAATAAGTCATAACGGCGATTCCAAACAAAAATGATTGTTTATTGCAAAGAACTGAAATGAAAAAGAACTTGTGAGAAATATGACAATAAGTTCAGAATAATTGCGTAGCATCTGTCGCTTGAAGGCAGGAACCACGTTGGGTGGAGAAGTGACTTGTTGAACCACTAACGGGGATAGGTGAAGCAGAAGAGAAAACACATGTTGGCGAATGTCTTAGATTCAAAATTGTTTGGAAGTTGGCTGAAGATTTAAAAAAAAAAAGATCCAACCGTTTTATGGGTTAATTAAAAGAGGTTGAACCAAAAAAAACTTCTTGGAAAGTGGGAGTTCCTCGGACGGAGTGTGAGGCCTAGGGAGGAAAAAAAATACAGGAGAAAAACGAAATACTAGAGGTAAATAGAAAAAGTACAGAAGACAAATTGTAACATGGAACAGCTAAGGAAAAAAGATCAAATCAAGGAAATAGGAAGGGTACTATGAACACAAAACAGGTGACGATCACGTGAAGGGATCGTTCTAGGCTTCACATGGTAATGGGTGACAGTTGATCCAACAACAAGGGTCGACAAGGACCAGTACGACAACCGGAGAACGGGATTGGAGATTACGCTAAAAGAGGGAGGGGACGGCAAGTCGGCATGAATTCACACTCCGGACTGAAGAAAACTGTAAAAAAAACAAAGAATGAATGCAAAAGTACAGTAATGAATTAATAGTACAAATTAAAAGAAAGTTCTGCCGTTGAGTAAAGGAAAATGAGGAACAAAAAAATCAAGACGAAGGCACAGTTCCATTTTTTTTTTCTTTCAATATCGTTCAACAACAACGACGAAAGTTAAGATGGAAGAAACCATCCGTTGAAACTAGCAGCCAGGACGACCAATTGTTCAGTTAACTTGAATATCCCAGGGTAAGCATAAAAGTCAAGGGCATCCATTAATTCGTAGGAAAGAAACCGTCAATCGAATAGGCCAAACCTTACCGGAGGCAATCGAACGTGCCGTCGTACAATATTGCGCCGGAGGAATCCATAACCCAAAAACAAAAGAACTGAATCCGACGAGAGTCCTAAAAAACAGATGAAGAGTCGAGCCGTATTATTTTCCGTTAACCAAAGGCACCATTTTCAATTTACAATTTGAATGGCTTGTCGTCAAAACAAATAGGAAGGAAAACGTGGTCTTCTCAGTCATTGCATGATCCGGCTTCGACCAAAAACTGCAAAAACTGCCCTTCAAGACCTACCAACGAACCAGGAAAAAAAAGCACGAGCGCTCCTGGAGTACGAAGCTTGAGGGACCAACAAAACGCCGCTAGCATAAAAGCACGTAAATTCGTTGTAATGATTGTTTTACAGAGAAAGAACGCCAATATAGAAACAATGCTTGGCTAATAAAAAGTTTTTAACAGTGAAAACGTCTGTTTTAGAACTAAAGAAAAAAAAATTGAAAAATAACAATTGAGAGCTAAAAGTTAAAGCAAAAATGAATATTTTGACTGAGAGAAAAAAACAAGATATTATTAAACATTATTAAAAAATAAACCTTTTTCTTTTTTTAATCAAAAGCAAGATTAATTAAAAATAGCTAAGATCTGTGTCGAAAGCGATAAAAATCAGTCGACGATGAAACTTCGGGGGAACAACGTAAATGAACATTGTCAGAAGGTCTAATGAATACGGGCCAAAGGCAAAAATCTACCTTTGCTCCAGAGGACTAGGTACTCAGCAAGCCCCAGTTAATCGCTTAATTACCAAAATAAAAAATCTTCCAATTATTGCCCCCTTCCGTGACTATTAAGGCGTAAAGTTAAAACCTATCGTCACTAAATTCTAAAGGAAAAGAAAACCTCATTTGATTACACAACGCAAATCATTGGGAGTGGATGCATCTCATTATTTTAGATTAAAAGTCTGGCCAGACTATATTTTTCAGAACTGTCTAGATCCTACTAATAAGCATTTTCCAGAAGTGCGTGAAGTGCTGAAGCATGAAGAAGGTGACGCTTACCGAGCGCGTCATGTAATCCCTTTGATAAGGAGGAAGACTACTGTAACCTCCGAGCAAAAAATTGCCTAGGCACGGGAAAAAGGGTTTTAGAGGAAGTTCGTGATAAGAAAAGGAGAGGTCACATAAGAATCGGATCCCGAGAATACCGATTGAGGGAGAGTGGACTTCTGTAGTCGTACTGAAGGGTAAATAGCCCACGCTATAGGAACCCAAAGCCAGGAAAAACTTGGAACCGATTTAATGGACCACAAAGGTCCGAGAAAAAATATTGGTCTCTTTTTCGAGACCATGTGACGAGATCACTACATACTCCCCGACCAAAAAAAGAGGTTAAAGCACTACGAAATCAAAGGTGGAGCGAAAAACTGAAGTCCTTGTCTGTCGAGGACAACTCGCTCTGGGGAACTGTGAGGGCCTTAAAGGATAACAGACCAATCCAATTGCCGCCACTGCTTGCAGGCAATGGCAACGTTTTCACCAGTGACGGGGATAGGGCTCAGTTGATCGCTGATTCCCTGAAAAGTCAATTTACCACGCCTGGTGAGACAAACTTGGACAGCCTCCAAAACACTCGGCTAGTTGACGATGGGTGTATCGCTTACCAGTGCATTCATTGTGTTCCCACCCCTGAGGAAGTCATTAGTTCTCAAGAAATCTCCGAGTCATCAAGCGACTTAAAACCAAGAAAGCAGCAGGTATTGATTCCATCACTAACAGTGCTCTCAAGAACTTGTCTTCTAATATTGTCTCGATCATTACCAAAGCCATGAATGACTGCTGGAAACTTGTTTTTTTCCCCGACCAGTGGAAAGAGTCCGTCATAGTTACCATACCAAAGCCTGGTCTAAACCCTGCTCTTGCTGTCAGCTACAGACCCATAAGCCTGCTACCTGTGCTATCAAAAGTCTTTGAACGCATCATTCTGAAGAGGTTTAACGAATTCTGTGTAGCAAATAATCTCGTTTGTGATGAGCAATTTGGCTTTCGCCCAGGTCACTCCTGCCAACTTCAGATCTGGAGGCTTGTTGCAGATCTAAACACTCCTCTTAACTGTGCTAAGTATGGTGGTCTTGTCTTTTTGGATGTCCGTAAAGCTTTTGTTCAGGTTTGGCACAACGGCCTCATATACAAGATGATTACTTGTGGTTTTTCGGACGAACTTTATTGACTATCTCACCAATATCATTAGCGACTGCTGAAAATTTTCTTACTTCCCTGCATCTTGGAAACAATCCCCAAGCAGGGACAAAATCCAGCAATTCCCTCGAGCTACCGACCTATTAGTCTGCTCCCCTCGATGTCTAATGTTTTGGAGAAACTGATCCTCGTCAGATTCCAAGACCACTGTCTCGTCAATGATCTACTTCGGAAAGATCAGTTTGGCTTTCGTGCCGCCCACTCTTGTCAGATGCAGATTGGAGGCTCGTAGAACTTGAGCACCCCCCCTGAACCTTTCCAGGTATTGCGGAGTGGTATTTCTCGATGTCAGTAAAGCTTTTGACCAAGTGTGGCATGGGCGCCTTGTCTACAAGATGATTAGAGATGGGTTTCCTCCCGAATTGATTTTGATGGTGAACTCCTTTCTCACCGACAGGTCCTACCAAGCTAAAGTTGGTGAAAATCTATCACACCCCGTGTTTTAAAGGCCGGTGTCCCTCAAGTTTCTGTCCTCGGGGCCGTACTATTTATAGCAGCCGCCACGTAAGTTGAACGATAGGATGACGTCATTTCTAACGCCAGCCAATAGACGTTAACGGGAAGTAAATCGCTTACTTATTCCATGAAAGCATCCGCTTTCGTTTTCGAAACATTGTTTTCGTATTTATATTTAGTTTCCATTTTCGTTTTTTTTTAAATAGATAAATGAAATTAATAAATGAAATCAATAAATTAATAAATTAAAAAATGACGCAGAATATCGATTCGAAGGCAATTTGTTTTATATTATGACTTTTAATAGGCTTTCCACGTTTCAACGATATCTCCGCCTTTACTATAGTAGAACAAATGCATCATGGATAAAACCCAGACAAAGCAAATTGATGAGAAGATTTACTGCGCATGTCAAAAAGATCGTTCAACTTACGTGGCGGCTGCTATAATTATTTTGTGCATGATTTCCCGAAACCCAAAAATTGTAATCTATATTTCTATGCTGACGACACTGCCATTATAACATGGACACACAAGCCAGCTCACGTTATCACTCGCCTGCAGCACGCCTTGAAGATATTCGAAGACTGGTTTAACTGCTGGAAGCTGAACCTTAACGTCGGAAAGTGCAAGGCGTCCCCCAGATTCTCTTGTTCTATTAAATAAGAAACTGGACAGGGTAGACGACTACAAATATTTTGGCGTTATCATCGACTCAAGACTCTCGTGGAATCGTCACGTGACCTACGCTCTGACCAAAGCGAAGAGGGCTAAGTACAGTCTCATAGCTCTCCTGGGTCGCAACAGCACCCTCAGCTTCGACAACAAGTTACTTCTGTACAAGTCGATTATTCTTACATTACTCCTCTATGGCATACTTGCGTGGACGATTATCTGTATACTCTGTCCCACTATATGAAAAAAGCTGCAAGACCATATGGGAAAGCCACAGTCGTTTCAGAATGTTACCCTGAGGCCCATTGCCCAGCTTGGCAGAAGGACTGTGGCCAATCCATCCACTCAGATTTAAGCATGGCCCACATCGGAAAGTTTATACAGGACCTCCTTTTGATTATGGTGCAGAAGATGAAGATTCACGATAATGATCCAGTGACTGGCATACTGAAGAACTCAATGGATATGAAATGGCATATGTAGTATCGAATACCGAGGCACATTCTTGACATCAACTTTGAAGACATCAGCAACGTTTCTTTCCCGGACTACTGGAAGATGTTATAGTCTTCTTTCTCGTTGTATTTTTATTTCGTTTGTATTTTGTTTCTGAAAATCGTCAATCTTATTTTCTTTTTTGTATAATGTGGAAGACCGCTTGGGTTGGTTATACTATGTCCGCACTAGCACATTGGATCTAGATTCGAATTTTGAAGTGCGAACGCTAGCGATCTGGATTCGAACTAAATCGACTGTCTCCAAACTCGATTCACTGAATCCAGTTCGGAGAACTCGATCGATGCTGCCAATCTAGATTCGTTCCTTCCCACAATCCCTTACACGAATAAGTTTTCACAAAATGACGTCCAAACAATCGATCGACTCGTGGTCCGAATTAAGAAAGAAAATTTTATTCGGCCTGTGGCTTGAAAACTTGGATGGATTGAGACGACAAAAAAGAAATTCGTCCATATACAATCCCTTGCACCTGTTGATTATAATGAACAATTGGAGTTATAAAGCTGGGTGGAGATTACTGTACGAGTTCCCTAACTGGATAGCAGCGCTGAAGTGTGAACACTCTGTGGATCTGAAATGAATTCAATTTCTCAATGAATCAAGTTTCTATCTGGATCAACTCGATCTAGTTCTGTAGTGCACAGGAGGTATTAGGCTTCTTGACTACCACAGTGTATTTCATTTGGAATTTATTCTGGTTCGATGAGCTTTGTGAAAGCGCTGCTTTCGTCCCATCTGAAGAAATGTACATTTCACTGTTTGATTGTCGATTTGTTACTCGATTCATGCAGATGATGAGAGACAGGCCAGGGCACCCAAAAGTCACATGATCATCGGGGTCCGGCCAACAATTCGTCCTTCATTGTCTCCATCTTGGATTTTAACAATCAGTATTTTTTCGTTTGTTGGAAACAATGAAGGATGGATTGTTGCCCGGACCCCGATGATCATGTGACTTTTGAGTGCCCGCCTGTCTCTGGTTAGCCTCGTAGTCGACTAAATGTAGGACTTATTATTGGTAAAAATAGGATTAACAATGGTTGACTCATGGAGTAAAACGACTAAAGATGCTGTAACAATGTATGACATTTCCGTTATCAGCCCTTTTTTTCTAGGATGTGTTGGCCACGCATGTTAACAAAGTAGAGTGAACAATTGTTGTTAGTTCCGCCTCGTGTTCCACGTCAGACTTTAGAGAAAGAAAGATGGCTACGTAGTAGCCGAAATTACATTTATGATAAATAAAACACGTTTTGTGGAAATAGTGGTATCCATCGTCTCCCCTCTGTAGTATATACGGTATTTCAATTTTAAACTTATTATTTTTAATATTGTATTTCCTATAGAAGAAATCCTGGAAACTCGTTTAATTTTCCGTAAGCTTTTGCGTTCATAGTTCATTTCTGACTCATTTTTTTGAAACAAAAATTTTTTTTATAACATTAAAAAATTATTTTTGCTAAAATTGTGATAATATATTATTGGTTGTAAAAAATTTTTGAGCTTTATTTAAAAAATTAACAATCA
This sequence comes from Rhysida immarginata, assembly GCA_023313115.1. Taxonomy (NCBI): domain Eukaryota; kingdom Metazoa; phylum Arthropoda; class Chilopoda; order Scolopendromorpha; family Scolopendridae; genus Rhysida; species Rhysida immarginata. The sequence goes on from JAHWFO010062773.1 coordinate 349,089, forward strand.
GTATAATTTTGAAATTTTATTTGTATTTTACACATTCAGTATGGATAAGAGGAAATAAGAGTAAGTATAGATCTTCGAGCATGAAAATAGACAGGTATGAAAATAGCATATTCTATTTTATAAACAAAATAGCATATTCTACTTTATTTTGTTTTAACTTTTTATGTCAAATAATGATAAACAATAACAGGATTTTAATAAAACCAATGTTATTTTTTATTTTAACATTTTAATTTAATTTTTTCTTTAATTGATAACGTGCGTATTACGTGTACATTACGTCACCGCTATATGCGGGGCTACAACTCGGTGAAAACAAGCACGTTAGTTTCAGATATATCAATGTGATTCCTAGGGCAGCTATTCACAAATTCCATCGTTCTTTATTTCTTGGAAATTCATAGAATGATCATTTTTTATCATTATTTAAATTGTGGTTGGTACAAAATACCACAACGCAACTTTTCTGCATATTAGCATGTAGAAAATACGCGTTGTTTTCACCGAGTATGTTGACGTCACGATCACGTGACCAGCAAAGTACCCGGATTCTGCACGTTATCTATTACTCTAATCACTCTCTCGAAGGCAGCGTTAAACATCGTTCTCTGTGGGAGCTAGGCAGACGCCTCTAGCCGTAGCTACGCTCTAGCCCTTTACGTACCCGACGCTTGGTGCGCTGCAGTGCAAAACTAACCGACAGTCTTGTATTCTATGAGTGTCGCATCTCTACTCCATTTTACTCTCTGGAGCGGCAAACATCCGAAACGAAAATGACTACCGAAAATGCCACTTCATGGAAATCGTAACCAGACATAGTGGTATAGTTATAAATTAACACATATAAACATGCCTAAATGCCGAATCAACTTCTGTAACGAAATGGACGAGAATTTATTCCAATAGAATCAAAGTTCAAGTGATTTAGATTTCCTACAGAGAAGAAATGAAATTCAAATGGATTAGGCCTATTCCTAGGACTGGCCTCGGAATAAAGTAAGAATAGTAAGTTCTAATCAGTATGCAGAGCCGTAGGCTTTATTACTGAATATAGTTTTAGCTAATCACAATCGTTAATAAATATATTCATCAAATCAACATTCGTTATATTTATGAATAAAATGTATTTGTACCCCCCTGCTAACTTAGATTTAAACACTTTAAAAGTGAACATTTTTATCTATCTACTTTTAAAAGTCAATTCTACGATCAAAACAATGTTATTTAAGATTGAATATACAGGGATTACGTACATATTAATCCATTAACTGCCATGATCCCGATTCGGGGATTACGTACTTTTTATCTCAGTACATAGAATTATTGCATTTATTGGAAGTTATTGCATCAAATAAAGCAGGCTGAAGGATTCCTTTAGTGAATACCACTATTTGTTGCTAACGATTCTTTGTTTCTGAAAATATTATTTACTCAATATCAAAATCTGAGGTGCGGCTCAAATAAAAGTAATTCTCATTTTATAAATCTATAAAAAATATGTGTATGTGTTATTTAGTTGTCCTTGTGACTAGTAAAGAAATACACATCAGAGAATGAATATTGAATAGTTCTCAGCTTAAAAATTTATTAGGGCCAATGTAATTGAGTTTTGAACACCGGTCCCCATTTGAGGATCATGGCTGTTCCGATATAAAATAGATGGAATGTGAAACTTTACATTTAACTTTATTTTCTCCAAAAGCTACACGTACGAGACATTGTCTCTCTTTCTGAGTTGGAAAATGTTTTAAATGATCTGCATTTATTATATATTGATGCTGAAATTGATTTTGTGGGTCTACCACCAGTCAAAGTTGATGTTACTTTCTAGACAGATGACATTGATGAAAATCTGTAGAACAGAAGTGTACGGTTGTTGTCAAATCATCAAAGAACTGTCAATGGAGGAAGTAAACTGATGCTAAAACACTGCAAAGAAAAAAACCCCTACATATTCCATAACCTCAGTGTATATATCTTTTTACTAAATTTATAGCTGTGTTGAGAAATTGGACTGGCTAAGTAACAAATAAAGAATAAGAGGCTGGGATGAAGATCCCTGTGGTTAAGACTGAAGTTCTGGTCCTTTCAAGACTGAATTCACGAGTGATGAGCGACAGGATAGAGATTTGGATTCTCGTACGTGAACTGTGGTAACGAACGTGAGCTGGGAAACAAAGCCAAGCTCTCAGTTTTCAAATCTTTCTTTGTCCCCATTCTCACCTATGGTCAAGAGTCTTGTGTAATGACCGAAAGAGTGCAATCGTGGGTACAAGTGGCCGAAATGACATTCCTGAGAAGTGTGGCAGATGTTAGCCTACTAGACAGAATGTACAGAGGCACAATAAGGGAGTCTTTAGGTGGTGAGCTGCTAATTCTCAGGATTAAGAGATCTCACTTGTGCTGGTATGGCCACATGATATGGATATACAAACTGGTCTTCCTAGGCAGTTATTTTCCAAACTGGTAGATAAGAGACCAAGGGGTCGGCCTAGAATCAGGTGGGTGGACTACATGGAGAATCTGAGTTTGAGTCACTTGGGTATTACCATGGAGGACAGGTGCTTGATGGCGGACGATCGCAATCGCTGGATATCTTCCATAGGGCTGTTTAGAAGAAGTATTGCAAGATATCATTGACAAATAAGTTCATTATTAAATCCGAAGACTGATGGCATATCTTTACTACTGAAAAGTTTGGAAAAGATCTGATTGGCCACTTTATAAAACAAGCCCGTGAAGGGAAGCAAAGAAAATGTGCAAATTGCAAAACAAATGTGCAAAAATAATGCTCAAAACATAATATTGGATTATATGTTGAATGGATGCAAGAATTGGTATAAATGTTAATGAGGTTTCATGAAAAAAAAATTTATTTTAAAAATGCGATTTCACCCCCCCACAGCATCAGCCATGATGCCCAAACTTCAAATCAATATTTGGCACAAAGTATTCATCCCAATTAGAAGAGCTATGCAGTTTATTCACTGTCAGGGTGTATTTAATTAGCTAATCAGGAAAAAAGATGTTTTAAAAATTTGGCAGTTAATGGGCCTGATATTTAAAAATTGTCTAATCGTTCTCAGAATATATTAAATCGATATCTGTATATAACATAGCTGCGGGCGCATGTATAGTAAAAGTATATTACTTATGTTTTCTTACAAATGAAGAAATGGGTTGAACCTTGATACATGAAGGGCTTCATACCTGCCTCCTTTGATTAGATAAATTTCTAATATTCAGATCTTATTATTAAATGAAGTTCTTTGACATTAACCATCTTTATTGAATTTGTTTTAATATAATGGAAAACATACCTGATTGTACATTTGCATATAGATTAGGCTAGCTACATTTGTAAAATTTTCCCACATTTAATGTTGGGCTAATTTTTCCAGAGTTAGCACTAGATATATTTGAAAACTAATTCTAAATTATAGCATATACACACTGTTCCAAAAGAATGGTGTTCGGCACCCTTGCAATACATTAAGGATTCCATACATTAAACCAGTGAAATTATCGGTTCAGGTAAGAAGTAGAGTCCGACGTGATTCAAATTCGATTCCTTATCTGAATTGATTATTTTAACTGGTTTAATGTATTGCAAAGGCACTGAACATCATTCACCTAAGTGAAAACGCTTTTGGAATGAGATGTACAGTCGGGCGCCAACAGGTTTTTACCTGCTCTGTAGGGGCTGAGCAAAATGAGGTACTTGTACTGAGAGTCAAGGCAGATTAGAATGGACCTGCCCCTTCTGAATGAAAATAGGGTAGCAGGTATATGGTTGGAATGTGCTCATCGCGTGCTCCTTCCTGACAATAATAAGCGATAGCGGCTGACAGCAGTTTCGTTAAAGTCTCTGCCTACTGCCTCGAATACCAGAGTTCGAATCCGATATGGATAGACATATTTTTTTTTTTTTTTGTTATCGCATTTTTGATTTTGTTTAAGTTTAAACAGTGTTTGTAAGGAACACCATAAACAGATTAAGATTTTTTCATCCAAGTGTGCAATTTGATCTGTTTATTTGAGGGTTTAAAAAAATTTTTCATGTTAATTGTCATGCCATATTTATTCTATATTGTAGTTTTTAATAAAAAATACTCTGATTTATATCACTGTTACTTTTACAAAAATACTCTTTTGTTCTAATCCTATATATTAAAACGCAAAGCATTTTATGTAAGAGCAAAATTGGCACTTCTGTGCATGCGCATCTGAAGCCAACAAAGAAAGTTACGACAATCCATCAGAAGGCAGGAATTGTTGTAATGCGACAATATTCAATCATTGTTTTAAATTAAATAAACTGAAGATTTGCAGAAAGAAAATCCTGCCTTGATCATTTTATGACTTGTTACTCCTGAAAAACCCGGAAAATGTTAAATATTAAATATTATATGTTAAATATAATGTTAAATATTAAATGTTATATCGTTAGAAAGAGCTTTAAAAACTGATCATTTTATCCGCTGACACTTAGTCTCAGTTTAATACTTTCAGAGAAATTTAGTTTAAAGTTATTTTGATTTTATATATTAACTCATTTCGTATTCTTTATGCATAATGAGGTATTTAAGCTCTGATTATTCTGTTTGTTTGTGCATACTGATTATTCTATTTGTTGCTCTGACAATTTTTTATTTTATTATTTTTTAATTAATCTGCCTTGACTCTCAGTATAAGTACCTGATTTTGCAACCAATTAACATCCAGAAAGCTCAGCCCCAAAAACCTGTTGGCACCCCATTGTACATCTCATTCCAAAAGCGTTTTCACTTAGGTGAATGATATTCGGTGCCTTTGCAATACATTAAACCAGTGAAATTAATCGATTCAGACAAGAAATCGAATTTAAATCACGTCGGACTCGACTTCTTACCTGAACCGATAATTTCACTGGTTTAATGTATGGAATCCTTAATGTATTGCAAGGACACCGAACATCATTCACTTAAGTGGAAAACACTTTTGGAATAGGGTGTACATGCTATAATTTAGAAGACGTTTTCAAATTAGGGATTAATAATAAAAGATGGGTTGTTCTTCGTCAAATTTTGACGGATCCATCTAGTTATATAATAAATTAAAAAAATTTTCAGTTGGTTTTGGCATAATTGTGGTTGATTACTTTATATACACACAAAAAAATGAGACTTGTAACCTTTCGAGCAGTCAAAAGAAAATAGCTTCCACTTCCACCTGTAAATCACTTCTGCATCACACCATAACAAGCGCTGCATCAGCTTATCTCTTGATCATGCATATAATTATATCAATGCTGTGCACCATTTAATGTTACATTATTAACAAAACAGATTATTTATTATTAATAAAACAAAAATTCTCATCAGAAAAGCCAAAATAATCTTTTTGTCAACATAGTTGAGCATGTGACGTAAAACTTGCCTACCCACGATTCTAAGCAAAAACTTAATGGAATCGTTCCATAGTAAGCGTGTTTGACTAGACACCTGGAAAAAGTAATCTCATTGGATTGAAGTATTATTGTAAGGAAGCCGAACAATTTTGACCTAGATAAAAACCTTTATGCACCCGACTGTACATACAGAGCTACAGTAGTTTGTCCTCTTGTCTCCTTTTCAATTTTGTCTATGCTTCTAGAGGAAGTAAAGAATAAAAATCAGCAACATTATAACCCTGCAAAATAAAAAAAAAAAAAATGCAAATGTCTGATGAGCACAAAGCCTTTACCTGATAAAGAAACTTCATAAAAAGAACAAAAAAGAAACAAACTGTCAGATAACTATGGTTTTTGTTTTATGATCTTCATCCCAAAAAGTTTTTAAACAGCTGGTACGGTAGGAGCTCAAGCAGTGTAGTGTGCTAACATATTTAATTCACATCATTCATATTTAAAATAGCATCTTGAGAAAGAATGCTCAATGTGTTCTCTGGTTCATGAGACTAAGGCCTGTATTCAGAATGAGTGTTAACGTTTTTGCTCAAACCATTGTTGAATACAAATTCCATATTATTGAATGGTTTGAGCAAGAGCATTAGCTCATACAGGGGGTACAGCCTGTTTCACAATTATGGCTTGCATGCGGAATTTAGGCGGAGCCCGCAACGCGAAGAGATGTTTTTCCGCAGACTGGTTCATTTCACAAAAAAATAAAGACTCGCGGATTCCTCCCACAAGCAGATTGTGGACGGATTTGTCATGTCTAGATAGTCTAGATATTTGGCGATCCGCACATGCAGTTGCCAATCGGAATCGGATTACTTTTGTACAGAATACCGGCTACTCTTCGTTCATTGAAGCTTGCATTGAATATTGTAATACTGAATGTTTTTCCCGATGAATGAAACGGCTATATTTACAAATATTTGAAATATATTTCATGATGCATCGAATGTTCGAAGTTTCAATGAAATACTAAGTAAAACATTGATGATTCATTTAATCATTTAAATTTATTTTAAAGCAATTGTGTTAATATATAAAATAGTCGGACCTAATTTGCGAGCCTCATAATTTATAATGAATAACTATTATACAAAACATTGATATTTAAAAATTTTTTCTTCATTTATGTTTTTAAACACGAAACAGAGTTTTAAGAAATAGCAATCCTCAGATATACTATTTTTTTGTAGGGCCGTGCAATGTTTCAAAATAGATGTAAAAATTCGATTTTTTACAAATCCATCGATTATACATCAATGTTACTATAACAAAGATTTAAAATTTAATTAAATTCATAATAAACTATGATGTAAATTATAATATAATCTATAACGTAAAAAAGATTGAGATTTATTGTAGTTTATTTAAAGAAAAGCTGAAAAATTCGGAACATAAATGCATCTTTATTAAAACCTTTTCAACTCTACAGTTCAGATAAATTTAAGGGAAGACAACCACAAAAAAGGTCAAATTTTGATCTAATTGTCCAGAGTTCTTGAAACTTGGCACAAATCTGAGGCAGGCTCCAATTTGATTCTGTACCAAGTTTCATAACGATATTCAAATTTATGTGTAATATATATGCAAAAATATGTGCTAAAATTGAAGAAAGACATCACTATCCATGTTTTAGTACGTAACAGAGAAAATTAAAATATTCTTATCAGAAAATGTGAAAAAAAAATCAGTGTTGTGCATTTATTCAAAAAAATTGCTCTCAGGGCTTGAAATTCAAATTCTTCATGGAGGGGAGCATCCCCTCCTATGTTTGTAAATGGAAGGGAGTTAAACTCTTTGGGAGGGAGGCAATAAGTTACGAGTTATGCAAATGATTTTTCAACATATTTTAATTTAGGTTTTGTACATAAATGTGTTAAGAATAATAAAATAACAAAAACTCAGTCAAAAAATAAATGTAATAAATTCTTATATTTCAATAAACAAAAAATTAAATACTACTAAAATATATGAAAATGGATTTTAGTGTGTCTTGATATTTAGCAATCTCTGGACATGATTTTGAAGCATCGAAACATAATGCTAATCCATGAGCTACCCAATAAATTCCTATTACTTTATTATTTTTCTCTTGACGATACCGCAATACGGTGACGATTGGAATTAGGAAATTCCATTGGTTCAAAAGTTAAATCTCTCTGAAAATATTCAACAATACTGATTGATGACAAGTGATTGAGGACAAGTTAAACCCGTAATCTAATGATTTACGGACGGAAAAGTGTGATGGTATCCAAACTTATATTGAGAAAACTAATATTTTAAGATACAGAGAAAAAATATTAATAAAAAATCATAAAAACTTTTAATATGATTAAATGTCATGGGTGGGGCAATTCTCCTCCTGAAAGTTATTTTGGGAGCGATTTTAAAATTTGGGCGAGAATCCCGCCATCCCGCCCTGAATTTCAAGCCCTGGCTCTCGATAACTATTTTATAATTTTTTAAAAATTAACTATGGCTTTATTCATAACTTTCTGTCTGCCATGTACTTTTTATAGTGTTTCTTTTTAAGTTAAAAAAATTCATTAGGATCTGACAGGCAGTTATGGAAAATCAAAACAAAAATTCGATGCAGGCAAAAAAAACAAAAGCTGAGAAAAACACAAACGAAAAATGCCTATTTCATACGAAAACTTTGACCCATGGGATAGAAAACCTTTTATTATTATTTTTTTTTTTTTTTTACATATTTCTAATGATATTTTGCAGTATTTGGCCCTGGATATACTTGACCAACATACCAAGGCATCATATTATGACATAAAATTTTTTTTGATTTTTTTGATGAAAATCGCAATTTTTTGGTGGTTGTCTCCCCTTAAAGCGTTTAGATGATACGTGTTTCGGGTATAGTATAAAATTTATACAGGATAAAAATATTGATTATTTAATCAATTTCGATGGCTTTGCATGGCCCTAACAAAAAATTACCCAGTCAATGAGATGATACAGTAAGGAATCAAAAAAGGTGCAATAAATAAATCTACAATTTAATAGGGCATGAAATTCAAATTTTTCATGGAGGGGAGCCTCCCCTCTTGTGTTTGTAAATGGAGAGAACTTGAACTGTTTGGGAGGGAGACAATAAGTTATTGGTTATAGAGGGTGGACCAAAAAGAAAACTCTCCACTGAAAGTTTCTAAGTCCCAGGACAATAGGCTTATTCAACTGTTATTTGTCACCCATTCACAGCACACCTATTGTTGATTAAACCTACTGTTGAATAAACCTATGTTGAATATACCTATTGGTCCAAAACCTATTGTCCTGGGAAATTTTCAGTGGCGAGGTTTTTTTGGTCCACCTTTTATAACCCATAACTTATTTTTTTAAGCGATTTTTCAAAATATTTTAAGTTTTGTACCTAAATAAATAGGTTACAAATAATAAAATACCAAAATGTACTGGTAATAAATTTTTAATTTCAATAAACAAAAAATTAAATAGAGTTTAATTTCGCCTGTTCTTCATAGCCTTAAGCACTTGGTTATCAGACAGCTTTTCAGGACCCAATTCAGAAATCCTCATTAGAATATCTAAATTTTTGTTATGTAAAGAATTTCTAAATTTAGATTTAATTCTGTTTTGAGTACTGAAGCCTCGTTCACAAGGAACACTTGTAAGAGGCAATGTAAGATCTCTTCGTATGATTTTAGACATTATTGGTAATGTATGAAAGTGATCATATAAAAAGCTTTCACAAAATTTTGGAAATTGGGATATATATTTGTCATTCTTTACTGATAGGATATGCTTAAAGAGAGAATATCCAGTAAGTGCATCATCTACATTAAAGTGTGGACGAAATTTTTTTAATGATCTTTTCTATTGAATCAAAACCAAATTTGGAAATGCTAGCATTTATGTGCTGCTTTATCAATTGAGGTTCAATACTTTCAAATTGTGAGCAGAGTTCTAATGTAGCATAAGGAAATCTGTGATCCATCTCATTTATTACACATGAAATAAATATAGATTTTAAATTATGTGCTGCTTTTTGAGAATTGCAAGGGTCATTCAACTTGTTGTTTTTAAAGTTATTTCCTTGCAGTTCAGAAAATTTTTTCTCCTCATATGTACCATGCGATACCTGCAATTCTTGTAATCTGGATTTTGATGAGTTGACAATGTTTTTTACTTCAGAAATAATTAAATTTTCATTTTGTAAATATTTTGAAAGTACTTATAAAGGATGAAGTATATCCATCATAACATGGGTTAAGGCCACAAAAGAATATTCACTTATCAGTTTCGGGATGCCTTTAGCTTTGGCAGCATCGCCAGTTTTCAGCGATGCATCATGTTCAAATGTTGCTCTTTAAAGAATCTATGGTACGTAAAACAACAGATACTGATGAAGATACTGAAAGCCATCTCACAGAACATGGTTCTGTATATTTTAATATTGGTTCATTTAATACTTCTTGAATACTATGCAGGCGATTAGATCGAATGGCTGAACTACTAAAATGTATAAAAACGGATTTAAAGTGTCTTGATATTTAGCAGTCTCTGGACAGGATTTTGAAGCATCAGCTAAACACAGTGCTAATCTATGAGCCAGGCAGTGAATTCCCATTACTTTATTATTTTTCTCTTGAAGTTTTTTCACAACACCATTACGACAGCCAGTCATTACATAAGCTCTGTCTGTACATATAGCTATTGTATTTGAAAAATGTAACAATCTCTTATCTTTAAAACAGTTTTGAATGGCATTAAATAGGGATTCAGCTGTTCCATCTTTCAGCTCAACATTCGCTATATATGGTATGCTGTTTTGCCGACTCCATTCTGAAGAAAACTCATATATATCAATAGTCTTATTTGAAATATCTGTAGATTCATCTACCATAATACTATTGAAAGGGCTGATTTTAATATTTTCAAGAAGTTCTTCCTCTAAGACTTTTGAAATGCTTTCATTCATCTCATCGAATATGCTTTGTATCCCGTTGTCTTGCAGATGGACAATCCATATCTTTCAGGAATTCTGTCATCGATGGCATTATAGATTTCGGAAGTTCCTTAAAATCAAAATAAGCATAAATGTAACTCTTTTGAATATTTATTTGAAATCGTTACTTTATTTGATTTATATATAAAAAATGGTTTAATTAAAATAGACCTAATATACGGATCTTGGATATCGGAACCAATGGAGCAGGGAGGCCTCAAAAATTGCATATTAATTTGAAACCTTATATTTTATTAATTTGAAAATTATTCAAACATTTCTCCTCAAAACCAAATTGTTTGGTAGCATTTTAACGTAACAAAGCAGCAAAGAAAAGCTAATCTCGTAGACTCCTGTACAGAACGAGAGTTTAGCGAGACCGCCAAAATGGTGTTATTGACCCAGCCGCCAAATTAAAACTTATCATTTCGTTTACAAGTTATACGTAGCGCACTTTACATTTTTTTGACCTAAATAATCTAACTAAGATGTAAAAAACAAACAAACAAACAAACAAACAATTACGATCAACATAAGGATGGGTGCCTTCACGTTTTTTTCGTCGCACATGTGTAGTACTATCACCATGTTTTGTCAGTGTGAAAGTTTTGCAGCATGTGTTCTTAAAGTCTAAACAAAAACAGCAAGTCATTTGTTTTGTATTTTTGCAATACTTTAACCATTTATACTTTGTTATACTTAAACATTTGGGCTGAAATTTAGACTGAAATTATCATGATCAGTGGCGGTTGACATTTCATCCGAAGTTTCCGTCTCCTGATTTAATACATTCTCATCTTTGTTTAGTTTTCGTTTTCTGGGACTGTTTGTTAAATACCGCAACATTTTCCTTTTGTAGTCTACGAAGAACACTAAGAAATGAATGGCACAAGGATTGTGAAGACAATACTAAGTTGAAATCGAAATTTATATGGGGTGATCTCAACTGAGACATACGAGATGCACCTTGGAGCGGAGAATAGTCACGGTAGTATCACTGAAACAGAAGTCAGATGGGCAATTAAGTCCCTGAAGACTGGCAAAGCTGCAGGTGATGATGAAATCCGGTCCGAGATGTTAAAGGCCTTAAATCAGGATGGTATCCTGTGGCTGACTCGAGTGTGTCAGGTTGCTTGGATATCTGGACAGGCCCCTAAGCAATGGCAGACAGGAATTGTGATCCCTATCTTCAAAAAGGGAGACCAGAGAGATTGCAACAACTATCGAGGCATCTCTTTGCTCAGCATTCCTGGGAAAGTGTACGCTAAGTGTCTGGAGAAGAGAAGTCGGGAAATAGTCGACTCCAAACTGTCAGGGGAGCAGTGTGGTTTCCGACCTGGCCGAAGCACGACGGATCACATCTTTGCTCTAAGGCAAATCTTTGAGAAATCCTGGGAGTATGCAAAAGAGGTCTACGCTTGCTTTGTGGACCTCGAAAAAGCATATGACAGAGTTCCTCGGGAGAAGCTCTGGCAAGTGTTGCAAGAGTATGGAGTGGATGGGCAATTACTGGTTGCTATCATGTCTCTGTACGAAAGCTCTGAGATGTGTGTCCGGATAAATGGCATTAAGTCAAGACCGTTCACCGTGGGTGTTGGACTCCGCCAAGGGTGCGTACTGTCGCCCATCTTGTTCATTATCTTTATGGACTGGATAGACAGGGGCAGCCGAGGCGATGAGCGTGTTTGTGTGGGCGACTGCCTGGTGGAGAGGTTGCTCTTTGCGGACGACCTTGTCCTGCTTGGGTCTTCTCGCACGAACCTTCAGCATGCACTAGACCGGTTTGCAGCCAAATGTGAAGAAGCTGGGATGAAGATCAGTGTGGCTAAAACCGA